>CM053267.1:81143838-81315361 GCA_028583415.1 Protea cynaroides | reverse complement strand
AGTACATGCTGTCAAAATATGGAGACATTCTCTGTACGGGGAGAAGTTTCAGATTAAATCAGACCATAAAATTCTTACTTATCTATTTAATCAAAAGGAGCTGAATATGAGACAAAGAAGATGGCTGGAACTATTGAAAGACTATGACTGTGATATCCAGTATCATCCGGGGAAAGCTAATGTAGTAGCTGATGCGTTGAGTAGAAAGACAATGATAAAATCTCAAGGGGAGGTTAGCACAACTGCCGCAATTTGTACTACCAGAAAGGTATTCAAGCACGGTAATGAGTAGTTTGTGATAGATGCACCAGATGGATCAGCCAACCAAGGATTTATTCATTGGTTTTCAAACATGTTCGCCTCATTGAAGATTATACCGGATATAATTGATGAAGTAAAGACAGCTATCAAATCAGACCCTTACCTAAGAACGGTACAAGAGGACATCGAAAAAGGTAGGACTAACCCTGAGTTCACCTTGGATGAAGAAAAGGTACTGAAGTACAAAGGAAGAATATATGTACCCGAAACAGAAAGCTTGGACATTAGACACCGATTGATGAAAGAAGCCCATACCACCATCTATTCGATACATCCTGGAAGTACAAAAATGTATCATGACCTAAAGAAATTATATTGGCGGAGAGGAATGAAAGCAGATGTAGCTAAGTTCATGTCTCAATGCCTAAATTGTCAGAAAGTAAAGGCTGAACGACAAAGACCGGCAGGACTATTACAGCCGTTATCGGAACCAACATGAAAATGGGACTGCATCACTATGGACTTCGTCACAGGACTACCATTGACTCCTCGAGTAGTTGACACAGTTTGGGTAATTGTAGACCGCCTGACTAAAACAGCTCGCTTTATACCTATACGACCTCAGTATATACTAGAGAGGTTAGCTAAGCTCTATGTGGATAACATTGTGCGATTACACGGTGTACCTGAAAGCATTGTGTCCGATAGAGATCCACGATTTACTTCAAAGTTTTGAGAAGGATTACAGAAGGCTATGGGTACAACATTGAAGTTTAGTACTCCATTCCATCCCCATACAGACGGACAGTCAGAGCGTACAATTTAGATTCTAGAAGATATGCTTCAAGCATGTGTAATTGATTTTAAAGGATCATGGGATGAAAAGTTACCATTGATTGAGTTCGCTTATAACAATAGCTATCAGGTTACTATACAGATATCACCCTATGAAGCACTGTATGACAGAAAGTGTCGAACTCCTTTGTTTTGGAATGAAGTGGGGGAACGTAGTATTGTTGGACCAGAATTTGTTGAAGAGACTTGTCAAGTGGTCGACATTATCAAAGAAAGAGTGAGAACAGCTCAAAATCGTCAGAAGCAATATGCAGATACTCGACACCGAGACCTTGAATTCGTCGTGGGTGATAAAGTATTCTTAAAAGTATTGCCTATGTGAGGATTTAAACGGTTCGGACAGAGGAAATTAAGTCCAAGATATATCGGGCCATATAAGATTCTAAGCGTGGAAAATTGGCATACAAGTTAGCACTACCACCATTTATGTCAAGTGTGCATGACGTATTTCATATTTCCTTATTGAAGAAGTATGTCAAGGATCCAACGCACGTTTTGACAGTAGATCTACCTGATTTGACTGATGATTTGACATTTGAAGTAACACCAACTAAAATCACCAGCCGAAAGGTTCAACGACTATGCAACCGTGATATCTATTATGTTAAGGTCACCTGGAGAAGTAAAGATATGTAAGAAATCACATGGGAAGAAGAGAATGTTATGCGAAAGCAATACCCTCATCTGTTCGACTCGAAAGGTAAGTACAATTTTGAGGATGAAATTTTTATAAGTAGGGGGAGTTGTAAGACCCGTATCAAACTAACCCAGTCTTACCACCTTGAACCAGGTCTACCCATCATGGTCGAGCCAAATGGATCAAGTGCGTGAGGGAGATCACGATCACAAGTATTAAACTGACCCAAAAACACTAAAATAAGGGGGAGGGTCGCATACCTAGCAAGGCAGGGTCGGACCCCCCAGTATAAAAGTTAAACCCTGAGTTTTTAACCGTGGGTCAGACATTTTAGAACCAGGGGTCGACGGGATCTCCGACCCCCTCATCGACCCCCAGTCTGCCGACAGAAATCGTGAATTAAGAACTTTCCAAATTTCAATGTGATTCCTTCCTAATCTCAATGGGACTTATTTTGAGAGTTTCTACTCTATAAATAGAACGTCCCTAAGCCTCTTTCACTCCTTTTAGAACCCTAATTGGATTGAGAGAAAGAGAAGAGAAGGAAAGTGGAGAGGAGGATCAAAGACCTCCTCAGAGAACCAGCCTAATTCTCAGGTATGGATACTATCTCCATGTAGTTCTAAAGACCTTAGAGTAGATAGTGAAGAGAGAATGATCTAGGAGAAACCCAAATTATCCATCCATGGTTAGGTTTTCATGGAAAACCATGGGGGAGATCATAAAAATCATGTAGGTGAATAAACTATGGTTCTAAGCCATAGAACATGTATGTAATGGATTGTAGAAGCAAGCCATAGGACCCAAACACGAAGGAATGGACTGTAGGATGAAAATTGGACTAAACCTATGGGGGGTCGCACGGGGGGTCGATGGCCAATCGACCCTACCAGACCCTAACAATCGACCCCCAGTATTCGGGAAGTCCAGAATCTGGGTGGTAGCACCCATGGTCGATGGAACCTCCGACCCTGGCATCGACCCCCGGTTAACAGCATGCTTTTTAAAATCAGAATTAATTCTAATTAAATTCTATCGACTTGATTAGGTCTTCTAGTGATATAATATTGATATTTAGTTGATTCTTAAAGCTTGAAAGAAGATCTACGATCAAGCAAAGGTGAGGGAACAAAACCTAAACTAATTGGTTAATAATAAACTGTTTTATTCTTGAGTCCAATGCCATGATTGATTCTATGCGTGTATGCTTGTTATGTGCATTCAACATGTCATCCAATATTTCTATTATTACTGTTCATGCATATTTAAATTATTATTTATAACATGATAATGATAGGAATAGGCATGTGAATGTGTGTGTGGTTGGTGTGCTTGATGCGAGCGAGTATTAGGGGGGTGTCATAGGCCGGGCCTCAGCACTCTAGCTCTATCTCTAACTCAAGTCTTGTCCACTGACGTCGTCGTATCGCCATTATCTTAGCAGAACTATTACGTCGTAGTGTATGAGGGGACGTGGTCTCAGATCGTGTAGTCTCTGACTCTGTTGGGGGGCCTTAGCCCTATCTCTATGGACGTATTGAGGGATGCTGGGGTGAGGCCTTGGATACACTGATTGACATTAGGATTGGTTAGTTGCGAGCCCAGTTTGCAAGCCCTCGCCAGCAGGGGCTTACGTGTTGGTATGGGCAACTGGTACAGCAATAAACATAACCTTTGTGTGTACATTGTCCATGGTGGGTGCATGTGGGACGACAATAAACGTTACCTTTGGGCGGCGTCACACACTCGTGTATAGAGGTGCGACGGCCACCTATCCTTTCTATAGCACATTGCAAACTTATTTACCAGACCAAAGATATGAATTGAACGCATGCATATGTTTGTTGCATTGTTTTGTTTGCTTACTGAGCCATGATGTGTGCTCACCCTCTCGACGTCGAATATTTTTAGTTGATGATGCAGGTACTACGGTCGAAGATTATATGAGTGCTTCAGTGTATGCGCGTGTTACTGCAATGGAAGCTGAAGACTTAGCGGATACGCATGATCCCTCATGCGAGTGCAACCCATGGGTATTCGATTAGATTTTTGTTTGAATTATTAAAGGAATGTAATTGATACTTTATTTATTTATGTCTCAGTTGATACAATAATAACTTGATATTTTATTATGTTTATCACAGTTAGATTTTCTCAGTTCATTTACTATAAAACTTCCATTATTGTGTATTATTCTGATTATGGTTGTGGATGAGTATGATTTTATTTTTAATGGACACAGCCTATTAGAGATCCTGGTTGAACCGTTGGTTTATTAGCGGTTCATCACACCATTCTGAATAGTCCAGAATTGGGGTGTGACAACTTTAGCTCTATCTCTACTCAAGTTTTGTCTACTGACATCGTCGTATCATCATTACCTTAGCAGAACTATTACGTCGTAGGGCATCAAGAGAGGTGGTCTCGGACCGTGTAGTCTCTAACTCTGTCGAGGGGCCTTAGCTCTATCTCTATGGATGTATTGAGGGATGCTAGGGTGAGGCCTTGGATACACTATTTGACATTAGGATTGGTTAGTTGCGAGCCCAGTTTGCAAGCCCTCGCCAATAGGGGTTTATGTGTTGGTATGGGTAGGGCATCAGGGGAAGTGTGGTGCGGTGTGGTCCTAAGCACTTTAGCTCTATCCCTATTCCATGGTGGGGTGGATGTGGACGACAATGGTGTTTGATCCATTGGGTGGGCTTACACACCCGCGTATAGAGGTGCGGGGGCCACCAAACCTTTCTATTCCACATTGCAA
The DNA here is from genome assembly GCA_028583415.1 of Protea cynaroides. Classification (NCBI taxonomy): domain Eukaryota; kingdom Viridiplantae; phylum Streptophyta; class Magnoliopsida; order Proteales; family Proteaceae; genus Protea; species Protea cynaroides. The sequence continues at coordinate 81,310,847 of CM053267.1, read as the reverse complement.
ACTTATGAACTAGACCAAAGATATGAATGAATGCATGCATATGTTTGTTGCATTGTTTTGTTTACTCACTGAGCTCAAGTTGGAGAGCTGACCCATGCGTGCGTAATTCTTTTTAGTTTCTGATGTTGCAGATATTACGGTTGAAGATTATGTCGACATGCCAATATATGAATAGGTGACGGCTATGGATGAGCAAGCTGAGGAGGGTGAAAATGGCTCGTCAATCAAGTATTTCAACTATGGATACACTTAGTGTTTAACTTTCGTATTTGGATTTTTGTAATATGTATTGAATTATGTTTTGGTTACTTGGAGATAAATGGAATATTAATTATTTATCATGACTAGACCTCAGTTCATTATCTGTAAGACTTTCGCTATTTATTTTATTATCTCTGATTAATGTGGAATGTGTTTTGGTTTAATATGGTGGGGATAGCCTATTCGAGATCCTGGTTGAACCGTTGATTTATTGACGGTTCATCACACCATTCTGGTTAGTGCATAATTGGGGTGTGACAACTTGGTATCAAAGCCTTTAGGCCTTTCCCATTAAACCTGAATACTTCCACTAGAGTCTATAAACTGAGTTAGGATAAATTAAAAGCTTTAATACAAACACATCATAAGCACCTATGTTGGTTGAGACATAACTTAAACAAGACAATAATGTACATATAAAAGGTGGAACCATATGTATATACAGACAGAAAAATAAAATCTAAATGTATCATGATAAATAAATAATATAGGGTACGATCTATAAGTCGGGCAGTTGTCTAAGTATACAAAGGATATAGTAGAGTAACAAGAAGGAAGCATCTGTAAAGCAAAAAAATTAGAATATCGAGTTGGTACTCACAAGATGTGAAACTCGATGTATGATTGGGAAAGAAAGAAAATGGCTAGTAACGCTTAAATCCCTGTAAAGGTAAAGGGAAAGATCTTGGGCTAAATCCAACAGAGATAAGAGAATAATGGCTATACATTAAGAATAAGAGTACTACAAGAAGATAAAGCTATACTCCTGGGTGACGTGGAGACTCTAAGTGAGATCCACCACAAGCTGATCCATTACCCGCTGAGCATTAAGAAGAGGTTGCAACTTGACCCCACCACTATCTGGGTCGAGAACGGGTAGTGAAAACTCATCTGAGCAGATGCTAAATAATGATAATCATATTGGAACAAATCAAAGGAGGTAAACAACTAGGACACTCCAGCCAAGGCACTTGGTAGTAGCCAATCCACTTGGACTACCAAGTGCCTTGGCTACGGTTGTAATAAACTTGGCCCAACAAAATACAAGAGCAACAACAGATGAGACCGACTATGTAAGTTGCTATGTGAATCGCTATCCAAGTTGCCAATGCTACATCAACACCTCTGGATCAAACCAAGTACGGTATCAATTGGTAGCAACACTGTACCCCCAATACCTATTAGCTATAACACAGTGCCTACCATACATCAAGTCTTAGTAATGCACACCCCAGTGCAGAAGCTTGGTACACAACAAGCAGTGTATCAAGGTGGTTACCCTTATCAGCCACCGATGTATGGGATAGCTGTATCATGGCAGAATGATCCAACAAGGGTTGAGGAATATTTTCTAAAGATGAAGCCTCAGACGTTTTCAGTAAATGATCAAATCTATTGTGGCCATATAACTAGATATTTTATATAGGATGCGGTGCATTATTGATTTACTCTTATGATTATAGAGGATGCATATACCTGATTCTAATTTTATACCTTGACAGGATACCCTCTTGATTCAACCTGTCAATTGGAGTTACAAATATTGTTCTTTAGTATTAGTCTTAATTATACCAATCTGAGCCACTCTCATGATCGACAACATGAACAGAGATATGAACTAAATGAACAGTTAAATGTTTAATCATGTTGAGCGTACATCTTTCGATTTATACCTGATTTATTGATGTAACAAAACTTCTTCAGATTTACTCCTGTAGTGCCTTGACCAATGGCATTATATACTCGATAGAACCTGTAACCATGAGGTTAAGAACTGTAAAACCTCTATTTCCATGCATTTGGACCACCGTGTAACTTAACGACCTTTTGATGCCGATTGGATTATCATAGATTTACTCCTGATCCTTTAAACTTAAGCTCACTAGATAAAGCAAGTGTTTGTCATTATGCTAAATCGAAAGAAGAAAATAAATTGCTTTTGGATATACATTCCAATTCTTACATTTCTCGACATCCATTAATAAGATGTTTAGTGAATAAAGAATTATTGGAAGGAAGATGATTGAATTCAGAATAATCTATATAGCTAAGAAACCTCAGACGAAGTAGTAGAGAATCTATTTCAAGATTTCTAGATAGATGGATATGAGTCATGTCTATAAAAGAGTGTATGAGCAAAAAGTGAGAACTATCAAGAGTAGCCAGTAAAGAAATAGATAGCACTCAAGTAAAGTTAAAGATGGTTATATCGATATGAAGTTGACAAGGAAGAAGATTCTAAAAGCTGATCTAAGAGTAGATATAATGATGAAATAAAAAATGATGGTATGGATAGTACTTGTTATAGGACAACTATTATAGATTTATGACAATGTCGAGTGAGATGATTAAGTAAAGACCGAAAGAGTTTGGCTGAATTAATGAAATTATAAGCATATACCCTAATGCTTATAGATAGACTTGGGATATGTAATGAGTAAATAGTCAGAAGATGCTTTCCGAGATATATGATAGAGAGATCAGGGTAGAATAAAAATGATAAAAGAAGGTGTAAGCTAATGAACTTTTTGGGATATGAGATTATTGGTGTTAGTCTTTGAAAAATCATAAGAGATGAAGGAACTAAACAAGCTCTTAAGACATTGAAACCAGATTTTGCTAGTTCAAGCCATTTTGGACTAGATGTTGTATTGGATGAGTGTTGTGAATAATGTCCAAATCGTATGGATGGACGGAATTTGAAAGCAACCTAATTAGACTTGAGATGACAGACTTTGATGTCATCTTGAAGACAGATTGGTTGTCTCAACACTCTACAAAGTTGTTATGTGCATAGAAGAGATTATCATTAAAGAATAAGAAGTGAAAGCTGATCCTCTCTATGCTAAAGGCGAAGAGATGCTTTGAAGAGAAAGGAGTTAGATATATGGTATCTATGGTATATGTTACCAAAAAAGCACCCTAGATGGAAGATGTGATGCATAAATTCCTGATGTGTTTCCTGGAGACTTACCTGGGTTACCATCTAATCATGCGATCGAGTTCGTCATCGACTTGTTACCAAGGACGATACTTGTGGGATGGAGACTCAACTACGGGAGTTATTAAACAAGGGTCCTAATAGGCTAAGTATTGCATCATGGGGAGCGCCAATGCAATTCATGAAGAAGAAGGACGGTAGTGTCAGATTATGTATAGAATACCGAGAACTAAACAAGCTCACGATCAAGAATCGATATCTACTACCTTAGATCGATGACTTGTTTAAATAGTTGAAAAGAGAAAAGGTATTCTCTAAGATTGATCTTCAGTCAAGATATCATCAGCTGAAGAATTTGGACAGCGATATCTCGAAGATAGCTTTTAAAATTGGGATTGGACATTATGAGTTCCCGATTATGATGTTTGGATTAACCAATGCCCTTACATATCTTATGGAACTGATGAACTGGGTATTTCATGGCACATTGGACACATTGGTCATAGTTTTCATAGATGATATTTTGGTTTATTCCAAGAATGAAGCAACTCATACAATGGATCTTAGAACAACTTTACAACAGCTGAGAAGGGAAAAGCTTTATGCCAAGTCCAAGAAATATGAGACCTGATTAAACAAAGTGATCTTCTTAGATTACATAGCGTCATAAAAAGGGATTAAAGTGGACCCTATTAAGGTAGAAGTAATCATATGGTGAGAAAGACCTAAAGAATATTGCGAAGACCAGAAGTTTCTTGGGTTTAACTGGTTATTACAGACGATTCATAGAGGACCACTCTAAGATCGCAAAATCTCTTACCAAGCTAACCAGGAAGGCAGATGAGTTTAATTGGACTGACAAGTGTGAAGAATGTTTCCAAACTCTAAAAGCAAGGTTGATATCAGCACCCATCTTGATCGTTCCGGTATTAGGGAAACCTTTTACCCTATACATCGAAGCTTTCAAATTGGGTTTAGGATGCGGGTTGATGTAAGGTAAATAAGGGATTGCATATGCTTCAAGAAAATTGAAGGAGCATGAAAAGAATCACCCAACTCATGATTGGAGTTAACAACTGTGATTCATGCAATCAAGACTTGGAGACATTACCTATATAGAGAAGAATTTCAGATTAAATCGGATTACAAGAGTTTTACTTATCTCTTCACTAGAAAGAGTTGAACATGAGACAGAGAAGATGGTTAGAACACTTGAAGGATTAAGACTGCGATATTCAGTGTCACTCGAGCAAGGCTAATGTAGTAGCTAAGACCTTAAGCAAAAAGGAAATTATGAAGTCCAATAGAAACTTGTGATGATCCAATTGAGCGATAACTTATGGATGAATTTATGGAACAATAGTTCCTCGCTTGCGTTCACAACATTAAAGATCATCTCTGAATTGATGAATGAAGAAAAAGTAGCAATTTTGTTAGATCCATATATAAGAACGGTGCAAGAAGATTTAGAGAAAGAAAAACTTAACCCTGACTTACTTCGGATGCGAAAAAGATCCTGAGATACAGAGGATGATTATGCATACCTGAAGTGAAAAAGGCTGATCATAGAAACAAGATAATGCTAAAAGCCCATTCTATTCCATATTAGGTACATCCTAGAAGTATAAAATATACCAAAACATGAAGAGATTATTTTGGTGGAAGGGAATGGACGTAGTTGTAGCTAGATGCAAGTTTCAGTAACTGAATTATCAACAAGTAAAAAGCTGAAAGACAAAGACCAACATGGCTTACTATAACTACTATCAAAGCTAGTCTGTAAGTAAAACTGCATTACAATGAACTATGTCACTGATTTGCCACTGACTCCCAGATCGGTTGATGCAGTTTGGGTGATTGTTGATCGCCTTATGAAGATAGCTCATTCCATTGCTATACGACCTCGGTATACTTTGGAGCGGCTAACTAAGCTATATGTGGATTGAATAAGCTACCAAGCTACTATGTAAATGTCACCTATAAAGCATGGTATGGTAGAAATGTCAAACTCCTATATTTTGGAATAAAGTTGGTGAATGAATAATTTTAAGACCTGAGTCTATTAAAGAAAATTGTCGAGTGGCAAACAAGATCAAAGAAAAGGTCAAAGACAGCTCAGGATTGTCAGGAGAGACTCCAAGACCTCAAGTTCGCCATAAGTGACAAAGTGTTCTTGAAGATATCACTTATGCGTAGTTTGAAGCAGTTCAGCAAGAAAGGAAAGTTGTAGCCTATATATGTTTTGGACCTCATAAAAATTTTAGAGAGACGTAGAAAAATTGCATATCAACTAGCATTACCGCTATTCATGTCTAGTGCACAGACGTATTTCGTGTGTCTCTATTGAAGAAGTACATTGGAGATCCATATCAAAGGTATTGACCACTGATCCACTAGAGTAGATAGAAGATTTAACTATTGAAGTGGTACTAGCCTAGTTCACTGGTTGGAAGGTACAACATCTCCAAAGCTGGGATAATTATTATATGAAGGTAACCTGGCGAAGACAAGACATGGAGAAGATTGCATGGGAGGAAGAAGATGCAATGCAGAAATAGAATTCTCGTCTATTGACTCCGAAGTAAATTCAAATTTTGAGGACAAAATTTATTTTAAGGATGGGGGAGTTGTAATATCCGTACGTTCAAATTTTGAGGACAAAATTTCTTTTAAGGGTGGTGGAGTTGTATGTCCCGCACACCACGAACCCAGTCTAACCTTACATTCTTGTGTCATGACTAGTCTACCTATCATGGTCGAGCCAAGTGGACCAACTGTGTGAAGAAACCACAAGACCATGTATGAAATTTAACTCAAAAATAGTCAAATATGAGTGTGTGGTCGCATGCCTAAATAGGTATGACCGACCCCACCTCAAAAGAGTTCGACCCATGACTTTTGGTCGTGGGGTCGCACATTTTAAAAAAGTAGGGTCACGAATTCTGCGACCCTAAGTCCGATCCCTCGGAAACAGCCAGAAATCGAATTTAGGAAATCTTCCTAATCTGTAGGGGGTTCTTTCCTAAACTCATTGGGGCTTATTATGGAGGGTTTTCCTCTATAAATATGACGTCCCTTAGCCTCTTTCACTCCTTTAGAACTCCAATTAAAAGTGAGAGAAAGAGAAGAGAAGGAAGAGAAGGATAATTAAAGAAGAAGACCAAGGAAGAGGAAAGTTCAGAGAAAACTCTGAATCTCAGCAAGCCTAAGGTATGAACCTATTTCCCATGCTAATTTGAGAGCCTAGAATAGTTCATGACGAAGATAGGATTAGGAGAAACCCAAATCATCCATCCATGGACAAATTCTAAGAGAATCCATAGAGGAAATCATTATGAACAATGGATAGTGTATAAAATTATAGTTTTGAGCCATAGAACAATCATAGGAAGGACCATGAAGATAAGCCAAAGGATTCAAACATAAAGGAATGGACTTAAGAGTGAAAGGTCGACCATGACACGTGTGGTTGTACGTAGGGTCGCATGATGTTCAACCCCACGAGACCCACATGTTCAACCACATGCCCACAGGAAGTTTCCAGGGAGGGTGTGGTCGCACGTAGGGTCGCAGTATGTCCGACCCTACCTGCAACCCTACACCCTGTGGTCGCAGAAATTGAGACCCCATGTGCTACCCTCCCTGCAACCCTACACCCTGTGGTCGCAGAAACTGAGACCCCAGGTGCTACCCCACCTGCGACCCCTCAGTTTCTGTTAGGCTAAACAGGCTAAACATATTGAAATTTATTCTAATTAAAATCTATCGACTTGTTAGGTTTTATCAATAATTTAAAAGTGAATTATAAAGCTTGAAAGAGGATGTACTAGCAATCAAAGGTGAGGGAACAAGACCTAAACTAATTGGCTAATAATAAACTATTTTTTTTATTGAGTCCAATGCCATGAATGATTCTATGCTTGTATGCGTGTAATGTGCATTTAACATGTCATCGAATATTTCTGCTATTAATGTTCATGCATATTTAATTCTGTTTATTTATAATATGATGATGACGATGATGCTAGGAATAGACATGTGAATGTTTGTGTGTGGTTAGTGTACTTGATGCGAGTAGGGTATCTGGGGAAGTGTGATGCGGTGTGGTCCTAAGCACTTTAGCTCTATCTCTACTCATGTCTTGTCCACTGACATCGTCATATCGCCATTACCATAGTAGAACTATTATGTCGTAGGGCATCAGGAGAGGTGGTCTTGGACCGTGTAGTCTCTGACTCTGCCAAATGGCCTTAGCTCTATCTCTATGGACGTATTGAGGGATGCTAGGGTGAGGCCTTGGATATACTATTTGACATTAGGATTGGTTAGTTGCAAGCCGAGTTTGTAAGCCCTCCCCAATAGGGGCTTATGTGTTGGTATGGGAAGGGCATCAGGGGAAGTGTGATGCGGTGCGGTCCTAAGCACTTTAGCTCTATCCCTATTCCATTGTGGGGTGCTTGTGGATGACAATGGTTTTTGATCCATTGGGTGGGCTTATACACCCGTGTATAGAGGTGCGGCGGCCACCAAACCTTTCTATTGTACATTGCAAACTTATGAACCAGACCAAAGATATGAATGAATGCATGCATATGTTTGTTGCATTGTTTTGTTTACTCACTAAGCTCAAGTTAGAGAGCTGACCCTTGCGCGCGTAATTCTTTTTAGTTTCTGATGTTGCAGGTATTACGATTGAAGATTATGTCGATACGCCAATATATGAATAGGTGATGGCTATGGATGAGCAAGCTGAGGAGGGCAAAAATGGCTCGTCAATCTAGCGTTTCAACTATGGATACGCTTAGTGTTTAAATTTTGTATTTAGATATTTGTAATATGTATTGAATTATGTTTTGATTACTTGGAGATAAATGGAATATTAATTATTTATCATGACTAGACCTCAGTTCATTATCTGTAAGACTTTCGCTATTTATTTTATTATCTCTAATTAATGTGGAATGTGTTTTGGTTTAATATGGTGGGGATAGCTTATTCGAGATCCTGGTTGAACCGTTGGTTTATTGACGGTTCATCACACCATTCTGGTTGGTGCATAATTGGGGTGTGACAGGACAAGCGGATGACAATCAGGTACGAAAATGGACCAAAATAGGGAATTTATTTTATACCGATCTCCTGATACCGGTCTACATATCAATCGATCGGCTGTGGGGGGCAGACTAGTCAGATCTGAAAATGGATCTCTGTGGGTCCCGCTTAACAAATCTCAGTCCTAGAGACTTTCCTAACGTGGGAAAACTTTCCTAAACTCCATCCTAGCCTATTTAAGGACCTTTAAACCTCCTTAAACCTCTTTAATTGATTCTCACAAACCCTATAGAAGAGAAGGAGATCTAAAGAGGAGAAGGAGCTGAGAAAGGTTGAAGAGGTGTTTCTGTTGGATAAAGAACACCGTAGTTCACAAGCCAACGGTAAGTGCATGTACCTCTTCATAGTTATGTTGTTGTTGATGATGATCAATACCATGCAATGCTTGGTATTGATCTAAAACCTTAAAATTATCATTAAACCCTAATTCGGTTAATAAACCCTAGAATTTGGATTCTAAGCTAAGGTTTCTTAAAACATAGGACTTTAATGGAAGGTAAAACAAATCCTAAAACATTGCTTAGTCCTAGAATGCGTAGGAGGAACCCTAGATGCCATAATAGGTAACCGACGAAAGACAAACACCAAGTTGGTGGTCTTCTGGAGGCATACCGGTCGACCATACCGGTGGCACTATGTGCGATAGGTATATGCGATCGGTACCTCTCAGGTAGCCTACCAAGGCTGTCTGATCGACTATACTGGTCACGCCACCGTATAATGACCTGTGATGGTATATGCAATCGGTATGCCCATAATGGGTTGGTTTTTGACCCAGTTGATTTTTGACCAATGTAAAACCTATGAAACTAATTCTAACTAGACCCTAACGTTGTGTAGGACCTTATGATAGCGAGATTGGACTCTGTAACGTGGAGCAAGCTAGCAAACAAACGTCGGGTAAAGGAATTGGATCTAAATCCTAATTAATTAATTAATAACAGTAAAACATTGTTAATAACTATTGTTTCTATGGAGTATTACTTGTGCATATTCACATGTCATCTTTACATTATATCTGTTCATGCATACTCGCTGTGCTAGAATAGTGTATTAGGCATGTGAATATTTTTGTTGGTGTGTGAATGGAAAGGGCCTGGGGTCTTGGATCATTCTTCGCACTAGTACCTTTTCGTATTGCTGCTATCTTAGCATGCTTGGTGTAGGTAGGGTATTAGGAGGAGGACATGGCATTGTGGTCTCTGGCTTGGCCACCAGACTCGAGCCTTATCTTTATGCCATAGGGAGCTGTGCTAGGATAGGGCCTACTATGATGACATATAGGATTGGTTAGTGACGAACCCACTTCCAAGCCCTTGCCGATAGGGGTGTAGGTATTGGTACGGTAAAGGGTATCAGGGGGAGGACGTAGGATGGAGGCGCAGTCTGCCCACCAGATTTTAGCTCTATCTCTATACTAAAGTGAGTAATGTGGGGCTACAGCAATGTGTGATCCTTTGGGTGTGCTCACACTCTCGTGCATGGAGGTGTGGTGGCCGCCAAATCTTACCATAGCACTGTGCAAGTATACCAGACCAAATGTGAATGTTACTCATGCATATTGCTTGTTGCATTGTTCGATTTTCTTACTGAGCTTAGTTATGAGCTCACCCTTGTATATATACATGTTTTTAGATGTTGATGCAGGTTACACTGTGGAGGACTACGTGGATGCTCCAGTGTATGGATGTGTTGCTGCCTTTGAAGTGTAAGCAGGGGAGGACGAGCAGGACGCTTCACGCGAGTGCCCTTATTACATGTACCACTAGGATGTTATTGATTTAGTTATTTTATTTCAGTTGGATTTTATAAACCATGTAAAGATATTTATTTATATTTTGGTTTATTGAATAATTGGGATACATTATTTAAGTATATGCTCAATTCATTTAATTTAAAACTTTCGCTGTATCTATTTATATTTTGATTATGGTTATGTGCAATGGTTTGTGTGAGTGGGCACAGTCTTATCGAGATCTTGGTGTGAACCATTGGTTTAGTGGCGGTTCACTTACACTTCTAGTTCAGCCAAAATTGGGGTGTGACAACTTGGTATCAAAGCTCTTAGGCTCTGCCCAACAGACCATATATGCACTTAGCTGAGTCAATGAACTAATAAAAACACACCTTAAGCACCTGTTTGATGCCTGAGACTAAATACGAAAGAGCATAATCTACTATACTAAAGATGAAATTAATAAAACAACATGCTCCAGATAAACCATATTAACAGAAAAAAAATAATCATAAACTACCATAAAGAGTAAAAACATCCAAGGAGTGAAAAATTAATTGTACTACCGGGAACAGTCCACAAATCAGATAGTTACCTTGTTATAAAAGTCATAGTTCTGATAGGAGAGAATTAAGGTAATCCATCATGGGGTTGGGGCCATCAGAGGAATAGGGTCGGCAATATCATAGTCATGCTCATATGCGACCCTGATCCAGGGTACCTGCTCCTGTATGACGCTGAGGCTACGGGTTAGGCACCCCAGGTCATGGTTCATCTCACGTTGAGCATCCTGAATCTCCATGATCATACCCATCATGGTATCGGGAGGAGGCTGAGAAGTTCCTACTGTAGGTATGGGCTGGGGTGCAGGTGCCAGAATATCCTCCATCTGTTCATCATCACCACCCCCTACCTCTTCTGCATAAGCTGCATTGGGTGCTGCTGCTACTGCTGCCGCTGCGGCTACCCTCTTAAGTGGACGTGGACAAGCTTTTAGCTCCTCATCACTAGTCAACATGGTGTCCATCTTCACCCTGATGATGACATCTCAGTCAATGTCTGATGCATGGTATCCTCGATCGCAATTTCATCTCTCATGTCTACGTGAAGGCGTTGCAAGAGAGTGGTAATAAGCCGACCATAAGGAAGGTTGCCTATCTGGTTGGGCATGGTAGCCTGAAGCATAATCCTATAATGATATAGGGTAGGCAGACCTGCTCTCTAGTACAGACACAATAAGTGAGATACTATGTGAGTTGAGACAACTCGCTGTAATGACCACTCTGAGGAACTATATTATGCTGAATAATGCAACAATAGACGAGAGGGAGAGGTCATAAGCTTACAGTTTTCATGGATGCCCCTAGGTTGAGAATCTACTCTGTAACCTCTTGGCGTAGGTCCTCAGTAAGGTAGCCCTTCACCTTGGGAGCGTAGTAAACCAAGTCACCATCATTGGGAATCCCCAAAAGCTCAGCAAGCTGGTAGGTGTCGAAAGATATAGGAACACCTTTGACAAAGCTAGTAATGTAGATGTCCCTACAGTGATCAAAGTCATTGAGATCTCCCTCAACCTCCAGGTTGTCATAGAAGTGCTTCACTAGATTGGGTCGGGTAATTATTGTATAGGTGATCACTGGCAACCACCCAAGTGCATCAAAAGCAGCTTCAACATTGAACCATTGGAGTTATTCTAGATTCACACAGCGTTCAAACTCGATGTTTTTCTCCTCAAACTATGGGAAACGGGCTTCCGCCACTGCCGAACCAAAACACCACGCGTCATATTGTGGAACAAGCGGGTGTGGTCGGTTCATGCCTGGACCATATGCGTGCTTACCAGCACCACGACGCCTAGACATTTTTTTTACTACAAGACAAAACAAAACAATGGGAATTAGTAAATTTTTTGAAATTTCAATTGTGTAACGACAGTATTTTAAATAAAGGCCTTGAACTCACCCAAAACTTGGGTAAGAGGAGTTACGTAATCAAATAGCGACAAGTAGAGACCAAATAACTAGCAAACAAATAAGAATTTCATCATTTTCAAGAAAAAATGATTTTGACCAAAACCTAGGTTAAAACCACCAAAAATTTTGATTTTGAGAAAACCATACGGTGGAGCCTCAAATAAGTTGAGGGCTTTTGTCCATAGAGGTCCCAAAACCATTTCTAAGCAGAAGAAAAAGGTTCCTATGGTTAGAATCTCCTAAATCTAGAAAAACATATGTTTTGGGCAAGAATCCATGGAGAAACGATAGCAAAAATTTATAAGAAGAAGAAGAAACCTACTTGGAGATGTTGTTAAGTGTTCTTGAGTGAGAAGAATCGCACAAGTTGGACTGTAGCAACTCACCAAGCCAAAGGGGAATCGCCACCGGAGAGAAAAGGAGAAGGAAAAGTGAAGAATGAGTAAAAAAAATCCCGATTTTAAAGAGGTTTTAGGGCATACTGATCGAAAGTTTTACCCTATACCGGTCGACCGGTATCTCTCGGGCCAAGATAGAATTTTTGTCCGGTCAACTATACTTGTCGCACCATACCCTACAGTGCTGCGACCTGTACATTGATCATTACCCCTCGGGAAGCCCGAGAGGTATGTCCACCTGGACATACCGGTCACACCATATTCTACAGTGCCACGACCGGTATGTTGTAACCGGACAAAATAAATTTTGACCAGAAAAATTGAAAAATTAAAAAATTTTAGATTTTAAGGTTTCCGTTGGGGTTTTCGCCTCGCACTTGTTGAAGACTAACACTATTATGACAAAATGTAACTATTCGACAAGTATTTCTCAAAGAGTTTTTGGGATCAAATGGAGAAGGAATTCCTCAACCTGCAACAATCCCAGATGATTGTAGATTCGTACCAGCAGAGGTACGAAGAGCTATTTTTTTTTGCTCTAGCTAGCATGCAAGAGGAGGAAACAAAGACCCGTAGGTTCACCATGGGACTACGAGGAAGTATTCGGGAGCATGTTCTGGGTTTAGAGAAGAAGGTGTATAACGAAGCTGTGCAGATCGCTAGAGTGATCGAATTAAGCCAAAGGGCAGCTTCTTTGCTCAAAACAGTGGATTAAGGAGGCCTGCTACTGAGACTTTTGGTGGAGGAAACACTAGACCCTTCTGCCCCTACAAGGCTCAGAATACTGCAATACCATCAAGGGCAAATACCATTCCATCATAGTCGATAGCTGGTCAAGGTAATAATATCAAGTGCTTCAACTGCCAGCAAGTAGGCCATTATGCAAGTGCTTGCACTTTACCTAAAAAGCAACCGTCGCAGCAAGGGAAGGTATTTGCAGTCACCACTGAGGAGGTAGCCGCATCACTTGATGTGGTTACTGGTACGATTCGTCCCTTACAATTTTGTTTACTGCGTTATTATGTATGAGCATGTAGACTAAGGGATAATTAAATTTCAGGAACTGTAGATATAGCTGGTGTACCCGCTAGAGTACTCTTTGACTCTGGGGCTATACACTCCTTTGTTTTTATATCTTTTGGGAAGAGACTGGAGTTACCTGTCAAGCCCTTAACTCCAAGCTTGATAGTCCACTCTCCATTAGGAGTAGAAGTGGTTTTGAATGAATGTTATGGGCCATGCCCAGTTATTATTGATGGGCGGAACCTAGAAGCAAATTTGGTTCAACTCAAGATGACAGACTTTGATGTCATCTTGGGGAATGGATTGGTTAGGCTAGCATTCGACTAGTTTACTATGTGCTGAAAAGAAGCTTGCTTTCAAGGATGGCAATGGGAAGGAGTTTAGCTTCATAGGAACTAAGTTACCTAGGAAGCGGAAACTGATCCTCTCTGCTCTAAAAGCTAAGAGATGCCTAGAGAAGGGAGGAGTTGGGTACTTAGTGTCTGTGGTTGATGTCGTAGCAGAGGTGCTAAAGATGGAAGATCTAGATGTAGTACGAAGTTTCCAGATGTATTTCTAGAAGATCTACCCAGACTACCTCCAAACAGGGCTATAGAGTTTGTGATAGACTTTATGCTAGGATCGACGCTGTTGTCTAAGGCACTTATAGGATGGCCCCTACAGAGCTGAAGGAGCTGAAGACCCAGTTACAGGAACTGCTAGATAAGGGTTTCATACAATCAATCATATCACCATCGGGAGCACCTGTTTTGTTCATAAAAAAGAAGGATGGTAGCGTATGACTATGTATCAACTACCAAGAGTTGAACAAGTTAACCATCAAGAACAGATATCGTTTGCCTAGGATTGATGATCTATTCGATCAGTTATAGGGTGCAAAAGTTTTCTCAAATATGATCTTAGATCTAGGTATCACCAATTGAAGATCAAGGCAAGAGATATTTCAAAGACTGCCTTCAGGACAAGGTATGGGCATTATGAGTTCCTTGAATTGTCGTTCGGATTGACCAACGCCCCAGCATCATTCATGGAGTTGATGAACCGAGTGTTTCATGACATGTTGGACACTTCAGTCATCATATTCATCGATGACATATTGGTCTACTCAAAGGATAGGGAGACACATGCATCATACTTGAGAGCAGCCCTACAATGGCTGAGAAGGGAGAAGCTTTATGCCAAGTTCAAGAAGTGTGAATTTTGGCTGAAGGAAGTGGCTTTTTTGGGTCACATAGTATCTACAGATGGTATCATTGTAAATCCAAGCAAGATTTGTAGCCATAGTAAGATGGAAAACACCGAAGTCAGTTGCTAAGATTCGTAGTTTCCTTGGATTGGCTTGTTACTATAGAAGATTTATGGAAGACTACTCAAGGATCGTTGCTCCACTCACCAGGCTAACTAGGAAGGGAGAGAAGTTCATATGGATCGACGAGTGTGAGAAGTGCTTCCAGACTCTGAAGTCAAGATTAGTCTCTGCACCTATCTTGACCATCCCAGCACTAGGCTTGTCGTTCACTCTATATACAGATGCATCGAGTTTGGGACTAGGATGTGTTTTGATGCAAGGAGAATAGGTAATTGTCTGTGCTTCAAGATAATTGAAAGAGCTTGAGAAAAACTATCCTACGCATGATCTAAAATTAGCAACGATCATTCATGCAATCAAGACTTGGAAGCATTACCTATATGGTGAAAATTTTCAGATCAAGTTAGACCACAAGAGTTTGACTTACCTTTTCACTCAGAAGGACTTGAATATGAGGCAGAGGAGATGGCTAGAACTATTAAAAGACTATGATTGCGACATCCAGTACCATCTAGGTAAAGCAAATGTTGTGGCTGATGCCTTAAGCAGAAAGTGGGTATTAAAACTTGAGGCAGGACCCAGCTGTAGTCTCTGGCTCAATAGAGAATGAAGAATAGTATATACTAGAGTCAATAGAATATCTAGTAAAGCAAGGCTTGATTCACAAGTTCACATTGATGATTGTAGCCTTAAAGATCTCACCAGATCTGATAGATGAGGTGAAAGCAGCAATCCTATAAGATCCACACCTCAGGACTGTGTAAGAAGATCTAGATAAGTATAAAAGCAACCCTGACTTCACCTTGGATTCAGATAAGGAACTCAGGTATCGTAGATGATTATGTATACCTAAGAGTAAAAACTTGAACATGAGAGACAGAATTATGATAGATGCTCATTATATCCCATATTTGGTACATCCAGGAAGCACTAAGATGTACCATGACTTAAAGAGACTGTATTGGTGGAGGGGTATGAAAGTAGTTACAACTCTATTCGTATTTCAATGTCTGAACTACAAATAAGTGAATACAAAAAGATAGAAACCCACAGGTTTATTACAACCATTATCAGAGCCAGCATGGAAGTGGGATTATATCACAATGAATTCGTCACTGGCCTACCCTTGACACCAAGGTCAGTGGATGCAGTGTGGGTGATAGTCGATCGACTTACTAAGACAACACAGTTCATCGCTATCCGACTTTAGTATACCATGGATAGGTTGGCCAAATTATACGTGGATAACATAGTCAAACTTTATAGTGTGCCAGAGAGTATAGTATATGACGAAGATCCTCGCTTTACGTCCAAGTTCTGGAAAGAATTACAAAAGGCTATGGGAACCAAACTCAAGTTTAGTATAACCTTCCATCCTTAGACAGATGGCCAGTCAATGAGAACTATTCAAATCTTGAAGGATATGCTCTGAGCGTGTGCCATAGATTTCAAGGGAGCTTGGGATGAGAAGCTATCGCTCATCGAGTTTACTTATGACAATAGTTATCAGGCTACGATCGAAATGGTTCCATATGAGGCACTCTATGGAAAGAAATGTTGGACACCTCTGTTATGGAATAAGGTGGGAGAGAGAAGGATTGTAGGACCAGAGTTCGTAGAAGAAACTTGTCGATCAATTGATCAAATTAAAGAACGAACAAAGATAGCTCAAGTTAGACAAAAATATTACGCAGATAATAGACATCGAGATCTGGAGTTTGCAGTGGGTGATAAGGTATTTTTGAAGATACCACCTATTTGAGGTCTGAAACAGTTTAGTAAAAAGGGGAAGCTATGCCCCAGATATGTGGAACCGTATGAGATACTGAGTAGACGTGGTAATGTGACGTATCAATTAGCCCTACCACCATCCATGTCAAGCGTTCATGATGTGTTTCATGTTTCACTACTGAAGAAGTATGTTAGGGATCCATCGTACATTCTGACAGTAGACCCACCAGACTTGACAGAGGATTTGAAATTTGAGGTGATACCCATGATGCTCACAAGCTGAAAGGTACAACTAGTCCGGAACAAGGATATCCATTACGTCAAAGTACATTGGAAAAGCCAAGATGTAGAAGAAATCACTTGCGAGGAGGAGAACGCGATGTGAAAGGAGTACCCCAATCTTTTTGACGAAGAAGGTACATACAAATTTTGAGGCCAAAATTTTTTTTCAGGATGGGGGAGTTGTGAGACCTACATGTAAATTTTGAGGACGAAATTTCTTTAAGGGTGGGGGAGTTGTAAGACCCGTACTCTATAAACCCGATCTAAACCTCTATTTCTTGTCGTAACAGGTCTTCCATATATAATCGGACCAGACAGGATGAGTGGATGATAATTAGGTACAAAAATAGACCAAAACAGAGAATTTATTTTATACCGGTCTCATGATATCGGTCTACATACCGGTCGACTAGTATTTCTACGCAGGCAGACTAGTCAAATTAGGAAATGGATCTCTGTGGGTCCTGCTTCCCAAATCTCAGTCTTAGAGACTTTTCTAACCTGGGAAAACTTCCCTAAACTCCATCCTAACCTATTTAAGGACCTTTAAACCTCCTTAAACCTTTTTGATTGATTCTCACAAATCCTAGAGAGGAGAAGGAGATCTGAAGAGGAGAAGGAGCTAAGAAAGGTTAAAGAGGAGTTTCCATTGGACGAAGAACACCATAATTCACAAGCCAATGGTAAGTGTATGTACCTCTTCCTAGTTATGTAGTTGTTGATGATGATCGATACCATGCAATGCTAGGTATTGATCTAAAACCTTAAAACTGCCGTTAAACCCTAATTCAGTTGGTAAACAATAGAATTTGGATTTTAAGCTAAGGTTTCTTAGAACATAGGACTTGAATGGAAGGTAAAATAAACCCTAAAACATTGCTCAGTCCTAGAATGCATAGGAGGAACCCTATAAGCCATAATGGGTGATCGACGGAAGATGAACACCAAGTTAGTGGTCTTCCGGAGGCATACCGGTCGACCATACCAGTGGCAATATGTGCTACCAGTATATGCGATCGGTACCTCTCAGGTAGCCTGCCAAGGCTATCAAATCGAATATACCAGTCACGCTAACCAACTTAAAATCTATGAAACTAATTTTAACTAAATCCTAATGTCGTATAGGACCTTGTGATAGCGATATTGGACTCTGTGACATGGAACAAGCTAGCAATCAAGCTTCAGGTAAGGGAATTAGACCTAAACCCTAATTAATTAATAACAATAAAATGTTGTTAATAACTATTGTTTCTATGGAGTGTTGCTTGTGCATATTCACATGTCATTTTTACTTTCAGTTATTATATTTGTTCATGCATACTCACTATGCTAGGGTTGTGGGTTAGGCATGTGAATGTTTTCGATGGTGTGTGGAATGAAAATGGCCTCGGGTCTTGGATAATCCCTCGAACTAGCATCTTTTTGTATCGCTGCTATCTTAGCATGCTTAGTGCAAGTAAGGTATCAGGGGGAGAACGTGGCATTGTGGTCTCTAGCCTGGCCACCAAACTCGAGCCCTATCTCTATGTCGTAGGGAGCTGTGCTGGGATAGGCCCTACTGTGATGACATATAGGATTGGTTAGTGATGAACCCACTTGCAAGCCATTGCCAATTGGGGTGTAGGTATTGGTACTGTAGAAGATATCAGGGGATGACGTAGAATGGAGATGCAACCTACCCACCATACTCTAGCTTTATCTCTATACCAGAGTGAGTGATGTGGGGCGATAATGGTGTGTGATCCATTGGACGTGCTTACACTCTATTGCATGGTGGTACAGTGGCTACCAAACCTTACCATAACATTGTGCAAGTATACCAGACCAAATGTGAATGTTACTCATGTATATTGCTTGTTGCATTGTCTGATTTTCTTACTGAGCTAAGTTGTGAGCTCACCCTTATATATATACATATTTTTAGATATTGATGTAGGTTACACTATAGAGGACTACGTGGATGTTCCAGTGTATGGAGGTGTTGCTGCCTTGGAAGTACAAATAGGGGAGGACGAGCATGACGATTCATGCGAGTGCTCTTACTACTTATACCTCTAAGATGTGATACTTGCCTTAGCACAGTGAACATACATTATACCGGACCCTTGTTGTGTGTATAATTTATTCATATAATTGCTTGCTTGTTTGTTTCTCATTGAGCTCAAGTTGGAATGCTTACCCTTGTGATTACCACTCTTTTTAGTTGTGACTGTAGGTACTACAAAAGCAAAGCAGGATGACAATCCAATTAAACCAAAGCACTCGAAGGAAGCGGGACGAGAAGGTGTCAAACCAAGCATAGGAAAGAGGATGTAAAGACTTTGCAAGAGATGGAAGGCCACTCTAGTAAGGAGCCTTGATTAGTTATTCTTTTGATTAATTACTCATAGTTATGTATACTTGACCTTTATTGGTGTTAGAGCCCAACTTATTGGGGCTACAAAACTATAAGATGCAAATGGTTGGAGAATGAATAATACTTAAATGGGTTTATGTTACTACTATACCTTTATAATTAGAGCTCGGTGTGTTTATTATGTTTTTGCTATTTAAATTACAATGTGATAGAGTTACAGGAAGTATAATGTTTGGTGATGTTATTAACTGAGCATGTATCCTGGGTGGACTACGATTAAAATGATCGGTGGTCCAGTCACCTGTCGAAATTTTACATATCATAATTCGGGGTGTCACAAGTTTGGTATCAGAGCGTGCTTCAGTAACAATGATTACCTAACTTTACCCTACCTCATTTGATAGTGAATTAAGCAATAGGTAATAAAACTCTCAAGATCATAAAAGGTAAGTTAGAAACAAATTTGTGTGATGTATGCTTAAAGAAAGATGTGACCAAGCATAATATGTTATGAAAAGATTAGAAACTAATGCTAAGCATATAAAAGAAGAGAGAGAGAAAAATATATATGAGATGAGACAAGATAACCAAAACTATCTTAAACATAATTTGATTACCAAAAAAAAAGAAAAGAAAAAGTAAATCAACTTTGATTCCATGCACAAAATTGCTCTTTACATAAGAAAAGGAGGGAAACCATATAATAGGTATCTGTTCCTTACATACATCCCAACTACACAAAAATAAAAAGAAAAAGAAGAAAACATCAGATGCCATCACCCCTTGAAGTCCGACGACGGTGGGGTAGGAACATGCAGCCTCTGGAATGTCCGTGGCTGTATCGCTGCTGCCACTAGCCATCACGATATCCTCAGCCTGAAGAATACCAGTCCTTGTCAAAGTCGTCTAGTATATGTCAAGACAGGTGGAGAAGCCGATCACCAAATATTGAAACCACCGAACTTGGTTTTTCAAATCATGCATGTCTTTCTTCTATTGGGACTGATGAGAAACCACGGAGTTTAACTTGTCCATGAGGTCGTCTAAGGTAGTAGGAGGCTGGGATGGACCAGTCTGGCCTGTAACCATACCCTTTGTGTGCCCCTGGGTTGGCATCTTTTCCTCATCATCATCGGAAACATGATGCTTTGGGAGATCTTTAGGGCCTCGATGAGCCTCCAGCACCGGGTTATCCAACATCATGTCATGAAGTTTCATCTTGACGATGACATGCCAGTTGAAAGGGGTACACACTATAGCCTCAGGAGGTTCTTTCTCATGTATACTAATGTCAAGGCACTGGAATAGGGTAGTCAATAGTTTACCATAAGGCAAATGTCCCTTCTTTGAAGCCTGAGTGTCCTCTGCCTTTGTGATCATGGTTTGCATAGTGATGTAAGGAAGGCAGACCGGATGATGCTCTAGTACCGTGGAAGTGAGAAACTGGCCGAAGAAGGAGAGCTCATCAAAATGGCCACTTTGTAATTACCAAAAAAATGGCCACTTTGAGGCAAGACGTTGTACTGGATTATCCTACAGTAGACTCTGGGAAGGGGGAAGAAGTTGCTCACATGGAACGGATCCTGTGGCCATTGGAGTTTGTTTCAGATCTCTATCTTTTGGGCCTCAGATATAAAATCCTTGTCCTTACTCATAATATACTCCTTGTCCCCAGCCATAGAAATGCCTAAGAGACAGGCCAACTTCTCTGTACTCAAAGTAAAATCTCTACAGTTTACCTTGCTAGAGATATGTAACCCCCTAGCATGCTCAAATTCTTCCATGCCACCTTCAACCTCTAGGTTGCAGTAAAAGTGTTTTACCATGTCAAGCCGAGTGCCAACTTCAATCCCAAGTATGGAGGACCACCCCATGGCATCAAATGTGGCATGGACATTGAATCTTTACAGTTCTTGGAAGTTCACTGGTTGACCTGAAATAAATGATTTCTGCTTGAACTTAGCATAAAAAGCCTGTGCCTCTAATGAATGGAAGTGCACATCGTCAAAGGGTGCAAGGGGTTCATTCCTTAGCCTCTTAGTTGTAGCTCAATGGGAAGCCATCTAATCTATAATGGAAAAGAATGAATAAAGAAATCGAATTAGAAAATATAACAGGAAACAGTGAAATCTCAGTCATGCAAGGTAACCAAAAAAAAAAATAAGAGGATTTGAATCATGTGGACAGTAGGAAGGGAAACTTTCAAATGCATATAGATGCTTAATGTGACAAGGCTAGGTCTAGGAAATACCATTCTCATCCATAACAAGTAATGGACTAGTACATAACATGGGAAAGGAAACACTGTTAGAATCATAACAGGGAAAACAACCCAACCAATGAGGTGAGATGGTAAAACTTATGAGAATTGAGATAAGATAGGTACATTGTCCGTGAAAGCATCAAAACCATTTCAAAAGGTGAAACATAGTTCAATCAATAAAAAAACAAAAAAATAAAGAGTAATAGAAGTTAAACATTTATTTTGGGGAAAATCCTAAAACCCAAGCATGTATGGAATATATGGCAATAATATGATGTAAAACGAGTAAAGTTCAATAAGCATAGCATATTAATCATTCCCTCAACCATTAAAAATAACAAGAGATGAGTATTGGGAACAATCATAAAAGGAAAACCAAGAATGAAGAGAAACTAGGGCTTGAGAGCATTCTCCTAACCCTAGAAATGAAAATTTTGATATGAAAGGAAAGGATCATACCTTAGAGAGAAGAAATCTGAGAGTTGGTGATGAATGAGTGTGGGTAGGAAACTTTGGAGAGCACCGGAGGCGAGGGAGAAGAGTTTCCAGAGATGACCTTGAGGCTCCAGGTAAGTTAGAAAAAAGTGGGAAAGAATGACCCACGTTTTCTAATTTATAAAGTTGAATCTGGCCATAGCCAGTGAATGAATCTGATGAACCATCATCCGCCTTATCGACCATCGTATTGTCCAACAACACAGGCACTCTTCTGGAATTTGTTGGACGGAAGACCGGTCGATATGGTATGATCCGGGGTATTGACCGGATAGCCCCAGAATGCCGTGTTGGGGGATTTAGTCGCAACGATTAGTCATGAATATGTTTCAAACTAAATGTCACAATTTAATATAGGGAATAATAGGGTCATAACATTGTTAAGGTGCAGTGTAGCATTAAATCATAAATAATGATATCCACCATAGAGCCTTATCGTGTGATTAGAAGCATATCACTAACTATGTTACTGTGTCACAGGAAGTTGTGGTTTAAGAAAATTTAAATGGCGCTGCATGACCTTTTAAATTCACATCTCACCACGAACCGGGGTAGTCCAACTCACAGCGGATCAAGTGACGGTTCGAGTCCCAACGGTAACCAACCGCCTATGGCTCCTTTAGAGGAAAGCTGCCAAGGAGAGGCTTATGTGCAATGTACGTGGCACCGGTTCCTAAAGTTGAAACCCATGGAGTTTACCGGGTTGACTGAAAATCCAAATCAACCCATATATTGAAGTATGGAAAGACGTTAGGGCTGCTGAAATGCTCTGATGCCCAAAAGGTACAGTGTGCAGCTTACCAATTAAAGGGTGCACTGTACCAATGGTGGCTAGTTACCGAGCAGGAGCTGAAGGCAAAGTACGGAGAGATTACTTGGGATGTGTCCAGGAAAGCATTCCTAACTTGGTATTTAAGGCCAGCACCTCGAAATAGGAACGACCAAGACACCCACGCCTCATCTCCAGGAACTTATGCTGTCGGGACAGGATAGGAAAAGCCGTTGGAGGGTTTCCTAAGACTTAGGCCCCCTAAATTCTCAGGCATGTTTGACGACATAGCCCAGTCCTAGGAATGGATATGGCGTATGGGGAAAGTGTTTGAAAGCTTGGGATGCACTGACACCCAGAAGGTGTTGTGCGCGACCCACTAGTTAGAAGGTTCACTGTATCATTGGTGGCAAGGTACAGAACCTTGGTTACTGCAACAACATAGAGGGATTATGTGGGATATATTCTGAAAAGTTTTTTTGGATTATTATGCGCCCCAAGAAAACACCCTGAAGGGAGAACTCTTTTCCATCATGAGGGACAGAATTCTAGAAATATTTTGGAACACTCGATTACACTATGAACGGGGAAGCTGTCCCGATGAGCCTAATAGTCCATATGCAGGGATAAATGTCCAAGAATACTAGTGTGTTTGGCAAGAAAGGAACAACCAAAACTCGTGATCAGCCGCTGAGGTCAATCTTTGTGAAATGTTTAGAGGACCAACCATACCACAATACCCTTCAGACAGAGCTGGGGAAAGACCTTATTAGAAGACCAGAGCTATGTGTGGTCCTTGTGCAAGGGACATGCAAGAACCTTATTAGGTTTACACATCCACAAAAAGAGATAAACACCAACCTTCGGTGGAAGTAATCAGAACTTTTCTTAGAGGCATACTTAAATGTGTCGGCTGTCGTTGCATAGAGCATAACCGAATGGAATGTCCTTATCTACCGGTAGTGCTGGAGGTACTATTTTTAGAGATTCTATCAATAGAGCAACAAGAAATAAAGATACCCTTAGCTGAAAATCAAGATGAACCTATGGAGGATGATGTTTCAGATGTCAACACGCTCCAAGATCCTTAAAAAACTACGCCTAAGAAAAAACTTTCAAGGGTAGTGGCCAGAAAGATTCAAAAGAAAGATCACCTGACACTCTAAGCAAGAGAAAAGAAATCAGGTAAGAAGGGTAGGCATCAAGTCAGTGTCCAACCTCAAGCTACAAGGAATGATGAGATAAAAGATGAAAAGAAGGACTGGAACGAAACTCCAAAGGGTAATTACTAAACCCCCTAAGTCATATTAATAATCAGATTAGGATTTGCATGCTATTGTAAGTTCATATTGCAAACCCTAGTAATACATTATAACGTAATGTGTTTCACTAGTTAAACTAACTAGCTAAGGTATTACCCTAAAATAGCAAAACCTAGCCTTAAAGACGTTGTAGCCAACAGGCATATAAAACTTGGTAATTGTTGTGAAGGACTAATAAAATAGGTAATAACTAGCTAAGGAAAACCAAGATGTGGTAAAGAGGAATAATATTAATACTCATGATACACTCTGAGTTTTGGTCAGAATAGAACCAGATACCAAAGGTGGAATAGAAAAAAAAAGAAAAAAAAAGGTTCTGAATAAAATATAATTAGGAAGTAAATAGAAAGGACACATGACCCCCAGGTAAGAAGAGTAAAACATAAAAAAAAAAAAAAAAAAAAAGACCACAACGTGGTAGTTTGAACCATAGGGGGAAGAAAAACCCAATAAGTAATTGAAACCTCCAGGAATAGAAATTGTAAAGTTATCTAAAGAGACGGAGTAAGAACTCTCAGTAAACTGCCCTAATAGAAAAGGGGGAGGGGGTATTACTTTAGGTAGACCCTGAGGATAGTGAAATTTCAGGGATAAAATTCTTTTAAGGAGGGTGGAGTTGTAAAACCCGCACCCAGAAACCCCAGTTTAGCCGGATTTCTGTAGTGCTAATAGGGTTTTCCATCGTAGACCAAATATATGTGCAAGTCCCTAATAAGAACTAGGGTGCACCATTAGTGGACCACCAGGAGAGGGGGACAAAATAAGACCAACTGGACCCTTATATTGGTAGTGGTTGATACCAGCCGGTCGCGAATCTCGATAGTCTAAGGACCGGTACCATTAACTGGTAAGGATAGAGTTGACGTATTCTTTGAATCAACAAGTAGTTTCAATTTAGGAGACTCTTTAGGATATTCCTATGACCTATGGACAAACCTAGGAGGGACCCACACCATTCTAACTACTTGGAGTTAGAAAAGGGAAGGAGACTCTATTTAGATTCAAACTCTTGCCACTTGACAACTTCTTAGGAGTCCCCATCCAAATTAGGAGCCTCAATTCAAATTGAGAGTTTGATTCCAACTAGGAAACCTGAAACGAATAAAAACCCTATCTTTTATCCTCTTTTTAGTATGTATCAATCTTAGAGAGTTCTGACGCGTTCTCTAGGGAAAGGAAAGAGAAAGGAAGAAGAAGGAAAGGGAGAAGGCAACCTCTGCAGCCCTCGTGTGAGAGAAATCACCAATAAAATGCACCATCGAATTATAGTAATCAAGCCACTGTTAGTAAAACCCTAATCTCCGTAGACTTTAATGTAAACCTGAGTATTCTATTGAAGGATGTAGATATTAGGTGATGAATGTACACCATTTATCAATGGTGAGATTTATGTAGACTGTGGAAAGGGAGAATAACTCTTCCTAACAACTATTATAGTTTAGGTAATGGATTTGTACTTGCTTGAAGGGTACGAAAGCCTAGGAGACATCCCATCACTAGACTACATTAGCCTAGCAAAGGAAGGAATGAGTCATAAGAGGAAACCCCAACTTGTTAAATAGAAAAGTAACGATTAGGTGGAGGCGGTCGATACATCGGACTATATGGTAAGGACCGACGTAGCGATCGACAAATCCCAAAAGGGTCTTGGAGAGTTAGCCAGATGATGTCACGGTTGATACTCTGTACCGACCATGATATCGACCGACAAATGGCAGAAGGTCCAAAAATTATACTGGACAATAGGCTGGTCGATAGTATACCGACCGATATATCAATTGGTAAAGCCCTGACTCAGGTAATTCAAAGTGAATTAAGTAGGCTTTTAACTAATGATCCTACATCTTGTATAGGCATAAGAACACTTTGCAAACATGTATTTTTTAAGCATGGATAAGTACAACGGAACGATACTAGGTGAGAAATAGAACCCTGACCTAATTTTGGTGTGTTTGATATATATGCTATTGTTTGATGCCACTTGTTGGTATTTATGTTAAGAATAACATGTCATCCAATATCTGTCACTTTTGCATGCATTGCATCAACAACATGATTGATGTTATGATATGTGATGCTTGGTAGGCTGTGGTGAAGGGGTCTAGAACCATTGGATCCAACCTGCTAAGCAACTTAATTGCCATGTATTGTTCCATATCCTAGTAGAGGACAAAATCTTGGGAAGGCAAAATGGATGGTCTGAGAATCTTACTATTGTATTGGAAAGGTATATATGATGTCATATAGGATTGGTTAGTAACAGAACCCATGTATATTGTTACACCCAAATTTTGGACTAACTAGTAGTGTGATGAACTGTCATAAGAACCAAAGACTCAAACCAAGATTTTATAAAGGCCGTGCCAACCATATCAAACTAAACACATCGCATAATAAAAATTGGAGATAATAAATAAGTAGTAGAAGTCTTTATTAATATTGAACTGAGGTTTAACATGATAAATAAATAATGAAAATCAATTATCTCCAAGTAACTCAATACATAATGAAAAATAATCTATTACAAGGTCATATCCTCAAAATATAGTTGAACTACTTAAAAACACATTGATAGCACTCGCATGATGGATTATGCGCGTCCTCTATAATTTACATGTCCATCGCCACCACGTGTTCGTACGACGGCGCATTCACATAGTCCTCTACTGTGGTACCTACGTCATCAACTAAAAAAATATACTAGATCGAGGGGTAGCACACATCACGTCTCAGTGAGTAAACAAAACAATACGCAAACATATGCAAGTAGTCATATTCATATCTTTGGTTAGGTATAAGTTTACAAATGTGCTATGGTAAGGATAGTTTGCAAGCACACTTCCATACATGAGAGTGTGATCACACCCAATGGATCATACACCGTTGTCACCCCACATCACTCACTATGAAATAGAAGTAGAGCTAGAGTTCCCATATAATACACCACTGAACCCCCCTGATACCCTACTCAAACCAGTACGTATGCCCCTACTGGTGAGGGCTTACAAACTGAGCTCGTAATTAACTAGTCCTAGATGTCATCATAATTTATATCGAAGGCCTAACCCCAGCATCCCTCAATATGCCCATAGAGATAGGGCTAGAGTTTGATGGTCATGATAAACCACAATACTGTGTCCTCCCCCTGATACTCTATGGCATACCTATTTCTCTAAGGTAACAGTGATGCGACGATGTCAACACGAAGAATAGAATAGAGATAGGGCTCGAGTCTGGTGGTCAGGATAAATCACAATACCACATCTTCTCCCTGATACTCTATTCTCATCCAACACAGCAACCACACACAAGCACACGCCTATCCCTAGCATCATCATTATATCATAAGGGGACAGAAATAAATATGCATGATCAGATATATAATAAGTATTGGATGACATGTGAAATGCATAAACAATCATACAAGGCATGACATCAAATCAGATAACAAAAAATAAAAAGAGAGGGTAGCTTGTTATTAGCCTCTTAGTTTAGGTCTTGTTCCCTCACTTATAACCGATGTTTGATCTCCTTCCAAGCCTTAGAAGTCACTTCGAATCAATTGGGAACCTAAGAAATTTATGGGTTTAGGTTAGGGTTGGATTGTACCAAGTTACAGTAGTCGAAAATCAAAATAGAGCCTTTACTGGTTGAATGGTCGATTCTGTGGTCTCATGTTATGTCGACCACTCATTGTGCAGTCAACTCTATGGTCGTGCATCATGCGACCACTGATGCAACCACAAAAACTCTAGAAAAATTCCCAAATAGTTGTGGTCGACTCACTGGTCGACCTGGTCACACTATGGTCGACCAGTGAAGCGACCATACAAAGTTTGATTAATTTTTGGTCATTAATCCGTGTTCTTCCTGAGTCAATTTCTCGACTCATCATTTGTGCTCATCCTATGGTCATCCTATGGCCTTAAATCATAGTTTTTCATTAACCATTAAACCTAATCTATTCTGTTTGGTTATCCTTGAGATTTACTTAGAGAATCATATAATCGATAACCCCATATTGGTTAACATTTCCATCTAACAATAGAAAACTCTATTCTATGCGATCTACATCTACAGAGACAAGTTTCATACCTTATACTTGCTGTAGAGAGTTGGAAACCTTCTCCCAGTCTTCCTCTCCTAGTCTTCTTCTCCTTCACTTCCTCTCTCTTTTCTCTTAGGTTTAGGGTTTGAGATTGATCCAAAAGAGTGAGAGAGGGTAGAGGGACATCCTCTATATAAAGAGAAACTCTCCATATAGAGTCCCTCTTCAATTAGGAAAGAGGTCTCCTTCAATTTGGAAAGTTTCCAAATCACGGAGTCACAACTGGGATTGTGCGATCAATTGTGTGGTCACAGAATCATTCAATGACACAATTAAAAGTGTCGACCACACAACATAATTTGACTAGTCTCACTTTGTTAATTGACAGGTCGACCACACAAGTTTAGGTAGTCGACCACACAACTAAATTTCCCTATTTTTGGTCGATTCACTTACCTAGCCTTGTGGTTCCTTCATACGGTTGGTCGACTCAATTCAACTATGATGGGAAGACCTGGCAAGACATGATTAGACTGGGTTAGTGGAGTGTGGGTCTTATAACTCCCCCTTTCCGAGTCGAATAGGAGAAGACATTGCTTCCGCATAGCGTTCTCTTCTTCCCATGTTATTTCTTCCATGTCTTGGCTTCTTCAGGTAACTTTAACATAATAGATATCACGGTTGTGAAGACGTTGAACCTTCTTACTGGTAATCTGGAATGGTACTACTTCGAACATTAAATCCTTAGTCAAATCCGGTGGATCTGCTGTTAGAATGTACGTTGGATCTCTGATATACTTCTTCAATAAAGAAACGTGAAATACGTTATGCACACCAAACATAGATGGTAGTAGTGCTAGCTGATACACTACCATTCCACGTCTAGCTAGAATCTCATAAGGTCCAGTGTATCAGAGACAGCTTTCCTTTCTTATCGAACCGCTTCAAACCGCACATAGGGGATATCTTCA
Source organism: Protea cynaroides (assembly GCA_028583415.1). Taxonomy (NCBI): domain Eukaryota; kingdom Viridiplantae; phylum Streptophyta; class Magnoliopsida; order Proteales; family Proteaceae; genus Protea; species Protea cynaroides. The sequence continues at coordinate 81,281,858 of CM053267.1, read as the reverse complement.
GAAAGATTTTGTCACCCACAACGAATTCAAGGTTTTGGCGTCGATTATCAACATACTGTTTCTGACGATTTTGAGCCGTCTTAACTCTCTCCTTGATTATGTCTACTACTTGATAGGTTTATTCAACAAATTCAGGTCCAACAATTCTTCGTTCTCTTATCTCATTCTAGAGTAAGGGAGTTCGGCACTTCCTACCAATAATGCTTCATAGGGTGACATCTGTATAGTAGCTTGATAGCTGTTGTTATAAGCAAACTAGAACAATGGCAACTTCTCATCCCATGATCCCTTAAAGTCAATCACATAAGCTCAGAGCATGTCTTCTAGAATTTGGATGGTCTGCTCTGATTACCCATCGGTCTAAGGGCTAAACTTTAACATTGTACCCATAGCCTTCTATAATTCTTCCCAAAAGTTTGATGTAAAGCAAGGGTCTCTGTCAGATACGATGCTTTCTGGTACGTCATGTAATTGGACAAATTATCTACATACAACTTAGCTAGCCGCTCCAAGATATACTGAGGCCATATAGCAATGAAACGAGCTGTCTTTGTAAGGCAATCGACAATCACCCAAACTGCGTCAACTGATATGGGGGTTAATGGTAACCCAGTAATGAAGTCCATGGTGATGCAATCCCATTTTCAGGCTGGTTTAGGTAGTGGTTGTAACAAGCCTATCGATCTTTTTCTTTCTGCCTTCACTTGCTGACAGTTTAAACATTGGGACACGTACTTTGCTACGTCCACCTTCATTCCTCTCCACCAATATGATCTCTTCAGATCCTAGTACATTTTAGTACTTCTAGGATGTACCGAGTATGGTGTGAAATGAGCTTCTATCATAATTCTTTGTCAGAGGTCTGAATCTTCGCTTTTAGGTTTACACAACCGTCCTCTATATCTCAAGGCCTTATTTGAATCCAATGTAAAGTCAGGGTATAGCTTACCCTTTTTCATGTCTTCTTGTACCATCTGGAGATAAGGATACAATAAAATTGATGCTTTCATGTTATCTAACAAATCCAGAACGATCTTCAAAGCTGTGAACATAAGCGAGAACTTATGAATCAGTCTTTGCTCTATCGGATCATCATATGTTTCTATAATATGCTATTATTCCCAATCAGTTATTGTTATTGCGGAGCATAAGGCAGCATTGGTACTTGGTCCTTCATCTGTCTTCAATATACTTTTCCTACTTAATGCGTTAGCTACGACATTGGCCTTGCTCGTTTGATACTGAATATCACAGTCATAGTCCTTCAGAAGTTTCAACCACCTTCTCTGTCTCATGTTCAGCTCTTTTCGGGTGAAGAGATAGGTAAGACTCTTGTGATCCAATTTAATCTAGAATTTCTCACCGTACAAGTAATGTCTCCATGTCTTGATTGCATGAATCACTACTGCTAGCTCCAAATCGTGAGTAGGGTAGTTCTTCTCATGCTTCTTTAGTTGTCTGGAAGCATATGCAATCACTTGTTTCCTTGCATCAGCACACATCCCAAACCAATCTGAAAGCATCGGTGTGCAGGGTAAATGGCTGTCCTAGTGCCAGAATGGTTAAGATGGGGGTCATATTAATCTTGCCTTCAGCGTTTGGAAATATTTTTCATACTTGTCGGTCCAAAATTTTTTTTCCCTTTCCTGGTTAGCCTAGTAAGAGGTATAGCGATTCTAGAATAATCTTCCATGAACCGTCAATAATACCCAGCTAAACCTAAGAAAACTTTTGATTTTTGGAACATTCTTAGGCGCTTCCCACCCTATGATCACTTCTATCTTGCTAGGGTATACCTTGATTCCTTCTACCGATACAATATGACCCAAGAAGCCTACATTATCAACCAGAACTCACACTTCTTAAACTTAGCATAAAGCTTCTCCTTTCTTAGCCATTGTAGGGCTGCTCTAAAATCCGTGCATGAGCCGCTTCATCCTTGGAATATATCAATATGTCATCTATGAATACGATGATCGAAGTGTCCAACATGTTGTGAAATACTCAGTTCGTAAGCTTTATAAATGACGCTGGTGTATTAGTTAATCCAAAAGCCATAACTAGGAACTCATAATGTCCGTACCTGGTTTGAAAGGTTGTCTTTGGAATGTCACCGTCCTTGATCTTCAACTGATGATACCCTGACCGAAGATCGATCTTGGAAAACACCTTCGCTCCTTGCAACTGATCAAATAAATCATTAATTCGAGGTAGTGGGTATCGATTCTTGATCGTGAGCTTATTCTATTCCTGATAGTCTATACATAGTCGAATGCTACCGTCCTTCTTCTTGACGAATAACACTAGTGCTCCCCAAGGCGATATACTAGGTTGGATAAATGCCTTGTCCAATAACTTCTACAGCTGAGTTTTTAGTTCCTTCAATTCGATATGTGCCATCCGATAGGGTGTCTTGGACACTGGTGCCAACCCTGACAATAAGTTTATGGCAAACTCCATTGCTCGATCAGGTGGCAAACCGGATAAATCTTCAGGAAACACATCCAAAAATTCTCACACAACTTCAATATCTTCCATCCATGGTGCGTCATTGATAGTGTCTACCACAGATACCAAATATCTGACTCTACCCTTCTTAAGACATCTCTTCATCTTGAGTGTAGAGAGAATAAGCTTCTGCTTGCGGGGAAGTTTGGTTCCGTTAAAACCAAAGTTTGTACCATCTTTGTCCTTGAATGATATCTTCTTCTCAGCACAAAGTAAACTCACAAATGCTAGGATAACCAGTCTAATCCTAAAATGACGTCGATGTCTACCATCTCGAGCTGCACCAGGTTTATAGCCAAACTCTGTCCATTTATAAGGACTGGGCATAGTCCATAACATTCATGTAACACAACCTCTAATCCCAAAGGTGATCTGACTAACAATTCGAGGTCTAAAGGTTTGAGAGGCACATTCAACTTCTTTCCAAAAGAAACAGATACAAAAAAATGGGTAGCCCTAGAGTCGAAGAGGACTCTGGCAGGAACAGCAGCTATGGTTACAATACCTGTAGTTTTTACCTAGGTTTAGTCTACATGCTCACACAAGGTACTATAAACGAATGAGATCAGATCATACCTGTGACCACATCAGGTGATCCGACAACATCTTTAGAAGACATGGCATAAAACTTCCCTTGCTGTAACTGTTTCTTAGGCTTAGGGTAGCTCCTGGCTTAGTGTCCGATCTGATCGTAGTTGTAGCACTTGATGTTAGCAGAAAACTGCCCCTGTTGAGGTAGGACAACTTGAGTAGGCTTAGCTGCACCATTATTACTCTGTAGTCGAAAAGGTTTGAAGGTCTTAGAGTTTCCTCCATTAAACGTTCTTCCATTTGGCCTCTTCACACCATGGTTCTAAGCATAATAGCTCTCCCTTTGGCTGGACTCCAACACTCGAGCATTATGTACAGCTTCATTGTAGATTCTCTTCTTCAATCACAGTACATGCTCTAGGATACTACCCCTTAGTCCAGTAATGAACCGCTGGGTCTTGGTATCCTCCTCTTGCATACTAGTAGGAGCGAAGAAGAATAGCTTTTCATAACACTACTGGTAAGCGTCTACAAACATTTGACCCTGATACAGACTTAAAAATTCCTTCTCCATTTGGTCCCTGAAGCTTCTTGAAAAATACTTCTCAAAGAAGGCTTCATTGAAAATTGCCCAGGTCAGTTGGGTGTGCTTGGTCAGAAGATAGCCTCAAGTAGACTTCCACCGATGATAGGCATAACCCTTCAACATAAAAGTTGCACACCGTACCTTCTCTTCTTCAGAGATAGTCATCATCATGAAATTCCTCTCTATTTCATTAATCCAGTGAGCCAGCCATAACGAGTATGAGGGTTTGCCCGTGAATTCCTTCAGTTTCATCTTCAGAAAATGCTATATTAGCCTGGAGTGGTCTAGCTGATTCTGTGTATAAAATCCATACATAGATGGCTGATACTGATAATTACCCTATTGTGCACCTAGATCTTACACTAGGGCGTGCACTACTGGGGTTTGTTGTACTTGCGGTGATGTATTATTAATAACAGAGGCTTGGGGCATAATGTTGCTACCCACGGTATCCCATTAGCCTGACCCATAGGTGCTGCCATTGTATTCATAGCTGGGGGAGCAATTCCCATGGCAGCTTGCATATTCGCCTGCATGATGTAACTCCTACACTTGTTGCGCAAAATTTATCACAAACGTAGCCAAATCAATTGGTGGTGCTATAAAGTTGATTGGGTTGGCTTGATTGTTGACTCCTTGAGGCGCAACATTTTGATTCTCATGATTTCCAACTTGTTCTTTTGGATTTTCGTTGGCATTTATCTCCGCAGGTGGTGGAGGTGGACTTGGGTTACATCCCCTTCAGCTTGCTCTACGCCCAACCATTTCCGACTATCTGCTATGGTGGTGTATGAAAAGTAAAAAATATGTGAGACAATTACAGTATACGATAGTGTCATGTTAGTCCCACAATAAAAGAAGAAAATTCCCGAGCACAGAGTCCAAACAGAGCATAACAAATCAGAAAATTTTGTATGGTCGACATTGACCAGTAGTGCTACATGCTACCACAGATGCAACCACACAAACCCTGGCAACTTCCCCGAGCTCTGTGGCAGACTGTGTGGTCTACTGTGTAGTCGACCCTTTTGGTTGAAATTGGTGACCGCACAACCAAAATCAGGTTTTTAAACCTGTTTTCGAGCCTTTTTCCTCATCTTCTTTTGGGCTTCAACTCAACTCACCACCATTGAGTTTCAACAGTGCCGACAGCTCACTTGGGTGATTCTTCCTTGGTCTTCAACCGCACATCTCCATTCCCAAGGTACATTATTCATTCCCATTCCTCTCTTTATCGATTTATTTTAGGTTTACATCGTCTTTTATTGTTTTCTTCCAATTAAAATTTATTCAACCAGAAAAATTTAGATTTTATTGTTGGAGTTTGATGTTGGGCACCCAACGGACGAAAGCCCTCAAGAAATTTGGGGTTTCATCGCTTGGTTTGGCTAAACTCCCAAAATTTGATACTTTGACCTAAAATTTGGGGATTTTTTTAAATTCCAAAATTTCTTAAATTCTTTGTAAATTGGTTGAATTTTCCTACTAGTTGATCATTGCAGGATGGTTTGTGACTCATGTAAATCCTCCTGCCTAGGTGTTTGGCTAAAAAGTGAGGCTTTTGCTATTTTACATCATTATGCTATCTAATTTTCTAAATTTTTTAAATTTTCTAGTTGTCACAATCCAATTCTGGACTAACCAGTAGTGTGATGAACCGTCATAAGAACCAACGGTTCAAATCAGGACCTCATAAAGATCGTGCCAACTATATCAAACCAAACACATCGTACAATAACAATCAGAGATAATAAATAAGTAGTAGAAGTCTTTATGAATATTAAACTGAGGTCTAACATGATAAATAAATAATTAAAATCAATTACCTCCAAGTAACTCAAGACATAATGTAAAATAATCTATTACAAGGTCCAATCCACAAAATCTAGTTAAACTACTTGAAAACACATTGATGGTACTTGCATGATGGATCATGCGCATCCTTCACAGTTTGTACGTCTAACGCCGCTATGTGTTCATACGACGGTGGATTTCCGTAGTCCTCCACTGTAGTACCTGCATCATCAACCAAAAAATATACAACGTCGAAGGTTAGACACACATCATGGCTCAGTGAGTAAACAAAATAATATGCAAACATATGCATACAGTCATATTCATATCTTTGGTCTGGTATAAATCTATAAATGTGCTATGGTAAGGATAGTTTGCAAGCATACCTCCATACACGAGAGTGTGATCACATCTAACGGATCACACACCGCTGTCTCCCCACATCACTCACTATGAAATAGAGATAGAGCTAGAGTTCTTGGATCATACACCGCTAGAACCCCCCTGATACCCTACTCGTACCAGTACATATGCCCTACTGGCAAGGGCTTACAAACTGGGCTCGTAACTAACCAATCCTAGATGTCATCACAATTTATATCCAAGGTCTTACCCCAGCATCCCTCAATAGCCCATAGAGATAGGGATAGAGTCTTGCAGTTAAGATGAACTACAATACCATGTCCTCCCCCTGATAATCTATGGTATACTAATTCTGCTGAGGTAACAACGAAACGAAAATATCGATGCGAAGAATGGAATAAAGATAGGGCTCGAGTCTGGTGGTCAGGATGAACCACAATACCACATCCTCCCCTTGATACTCCACTCGCATCCAACATACCAACCACACACAAGCACATGCCTATCCCTAGCATCATCATCATATCATAAGGGGACAGAAATAAATATGCATGGGCAGATATATAATAAGTACTGGATGACATGTGAGATGCAAAAATAATCATATAAGGCATGGCATCATATCAGATAATAGAAAATAAAAAGAAAGGGTAGCTTGTTATTAACCTCTTAGTTTAGATCATGTTCCCTCACCTGTAACTGATGTTTGATCTCCTTCCAAGCCTTGGAAATCACTTTGAATCAATTGAGAACCTAAGAAATTTATGGGTTCAGGTTAGGGTTTGATTGTACCAACTTACAGTAGTAAAAAATCAAAACAGAGCCCTTACTGGTTGAATGGTCGATTCAGTGGTCTCATGTTTATGTTGACCACTCATTGTGCGGTCAACTCTGTGGTCATGCATCTTGTGACGATTGATGCAACCACACAAACTTTGAAAAAGTTCCCGAATAGCTGTGGTCGACTCACTAGTGGCACTATGGTCGACCAGTGATGCGACCACACAAAGTTTGATCAATTTGTGGTCTTCATTCTGTGTTCTTCCTGAGTCGATTTTTCAGCTCATTAATAGGGCTCATCCTATGGTCATCCTATGGCCTTAAATCATATTTTCTCATTAACCATTAACCCTAATATATTCTCTATGGTTATCCTTGAGATTTACTTAGAGAATCATATAATCAATAACCCCATATTGGTTAACATTCCCACCTAACAATAGAAAACTCTATTCTATGCGATCTACCTCAACAGAGGCAAGTTCAGTACCTTAAATTTGCTATAGAGAGTTGGAAACCTTCTCTGCAAAAACCTTCTCCCAGCCTTCCTCTCCCAGTCTTCTTCTCCTTCTCTTCCTTTTTCTTTTCTCTTAGGTTTAGGGTTTGAGATTGATCCAAAAGAGTGAGAAAGGATAGAGGGACTTCCTTTATATAAAGAGAAACTCTCCATGTAGAGTCCATCTTCAATTAGGAAAGAGGTCTCCTTTAATTTGGAAAGTTTCCAAATCATGAAGTCACAACTAGGATTATGCGATCAACTGTGTGGTCACATAATCCGTTGACCACACAATCAATAGTAATGACCACACAACACAATTTGACTGGTCTCACTTAGTTAATTGACTGGTCAACCACACATGTTTAGGTAGTCGACCATACAACTAAATTTCCCTATTTTTGGGTCGATTCACTTACCTAGCCTGGTGGTTCCTTTATATAGTTGGTCCACTCGATCCGACTATGATGGGAAGACCTGGCACGACACAGTTAGACCGGGTTAGTAGACATATGTAACCCTGGCTAGTAGGGGGTCAGGTACTGGTAGGATGGAGTAATGAGGGGGGAAGGTTTAGCAGTGTTTGTTGGAGCGTCATTGGCTAGACTTGCTACCCAATCACCATTCTGATTTGAGACATCGTATGGGGGCATCAGGGCTACTGGGTAGGCTAGTGAGCACCCAACACTCCCATTCATGGAGGTTATAGTCAGCCTCTGGGAGGTATGGGTAGGCCTTACCTTAGCACAGTGAACATACATTATACCAGACCCTTGTTGAGTGCATAATTTATTCATATGATTGTTTACTTATCTGTTTCTCAATGAGCTCAAGTTGGAGAGCTCAGCCTTATGATTGCCACTCTTTTTATTTGTGACTGCAGGTCCCATGGAAGCAGAGCAGGATGGCGCTCCAGTTGAACCAAAGAACTTGAAGGAGGTGGGACAAAAAGGTGTCAAACCAAGCACAAGAAAGAGGATGTAAAGATTTTGCAAGAGATGGAAGGCCGCTCCAGTCGGAAGCCATGATTAGTTATTCTTTTGTTTGATTACTCTTAGTTATGAATACTTTATCTTTACTGGTGTTAGTGCCCAACATATTGGGGCTACGAAACTATGAGATGCAAATGGTTGGAGACATGAATAATATCTTAATGGGTTTATGTTACTAATATACCTTTACAATTAGAACTCATTTTGTTTATTATGTTTTCGCTATTTAAATTACTGTGTGATAGAGTTACGAGAAGTATAATGTTTGGTGATGTTATTAACTAAGTGCGTATCTTGGGTAGACGATTAAAATGATCGGTGATCCAATCACTTTCCAAAATTTTACATATCATAAATTTGGAGTGTGACAGCCAAGCTTTCGACCCCATTGATCTCCACATAGGACATCGTGACTTGGCTAAGTTACATATGATCAATGTAAAGTAGCGCCAGTAAGAAGTGGTGCAAGCGCCCCATTCCACCCACCTTCCTCTTTACTAACTTAACTAAACATGTTGAATCACCAAGACCAACTCTACCTTTCATGGAGAGGTCACGAGGCCTCTTATTCCACTTCGCTTCCAAACCACTACGAGTATCATTAATCGCACACAAGAGAGATGCATATGCATGAATAAACAATATAGGCTATTGAATGAAATGTTAGTAGACAAAGGCATGTTATCAATTGCACGTCATCATACAACATAATAAATAAGAGAAACATACGCATCCAAGGGTTTAGTTTCCTTACCAAAAGATAGAGAGTAACTATAGTAAATCCATTCAGGTAGCTTCCTACCAGAGTCCTTGTAGCTTTATCAAGATCATAAGCAATAATATTCATTGATGTGTTATCCAATAGAGTTATTCCAGTTTCTCTTTAAGTTTATTATTCTGGTGTTCACAGTTCTAGTAGCTTATCTGATAATCCATACCTACTATCTACTATATGTTTGTCATGTCATAGCATCTAGTAATTCACTATTAATTCCATTTATTACTGTTTATAGACTAAGGATAACTTTTAATGTATAATAACCATGCTTCCCACACAAGGTAAGTGTAGTGTGGCTAACACACCATGAGACATCACACTCATTAGTTAGAAATCACCTTCTACTATCCATAATACTAAAAAATACTTTTAACGAAGTCAGGGGTGTTCTAGCACCATGCAGGGATCAAGTTGCTATTCTAAGGTTCAACACTTACTATCCAAAGGTTTCTAGTAATTCACAGAGTGAACAACAATCATGAAATAGGTCATCGGGTTATTAATCAAAATAGTTGAGAATACATAGCTACAAACATGACTTCAGGGATCTAACCTTTTAATTAGGTTTTTAAAAATCCCAGAAAGTCACTGACCAAAGATGGTCAACAATCGAGGTTGAAATCTCGTGCGGCACGTGGCATCGACCATACAGTTTGACCATTAGATGTGTGGCATGTGCCACTGACCATACCCTTTTGTGAGGTTGTTTAATAGTACTAGCACCCCTGAAGGGTTGCCTAGCTTCTGTAAGTTGGGTTTAAGGTCTCATATCACAGAGGTGACAAGTCATTGGTCATTTTAAGGTGTAGACCAACCTCTACCTTTGGCATACATGATGCACAAGGGGTTTTGCATCAAAAAATGGTCCTTACTGGGTTTTAAGCCCTTAAACAATTCCTCATAAATCATAGGAACTCACTGGCCGAGTTTGGCCAAAATCCGATGTCGGAATGGCTTGTGGTTGATGGGCATCGACCGCACATCTCGAAGGCCAGGTCGTGCGGCTCGTCCCATCAATAGCACCTCAAAACATGGTTTGATGGCCATAAAATTTCTCCAACGTGCTTCTCATATTTTTCTTAGTGGGAATAAGGAGTTGGAGCTCAAAAGTCGATTCCTACATCAAGTTATGGATACCGTTTTGATTCGATAAATTGCCAAGATCTCAGATATGATTTAAACTCTAGATCCGAATTCCTTATCTTTGATTCCACTTATATCTCTTGTGTTTGAGTCCACTATAGTCATCTTAGTGTCCTTTAGAGTCCATAGACATTCACTTATATTCTCGATGATTCGATCCCACCATTACTTATGCCATGCACATCACCATCCACGACTCTAAACTGTCAACGGTGGTCTACATGTTTATGGCTCCACCAAGGGTGGTGAATCATTAATTCCTCTTCTACTTTTAGTCACAACTTATGATTAAATCATGGACAGATCCTTAACATGCTCAGCATCATTCATTGAAACTATCCCTAAATATTTTCCTTTTTCATTACTCTTGATAGACCAACTCAGATGGAAGCTGTCACACCCCAATTATGGACGAACCAGAAGTGTGAATGAACTGTTACTAAACCAACAGTTCAAGCCAGGATCACTTAGGACCGCACCAACAATAAAACCATACAATCCATACAATCATAGATAATAGTAAATAAGCGAATGTATTTATTAATGAACAGAGTATCTATAGTGATAATTAATAATAACCAAACTATCTCAAAATATACCAAAACATAACATAATAAACTATTACAAGTTCCATAAATCAAATATGAGAATAACTAAGCATAAACATAGTGGAAACACTCGCATGATGAGTCATGCTCATCTTCCATAGCTTGCACGTCCATAGCCGCTACATGTCCAAACGATGGCGCATTGACATAGTCTTTGACAGTTGTACCTACATCATCAACTAAAAGATATACGATATCGTGAGGTGAGATCACAACTTAGCTCAGTGCGTAAACAAAACAGTACACAAACATATGCATGATGTCAATTCATATCTTTAGTCTGGTATAAGTTTGCAATGTGCTATGTAAGGATAGGCGGCCACCATACCTCCATACACGAGAGTGTGAGCACGCCCAACAGATCACGCACCGCTGTCATCCCACATCACCCACTATTGAATAAAGATAGAGCTAGAGCTCAATGGACCATACACCGCTAGCACTCTCCCTGATACTCTACCCCATACCAGTATATATGCCCCTATTGGCGAGGGCTTGTAAATAGGGTTTGTATCTAGCCAATTCTAGATGTCATCAAACTTGTATCTAAGGCCTTACCCCAGCATCCCTCAATATGCTCATAGAGATAGAGCTAGGGTCCACTGGCAGAGCTACAACCACATACTGCAATCACCCCCTGATACCGACGTACTAGTTCTGCTAAAGTAATGGCAATATGATGATGTCAGTGGGTGAATGGTTTGATGCTACAATCTCTCCCCATTCAACACACCAACCATACATAAACACATGTCTATCCCTATCATCATCACTATAATAGAATAAAAATAATAATAAAATATACATGAACAAGAATAGAAGTTATTGGATGACATGTGAGATGCACAAACAATCATATAGAGCATGGCAACAGTCAAGTTAACAGAAAGTAAGGGTAGCTTGTTATTAACCAATTAGTTTAAATCTTGTTCCCTCACCTATGAACGATGTTTGTTCCTCTTCCAAACCTTGGAAACTATTTTGAGCTAGTAGAAAGCCTAAACAATTAATGGACTTAAAATTAGGGTTTCATTCCATCAAGTTTTGATACTTGGACTCATTATCCGGTCTGCTATATGAGCCTTCCAAACATTATCCGGTTGAGTCACCAGTCTTGCATTGGTCGACCGATGAATCATTTGAACAAAACCCTATAGACTTCCCGAGAGTAATCGATCGCCTCTCCGGTCTCCTATATAGCCGATCAATCAAGGGACCGGACAACCCTTGAGTCATATTCTAGGTTTGTCTTTCAGTCCAAAATCCTTCGGAGTCAATTCTTCGGCTCAACAATGGGATCCATCATAGGGTCATTCTATGGCCATTAGTCATTAGTGATTGGTCACATTCAATGTAACTCTAACCATTACTATTTATTATAGGTTATCAAGAGATCTAGTAATTGCAATCATGATGTTGGGTTTGTTCTACCAATACCATGATTGATATTCAAATTCCAACGTAGCTTAGCATTCTACAGAGACAAAGAGGCTTACTGTTGGCTCCTTAATGCATTAGATTATAAATTGATGATAATTTCCCCCTTCTACAGAACCTCTTCTCCTTTCTGCAAGCTTCCTTCTTCTCCAAACTTCTTCTCCTTTTTCTCCTTTTTTTCCCTAAATTTTAAGGTTTGAGATTAATTAAAGGAGTGAGAGGAAATAAAGGGACATCCTCTATATAAAGAGAAAGTCTCCATGTAGAGTCATCTCTCAATTAAGAGAGTGATCTCCTCAAATTAGGAAACTTTGTTAATCTCAGAGTCAGATTCCGGGCTTGACTAGTTGACTGACCGGTCACTAATCTCGAGGACCAAACATTCTAACACTATAGATTGGACAACCTACAAGGGATTGGTTCTTACCTGGCTTTGTGGTTTCTTCATCCGATTGGTTCTCTTGAGCCGATTATGATGGAAAGACTTGGCATGACATTATTAGACCGGGTTAGTGGAGTGCGGATCTTACAGAAACGATATTTATAGGATGATCCGATTCTCCTTCGAGTTTCCAACGAGCAAATCAATGTTGCAGAGATATGTTTCTTCCTCCCGTTCTTTCATCCTTTATCTCTGTGCTAGGCGGTAATAAGAGGAACTCCTCCTCTCTTCTCTTCCACTTTTTTTCTTCCTTCCCCTTTTCTCTTCTTCTATTTTGCACATCAGACTTCCTTGCACCAGTCTTTCAATTGTTTTGGTTAAACTGACTGAATGGGAGGATACAGGAGATATAGATCCTATCTTCTCACAAAATCAGTAAGCATGTATACCAGAATGGTAGGGAGATGATTCTCCTCCCCTTCTTTCCATTCTAGACTCAACCATGGTCAGCCTACCATGAATAGAGCCGATCATAGTCAGCCATGGAGGGAGAAGGCTGAGTTCAAACGATGGGTCCCACACATAGTCTGTCACCAATCTATTTTATGCCTAGAAGTGCAACGGCACAACGTGCAAATAATATTCAACCGCATTAACTCTGCCGAGCATTGGACCTCCTTTCTGGCAAGTCATCTCAGGTGCGTGAGTGCCAGGCACTTGGGGCTTTCATTGGTTGGGTCTGAGATTTCTCCTAATGCACTTTTATGAGCTCCAATGAATTGTTCTGGTGGTAACCTTGGTAGATCCTCTGGAAATACATCTGAAAACTCCTTAACTAACTATAAATCTTTTAGATGGGGTTGCTCGACTGTAAAATCTAGGACTGACACCAGAAATCCCAGATCTCCATCCTGAAGACATTTGATTGCCTTGAGCGTTGAAAGGAACAACTTCTTTTTCTTTGCTCTCTTTTCTCCCTTAAACTCGAACATATCTCCATTTTCATCTTCAAATATCAGCTTCTTTTCTACACACTAGAGATTAGCTCCATGTTGTGACAACCAGTCCATGCCTAAGATCATGTCGAAGTCTAACATCTCTAAATGAATTAATTTTTCTTTCAAACTTCCACCCTTGTCTAGGACTGGACAGGGTCCATGGTATTCATCAAGTACTACTTCCACACTTAGAGGTGATCACACAATTAATAGTGTCTCTAGGGTCTTAGTACCACCTCTTATCTTTTCCCCGAAAGATAGAGATATAAAGGAGTGAGTTGATCCGAAATCAAAAAGTACCGTAGTCAGTTTTCTCACTATATTAGCAGTACCTAATTACATTATCATATTTTAGATGCATGCTCACACAGTAAAAAAAAAAGCTAGTTTAGAAGCGTACCTGTTACCACATCTGGTGATGCTTCAGCTTCCTCTACAGTCAGAGTGTTGACTTTTACAGGCTGCATTGCTTTGAATGGGAGTGGATAGGTTTTAGCACAATGTCTCATTTGTCTACAGTTAAAACATCTCACATTTCTAGGCACTGGGGCTCCTATGCTGTTGCTTGCAGGTGCTGCTTTGATGGCTGCTGGTTTAGCTATAGTATAATTTGTCTTGAAAGTTTTGTTTGCCACCCAACCACCACCATACTTATCTGACCTCTTGTTACCTCCCTTTTGAGCGAAGTTACTATCTTTAAAGTTGGATTCAATAACTTTGGCTGTTTGGATAGCCTCAAAGTAAATCTCCTTCCCAAGGGCATCAACTGTAGCTCGTATGTTCCCCTTAAGCCTTTGGTAAACTTTTGAGCTTTTACGGATTCTTCCTCCATGCTCAGTGGAGCAAAATAAAAAAGCTCCTTGAACTTGTGTTGATATTCATCCACTGTTTACTGCCCTTGCGACACATTGAGGTATTTTACCTCTATTCTATCCTTAAAGCTCCTAGGAAAATACCTATCAAATAAAGCCTCCTTGAAGATTTCCCAGGTGATCTGAGGATGCTTCACCATCAGAAGTGGCATAATGGACTCCCACCACGTATTAGGTTCTTCTTCTAACATATAGGTTGCACATAGTATCTTTTCTTCCTTAGTGCATACCATCGTTCGAAGGGTCTTCTTTATGGACTTGATGCTGGCTACAGGGGATTTGTGCCAACTCCAGTGAATTTTAAAGTTTTCATCTTTATGAGCCTCTTGATAGTTCGAGACTGGTCATAGTACTGCGTTGGAGGAATTGGTGGCAGGTTTTGATTTGCCATTACATTCTGGTTGAGTCCAGCGGGTACTCTATTCTGTCCTACAGTCGCACCAACTTGATTTATGGGGTTCCCTCTAGGTGGTGGCACATTATTGTTCTTGTTCCCTTGCTGTCCAGCTGCTTGTGGTGCTAATATTGGGGTCAAAAGGGTTCTCAGATCCTTGAAAATAAGCCACATTTTGTATGATAGCAGAGAAATTCTCAAGAGTTACTTCAGGTGGTGGAGGAACAGTTTCTAGCTGAGAGGATCCTCCCACAATGGTGGTGGGTGGTTGTGTCCCATCCAGAGTAGGTGTATCATTCAATCCATCCCCAAGTGGAGGGTTCTCATCGTCATTATCATGCGGCTCATTACATCTATGTGGGGCCATTACAACCTATTCAATTCCCTGAAATAGGCATTCACATGGTTAGTAACATGTCAAGTGACATAATTAGAATAGGTATAAGATGGCACCAAACACAATCAAGAAAATAGTGAATCCTAAGAATATATATGTCATCTACTATTTGTCCGGTCGATACATCCGGACTCAACTAGTTCCTACCGGTAGTGCATTCGATAAGTTTACAGAACTCTCTAGAGTTTGTTGGTTGATGGGTAGGTCCCTACTGACCATCATCCACCCCTCCTCCTACTACTTCCAGAATGTCGATTTTTGTTGCACCGATCGTTGCACCGGACTCTACCTCATGTGGGGTTCACGACCGGCTGGAGAATCTTTCTCCAAATATAACCTAAAACGTGATTCTTTCTTTCATTCCCCACTACAACTCTCACTCCAAGTGGTAGAGAGCTATATTCTCGCCTCTGGAAACCTTGGTTTCACCTCCAGGAGTATCGTGCATCAACTCATTCTCTTTCAACTTACATTATCATGGATCCGCGATATGATCTTCCTCTTTATAACTCAAAACTAAGTTCTAGGGTTTGGAAAAATAAGGTAATGGTCTCTTTTTAGCTTTTCTTGGAATAATGTTTGCTTAAACTTTATTAACATTGTTCGCTATCCTTGTAGGCCATTTCGTCCAAGGAAAACTACTGTTAGCCGACCACGGCGAAATGTTCCACCAGCTTTTGATGCATTGTGGTTCATTTCTTTAGAGGCTCAGCAAGCATTCCCAAAGTTTGAATACAAGTTTGTCGAATCGGACGATGTGTATTGTTCGACGAGTTAGAGCGGTTTGATGTCAGGGCTACCTTCGATGCTATGGGATGGTCTCCCATGTTAAAGATTAATGTAACTACAAGGCCTAACTTGGTACGGCTCTTCTACTTTAACTTGCATGTGACGGGTGGAATGAATGACGGTAATGATACTGCTAGCCTCCGCATAGCCAGTCGAGTCTCGGGCCGAGATGTTTTCTTTGATACTAGGCAACTAGTCAGTATGTTAGGTATATCCATGGGAGGATACATAGCATTGTGGGGTCCTAAAGATAAGGACTCCCTATCTGAGGTTATGTGGATAGAGAACACAAACCAGATCCTCACATCAGGTAAGCGTCATAAGACTGTTAATTATCGTCCCTTGCCCCAAGTATACGGTAGAATCGTACAACACAACATCCTACCACAGGATGGTCACTACAATGAATTGTCTTCTTTTGGTCAATTCCTAGTCTATAGGCTCACAACCAGGACACCAGTTTGTCTTCCTTATATTTTTATATGAAACATGATCTTGGCTTCAGAGGGTACTGGACCTTCAAACCTTCCATATGACAAGCTACTTACTCACCACCTGCCGCTTTTGGGGGTTGACATCCAAAATCACCCGCATATGAAGAAACCGTATCTTATTCCTTTGGAGGGTATGCCATTTCCAAAATTCACCTTACTGATGTAGTCTTATTTTATGATGAGCTAGAGGCCTGTCCTCGTTCGGGAATACTATCAAATGAAGAGTCAGAAGACGAAGAAGACGATGATGCACACTTGGGTGTAGAGGATGAGGGCAGAGATCAAATGGGTCCCTTACAACCCCCCTAACATGGGAATCCTTTTGGCTGAGTTGCATGGCATTCGGGATTACTAGAGGCAATTTGTACATTTTGTGAAGAATAATTTTAGGTGAGTGCGACATGCCCAAACTTCATTTTCTTCCCAACTCAACATCATACAGACGATTATGGCAAGAGTAGGTATAATGTCTGAAGATGACCTCAGGAACATGGCCACAGCAACATAGGTGAAGACTTACCAATGAGCTCATGAACCCACGTTATTAGATTCAGAGTGATCTCGTCAGTTTCCTCTTTCTTATGTTGTTGTTGTAAAACTAAGTCTTATTTCCCTATGCGAGTTGTAGTGCTTAATCTTTAGTCTTTCCCTAGCAACTTATGCTCTTTCTTGGTATTATCATGCTATACACAAGTTTAGTTATATTTTTACCACTAATGCTCTAAAAAAGCTTTTTTATCCTACTGCTCAGGTTACTGTAGAATGTTGTAGCATTAGCTTGGTTGGCATAGTGTAACAGAGCTTATTGCTCTGATACCAAACCTATCACACCCTAAAATACTGGTCTAAAAATTTTTGGATTTCTTTTAGGTATAGCTGGATCAAGACCTTAGTTTGGATATGATCCCACCAAGACCTCATAAGCAGTGTATACACATACCAACCATTACCAACATAATGCCACAATCATAATTCAGAGTAATATATAGAGAAAGATACTAAATAACCATGAGCTCACTATTGATAAATAAAAATATTAATCCCAATGTGTTTATCCTCAAAACGAGGTTCATCAACTAACCTTCTAAACCAAGAATCTTAAGTAGCATTGCCTTATAAATCATGGGCTACCTAAATGTAACAAATTATCCAAAAGAGATAAAAGTAAATAGAAAGTATTCATTGTCCAAAACTTCTTTCCAAGATGATCATCCATCGAAGACATACACATCACACTCATAATTTGTATCTTATGCTTCGTCCTCATATGGCATCCCACCTAGCATAGCCAACTGAGAGATTATCGGTGTGTTCAGATAATCCGCTACCATAGTACCTGCAACATCATCTAAAAAGAATGACATATGCAAAGGTTAGCTCTCTCAGTGAAAAATAGACATGCAAATAATAATTATGCATGATCAATTTTATTACACATAACAATGCAATAGTTAGGTATCATGTATGCCTATGGTAAGGCCTAGCCACACCTCCTAGAGGCTGACTTCAACCTCCGTACATGGAAGTGCTGGGTACTCACCAACCTACACCGATAGCTCTGGTGCCCCCACACAACAACCCAATCAGAATGGTGATCGGGCAACAAGTCCAGCCAGTAACGCTCCAACTAACACTACCAACCCTTCCTTTTCATTACTTCACTCTACCAGTACTTAACCCCTTACTGGCCAAGGTTCCATATAAGGGTAGTGCCACTAACCAAGAACCTACATGTCATCTGATGTATCCTTCTCACTAAACCCAGCAGGAATCCCAGGCCATCCATTTTACCCCCCCAAGATGCTGTCATCCTGCTAAGGGTGAGTGACATACTTGTCAATAGTCATATAGCAAGTCAAATCCAGCGGTCCTTGACTGTTTCACCACTTACAACCAATTTCAATCACACACATTCACACCACAATCATAATATAAATGTAAATGCATGCGCAAAGCAGTTATTGGATGACATGTTGTCACCACAAGTATGTGGCACAGCAATCATATAATAGAAACACTCTAAAATTAGTCAGGGATTCTATTCCTCACCTGATATGGCTTAATTGAGATTATCCCCGCTAGTAAAATCTGTGTTCATGAGGTGTTCTACGCCTATACCAGGTGTAAGGTCATTAACTTGATGTCCTACATCGTTTACTTTCAACTTATACAAGTCTGAGGCTTTCTAATCTTTACATCGGTCGCTACCATCGCGACAGGTGAATGGTTTGACAGACCCTTTTGATGTGAATTAAATATGTATGTAACCGTAAGTGCACGGTATCATGCAGTAACGGGTCGATCTCAGACAGGAATCGCTATTATCCTAACTCAAATAAGGCAAAGCGTACCAAAGGGATATGATTGAATTAACACCCTAATCACTTTAAATAAAAATTAATCAAGCAATAAAAACAATAATAACCATTCATAACGGTACGAAAATTTATGAAACCACTAACCATAAAGTAACATAGATTTATTGCAAGAAAGAAACGAAATTAAAAGTAAAAGAATGTAAGAAAAACTTATCTCGATAGAAGATTTCTCTATCGTTGCTCGTCGTCTTGTTGTCACTCCAAGGCGATGTGCAAACGATTACAAAGGGAGCCTTCTTCCTAAATTAAATTAGTAATGGGGTACAACCTATATTTATCTACCCTACTATAGAGTTCTAAATCTGAAATTAAAATTAAAAACAAATAAATAAATAAATAAAAATAAACTTAAGCAAGAAGAACACAACTTGAAAAGAAAAAAAAAACTAAGAATCTCAAACTCTCTCATAAATTCTCAAAACTAAGAAAAAACTCATAATAGAATTCTTGGATGATTTTCTATTGCTGAGCATCACATATATATACAAGAGAGTAAAGATCACAATCAATCTTTACAATTGAATTACAAGAGATTTTGTGGAGATAATTTTGGTAACCAAATTCCAATCTTGTAGGTTCATTGTATATGGACGATTCTTGAGTAGGAAAAATCTTGCACCAACTCATCATATCTTTAGCATCATTATCTCTTTTTGAAAACTTTCATAATCGATTGGAGCTTTCCATTCTTCCATGTCATCCCAATCTTGTAAATTTGATTCCAAATAACTAAGGAATATTTTCTCAAGAGAATGGAATCTTTCACGTGAGATTGGGCTACTCTTTGACTTGGTCCAAAGCTGATCTTATACATAAAATTTGTGGCTCTCCTCATAAAATTCATCTTATGCCCGGCTGCTGGGTTGACTGGGTGAGTTAACTGGATAGGATCACCAAAAATTCATAAAATGATATTTTTAAGCTCAAATTTCTCCATTCTTTCACCTATACCCAACAAACATAAAATCAAAATTAAATACCCAAGAAGCATAAAAAATAGAATAAGTGATATATATTTTATGCCCTAAATTCACACATAAAATGTGTTCATCAGATTCCCCCACACTTGAGCTTTGCTAGTCTCGAGCAAAGAAAAATATAAAAATAAAATAAAATCCTAACTCACTTTCGTAGGAATCACGATTGTACTTAGCACGTGCAATAAGCCTTTAAACCCCTAGGTTACCCCTAGTGGACGAGTTGTGTCTCATGAGTATTTTCAGAGAATAAACACACAAAATTCATATAGAAATTTCAAACTTTAATTTTGGTATTAAGGAAAGAGAGCACACACATATCTTATTAGTCAAGACACTCAACTTGGGATCAAGAAAACATAGAAAACCCCACACTTGAACATTGCTACCTCATATGATTCAAACACTAGGGTTGCATCTCAATTAGGAAACCTTGTTATATCTTCCAAACATATCTCTCCTTAGGGTGAACCCTTTATAACATACTGGTAACCAAGACCCAAGAATAGCTTTCAACACTTGTATTTTTTTTTCTTTCTTTCTTCCTCTTTAAGCTACTCCACTACAATTGGCTTGAGAAGTGCAGGTGGTTATGCATTCCCATGTTACTATGTAGCTTCGCTTTTGGCATATATCTTTAAAGACATTGATGCTAAAGAGTACTTTTTTTTTTTTAACAAGAGTTGTATCCAAGGAATTTCAATCAAGACACCTTGCTTCTTGAGGTGGAATGTCCTGTATAGTTCCAAGAACAAAAAAAACTCTTATATTATTATTTTCTTATTATGATTTTTTTTATACTACAAGGAGGTTTCAGCTTTATTCAAAGGTTGAAATTACCAACTATAACCATAAAATATTCATCCCTTCAGGAGATGTAAGATGTATTTTCTAACTTAATTCCCATCTCAAAATACAGCCTAAGTATTATCCTCACATAGGGTTTCATTATTTTTTATGTGATAGTTTCCTAGGTCTCTTTCTCCTTCCTCTTTTTTGTCAAAACCATAGAAATAGTGATTGACTTTCCCAAAAACCAAAGTTAAAAAGTTAAAATTTACAATGAAAGCTCAAAATTCATTTTTTTAATAAAATCTCAACCCTTCCCCCATACTTAAATCATGCATTGTCCTCAATGTATATAGAAAAATAAAAGACAAGGACAAGGGGAAGAAAAAACTCCCTGAATCAAGGATCAGTGTAAAAAGGCTCATGGAGATCCATGACCTCTTCAGTGGAGTCGTGTGGAAGCTCTAAAAATGGCTTCAAACGCTGGCCATTCACTTTGCTGGTTGCACCTGTACCTGGATTTAAAATCTCAATTGCACCCGATGAGAAAACATTTTGAACAATATAAGGGTCCTCCCAACGAGATCTAAGTTTACCAGGAAAAATATGCAAACGAGAATTATAAAGCAAAACCTTGTCGCCAGGGGTAAAAGACTTCCAAAGGATATGTCTGTCATGATAAGCCTTGGTCTTGTCTTTATAGATGCGGGCACTGTCGTAGGCATCATTTCTCAATTCATCTAACTCAGAGAGCTGGAGTCCTCTATGAGTGCTAGCTTCTGACAAATCAAAATTTAATTTCTTAATTACCCAAAATGCCTGATGTTCTAATTCGACTGGTAGATGGTAGGCTTTTTCGTACACCAGACGGTAAGGGGAATGACCAAGAATGGTCTTGAAAGCAATTTTATAAGCCCACAAAGTATCTATGAGGTGAATGGACCAATCCTTACGAGTAGGATTGACAGTTTTTTCTAAAATTTGCTTAATTTGTCGATTGGACACTTCAACCTGTCCACTAGTCTGAGGGTGGTAAGGGGTTGCCAATTTATGGGTAATACCATTTTTTCGAACAAGGACCTCAAATGGTTTGTTACAGAAGTATTTCCCCCTATCCCTAATGATAGCTCGAGGGGTACCAAATCGGGAGAATATATTCTCCTTTAAAAATTTAATGACTACCTTGTGGTCATTGGTCTTAGTAGCAACAGCTTCTATCCATTTGGACACGTAGTCCACAGCTAACAAGATATACTCATTCCCAAAAGACTTTGGGAATGGACCCATAAAATCAATGCCCCAAACATCAAAAACTTCAACCACCAGAATTGGGTTTAGTGGCATCATATTCCTCTTGGTAATGCGGCCTAAAGACTGACAAGAAGGGCATGCCTTACAGTAATTAAATGCATCCTTAAAAAGACTAGGCTAGTAGAATCCAGACTGTAAAACCTTGGCCGCAGTCTTATTTGGCCCAAAGTGGCCACCACACACCTGATCATGACAATAAGACAGCACAGATTGCTGTTCATGGTCAGGTACACATCTCCTGATAATCTGATCAGGGCAAGTCTTGAACAGATATGGATCGTCCCAAAAATAGTATTTGACTTGGGAATGGAATCTATACCAATCGTGGGCGAACCAATGGGAAGGGATCGCACCCGTTACCAAGTAATTTACAATATTAGTGAACCAAAGCTCACTAGATATTGTAAACAACTGCTCATCTGGGAAAGACTCGTTGATTGGTGAATCGACAGTCAAAGAATTAGGCAGTCGGGATAAGTGGTCAGCAACCAGATTTTATATTCCTGATTTATCCCTAATCTCTAAGTCAAACTCTTGTAAAAGCAAAACCCATCTAATGAGACGAGCTTTGGCATCCTTTTTCAGCAAGAGATGCTTGAGAGCGGCATGATCCATATACACAATGACATGGGATCCTATCAAGTAGGCATGAAATTTCTCTAAAGCGAATACAACAGCTAAGAATTCCTTTTCAGTGGTGGTGTAATTAAGTTGTGCATCGTTTAAAGTCCTACTTGCATAACAAATTACATGGGGTAACTTATTGATCCATTGCCCAAGGACAGCTCCTAATGCAAAATCAGAAGCATCACACATAAGCTCAAAGGGCTCTGTCCATATGGGTGCCTGAATAACGGGGGCAGTGGTCAAAATCTTTTTGAGTTGATTAAAACTCTCAAGACAGACATCATTAAAATCAAAGAGCTGGTATTTAGCAAGCAAAGAGGTGAGAGGACGAGAAATTTAACTAAAATCTCTAATGAACCTCCGATAGAAACCGGCATGCCCTAGAAAGGAGCGAATGTCCTTAACAGATTTGGGGACAGGTAGCTTTTCAATCAATTCTACTTTGGCTCTGTCAACCATGATCCCATCTTTGAAAATGTTGTGACCCAACACTATGCCCTGTTTTACCATGAAGTGGCATTTCTCCCAATTTAAAACTAAATCTTTCTCTGTACACTTGACAAGAACTAAGGAGAGATTATGTAGGCAATAAGAAAAAGTAGACCCATGCATAGAAAAATGATCCATGAATACTTCTAAATATTGTTCTACCATATCTGAGAATATGCACATCATGCACCTTTGAAAAGTGGCAGGGCATTGCATAGCCCAAAAGGCATGCGCTGGTAAGCATAGATTCCGTAGGGGCATGTGAAAGTGGTCTTGTGTTGGTCATCTAAGGCAATGGGGATTTGATTGTAACCGGAGTATCCATTTAAGAAGAAATAGTATTCATGTCCAGCCAACCTCTCTAACATTTGGTCAATGAAAGGCAAAGGGAAGTGATCCTTCCACGTTGTCGTATTCAACTTTCTGTAGTCTATGTAGACTCTCCATCCTGTTTGGATACGGGTTGGAATCAATTCATTGTCAGAATTAGCAACTACAGTGACTCCTGACTTCTTTGGTACCACATGTACCGGACTTACCCACTCACTGTTAGATATGGGATATATGATCCCATGAGCTAAGCACTTTAGAATCTCTTTCTTAATGGCTTCCTTCATCATAGGATTTGCCTGTCTCTGAGGTTCCCTTGAGGGGTTGGTATCTTCCATAAGGTGTATATGATGCTGAACAATAGACGGACTAATACCTTTGAAGTCAGCCACAGTCCAACCTAAGGTTTCCCTGTGATTTTGTAAGAGTTTGACTAACTCTTCTTCTTGATTAGAAGTCAAATCAGATGCAATAATAACAGGAAGAGTCTGGTCAGGTCCTAGGAAGGCATACTTCAGAGTGGATGGTAACTCCTTTAATTCTAAGATAGGTGGTTCAACCATTGAGGGCTTGAGAATGGAAGTGGATAGATGTCCTAGAGGTTCCACAGTTGTGTGGATACTCCATGCCTCTGATGAGAAAGTATCCGCTACTCCTCCCAACGCTTCCATACACTGCAAGAATTTCGAGTCAAAGTCAATGTCAAAAGTGGTCTCTACATGGTCAGGGAATTCTTGGAGCATATGTACTTCCTCATTCGGTTGCTTACCCAGCTTAAATACATTTAAATCAACAATTTGATTACCAAATGACAGTTTCATGATGCAATTTATCAGTGCATTGCTTGTAGCCAGAAACGGTCTCCCTAAAATGATAGGGATTTGATCCCTATTGGAGACAGGATGTATTTCTAAAATAATAAAATCCACAGGAAAAAGAAATTCTCCTACCTTTAACAAAACATCATCTACCATTCCTTTAGGAGTTTTTACAGAGCGATCAGCTAGTTGAAGTGAGATGGATGTCGATTTCAACTTTCCCAATCCTAATTGTTGGTAAACATGATAAGGTAGAAGATTCACACTTACACCTAAGTCTAGCAGAGCATGATCTATAAAAGTATTGCCTATGATGCAAGAGATGGTAGGACAGCCAGGGTCCTTGTATTTGGCTGCCATAGGATGGTTTAGAAGGGAACTTAAATGTGCAGCCAAGAATACCTTTTTAGGAATTTGACTAATCCTCTTTTGTGTGCATAAGCCTTTAAGGACTTTTGCATAAATAGGAATTTGGTCAATTGCATCCAAAAGTGGGATATTCAATTCTACCTATTTGAAGACATCTAAAATTTTATCAACTCAAGCAGTCTTCTTTTGGTTTACCAACCTATTAGGAATGGGGCTGGTGGAGTAAAAACTCTGTCCGTGATAGTCTCTTTGGGTCTTTCAGGTACATCAGATGAACCTGAAGAAAGAGGCTCAGTAGTTGCCTCAGATTGGGGAACATTAATGGGAGCAACTTTGGGTTTGTTCTTTGGTGCTTCATCCCATAGGTACTCTTGGCCACTCCGTAATGCATAGACTGCATTGCATTGTTTGGAGGACCCTGATTGACTCTCTATGCCATTTACTTGAGGGTTTGACCTATTTGGTTGTGGGTGATGACATGGGTTGGTCTCTGGTTGGCTGGGCAGAATACCCTTGTTCTTTTCACACATTAGGGTAACCAATTGGGTAAGTGTCCTCCCCATACTGGTATGCCCTGCCATTAGAGCTGCTACATTCTTCTCCAACTCACTGAGTCTGGCCGGCTCACCCGTGTTAGAAAACCCAGGGGGTTGCTGAAATTTACCTTGGGGAACAAAATTGGGTCTAGGGGGAGGTGTGATCGGGAGGACCTTGATTTAGATATTGGGATGGGTCCACACGGTTCCCTTGGTTCCAAGAAAAATTTGGGTGATTTCTCCATCCTGGATTGTAAGTGTTACTATACGGATTGTAAAGTGCACTTACATTAGCATTTTGAGAATTTCCCTGTGAAGGCCATTCCTCTACTGTGTGTCTAGGAGTTTGACACCAGTTGCACATTAGGACTTGCTTTTGGATAAGGTCTTTAGGAACTAAAGCTTCTATCCTTTTGATAAGGCTATCTAAGTGTGCCTCCTTAGCTACTATGCCATCGACAAAGTAACCTTTACCTTTTTGGGTACGATCTGTCTCCTGCACAGACTCCCACTCTCTTGTTTTTCGGCGAGATCCGCCAAAAAGTTCCAAGCATCGTTAGCATCCTCATAGGAAGTGAATCCTTGATGACACATAGACTCAAGCATTTGCTTGGTAGGAAAGTCTATCCCCTCGTAAATTATTTGACAAAGCTGCCATATATCAATACCATGGTGAGGGCACTCTTGGAGTAGACCTTGGAATCTTTCCATGAGTCTTGAAAAAGACTCATTTGACTCTTGTTTGAACCGCATTATATCCCCTCGAAGTTTATTTGTCTTGTGAAGAGGAAAAAACTTTATAAGGAATAACACAGTAAATTTTTCCCAGGATGTAATGGAATTTGTGGGAAGACCATAAAGCCATTTTTAAGCTTCATCCTTGAGTGAAAAAGTGATGCACCTCAATTTGACAGCATCATCACTGAGTTGTTGCATTTTAATGAGGGCACACACCTCCTCATACTCACGGAGGAACAAGTATGCATCCTCTGAAGATAACCCATGAAAATGAGGAAGCATGGTAATGAATTGAGTTTTCAATTCATAGTTGTTGCCTGTGGCAGCCGACAATGGAATACATGAAGGTTGTGCTGCCCTAGCAGGGTAAAATCTATCCTTAAGTGTCATCTTTGGTTCAGCCATTGTAAATGATGGGACTCTTACTAGACGATTGCTAGAATCATGAGTCCATACACTCATGCACAAAACTATTTCAAAATTTTTTTTTCTTTCTTTTTCCTCTAAATTCGATGCGAAAAGCTGGATTTTTTTGAATCGGGGTCAATGCGAACCTCCTGACGATCAATGGCTTAGAGACCAGTCTTATCCACAATTACCTTGAGAAACAACACCGTTACCGCTAAAGCTATTGGTCGTTATTCCTCTTGATAATTCGATAGCCTGCCCTAACACCATATCATGGTCAGGATTGGACCGTGGATTGTACTGTTCCAACCTAACGGATCGGAGGTGCAAAGAAAGGCATAAAAACCAATGTAAACTTTTTGCATTTTTTTTTCCTTTTTTTTTTAAATCACTTAGAATTCAATGAAATTTTTTTTTGCATTTTTTTTAAAATCACTTTGAACTATTTAAAATAGGAAAAATAACGGCTTGCATCCCCGGCAACGACGCCAAAAACTTGATGTGAATTAAATATGTATGTAACCGCAAGTGCACGGTATCGTGCAGTAACGGGTCGATCTCAGGGAGGAATCGCTATTATCCTAACTCAAATAAGGCAAAGCGTACCAAAGGGATATGATTAAATTAACACCCTAATCACTTTAAATAAAAATTAATCAAGCAATAAAAACAATAATAACCATTCATAACGGTACGAAAATTTACGAAACCACTAACCATAAAGTAACACATATTTATTGTAAGAAAGAAACAAAATTAAAAGTAAAAGAATGTAAGAAAAACTTATCTCGATAGAAGATTTCTCTGTCGTTGCTCGTCGTCTTGTTGTCACTCCAAGGCGATGTGAAAACGATTACAAAGGGAGTCTTCTCCCCTAAATTAAATTAGTAATGGGGTACAACCTATATTTATCTACCCTACTACAGAGTTCTAAATCTAAAATTAAAATTAAAAACAAATAAATAAATAAATAAAAATAAACTTAAGCAAGAAGAACACAACTTGAAAAGAAAAAAAACTAAGAATCTCAAACTCTCTCATAAATTCTCAAAACTAAGAAAAAACTCATAATAGAATTCTTGGATGATTTTCTAATGCTGAGCATCACATATATATACAAGAGAGTAAAGATCACAATCAATCTTTACAATTGAATTACAAGAGATTTTGTGGAGATAATTTTGGTAACCGAATTCCAATCTTGTAGGTTCATTGTATATGGACGATTCTTGAGTAGAAAAAATCTTGCACCAACTCATCATATCTTTAGCATCATTATCTCTTTTTGAAAACTTCCATAATCGATTGGAGCTTTCCATTCTTCCATGTCATGCCAATCTTGTAAATTTGATTCCAAATAACTAAGGAATATTTTCTCAAGAGAATGGAATCTTTCACATGAGATTGGGCTACTCTTTGACTTGGTCCAAGGCTGATCTTATACACAAAATTCGTGGCTCTCCTCATAAAATTTGTCTTATGCCCGGCTGCTGAGTTGACTGGGTGAGTTAATTGGACAGGATCATCAAAAATTCATAAAATGATATTTTTAAGCTCAAATTTCTCCATTCTTTCACTTATACCCAACAAACATAAAATCAACATTAAATACCCGAGAAGCATCATAAATAGAATAAGGGATGTATATTTTATGCCCTAAATTCACACATAAAATGTGTTCATCACCTTTTTCCATTAGTCAGTCGATATACCCATCGTTATAGAGTATTGACCATGACATCTTCTGGCTATCTCTTGAGACCTTTCTGGGATTGGTCGGTTGCTACGCTTGTCCTTACAATGTACAGTCTAGTGTGTCAACCACCCCTTTTTGATGGTCAATTTTTTGTTTAGCAAATTAGGATTTCATCCTTTGATTTAGTCATTCCTTGCTTGCATAATGTAGGCCGGTGGTAGGGTGTCTCTTAAGTCTATGTACCATCCTAGCAAACATGAAATCAATTGTTTAAACCTAGCCATTTGTTAAAAAGAGCTATCCTCCCTTCAAACAACCTATTCTAATTTCATTATTGAAAAAGGATGAGCGTTTGTCACATCAGATTAACATCCATCAATGGGACATCAAGTTTTGCATTAGAACTTATAGGAGTTAAGGTTTTACTGATGGTGGCATGATTAATGCTAATCGACGATATATGTTGTTGGTAATTCTCCCAACACAAGTGCTGTAGAGCTTCATCTTCTTCCTCTCCTTCCTTCCTTTCTCTTGAGAACGCGTCTAAACTCTCTGAGATTGATACATACTCAGAGGAGGGTGAAAGATAAGATTTTTATTCTTCTAAGGTTTCCTTGTTGGGGTAAAACTCTTAGTTTGAATGGGGACTCCTTAAATGGTTACCAAGTGGCAAGAGTTTAAACATAGAGAGAGACTCCTTTTCTTCTACAACTCTAAAGTAGTTAGGATGGATATGGACCCCTTCTAGATTCGTCTATGGGTCCTAGGAATATCCTAAATGGTCTCCTATTACAATTCCAACTGTGAATCCCAAGAACAGGTTTATTTTTGGCTTGGGCGGTTGATACCACTGGTCTTTGGACTATCTGGATTCTCGACTACCTGGTAGCGATTGGCTCCCCTTTAAAGCTACAAATCATATTGCAAGACCCGCACTTCACTAACCCGGTCTTACCATGTCGTATCAGGTCTTCTTATCATGGTCAGATCAAGTGGATCAAGTGCGTGAAGGAACCACAAGGTTAGGTACATAAATCGAACAAAAAATCAATAATTAAGGGCGTGTGGTCGCATACCTAAGCAGGTATGGTAGACCACACCTCAGAAAAATGAGACCACTCCATTCTGGGATGTATGGTCGCATATTTGGGACACGTGGTCGATGGATTCTGTGACCACAAGTGTGACCACACAATGTTAAACCTACTCCGTGTTTAGGAAACTTTTCTAATTTGGGAGGGACTCTTTCCTAATTGAAGTGGGACTCTATATGGAGGTTTTTCTCTATATAAAAAATGTCCCTTAGCCTCTCTTACTCTTTTAGAGTCCAAATTGAAACCCCAAAGCTAAGAGAGAAAGAGAGAAAAGAAGAGAAGGAGAAGGAAATTTAGAGAAGAAGCTTAGAGAAGGGTTTTTGTAGAGAAGAGTTTTGTCTCTCTACAGTAAGCTTAGGGTATGGACTTGACTCTATAGGGTAGATCAGATAGGATAATTTCCTTCTATCAACTTGATGTGTTGAATCTAATGTAACGATTTCAATTATGGAACTTCTAAGGGAAACTATGAAAAAATAGGTTAGGGATACTGGTTAGTGAAATACTGTAAAATAATGGCTATAGGATAACCATAGGATTAACCCAAGTGATGAGCCGAGGAATCGACTCAAGAAGAATTCGGTTTGAAGATGTAAACTGACCAAACATCATGTAGTCGTAGCCTGTGGTCGACTACAGGTTAACCAGAGGATCGACCACAACTATTCGGGAAGTTCCTAGGAAAGGTGTAGTCCCAGGGTGTAGTTGCATTCGACCACATAGTGTGTGGTCGCATATATTGCCACTATAGGTTCGACCACACATGCGACCACACGATAACAGCAAGCATATTTTGAGACCTAACAAGGTTTTGACTACTATAACTTGATAAACTTGAACCCTAACTTAAATACATTAATTGTTTAGGTTCCCAATAGATTCAAAGTGACTTCCAAAGCTTGGGAGAGGAACACACATCGATAAAAGGTGAGGGAACAAGACCTAAACTAATTGGCTAATAACAAGCTGTTTATTTTATTGAGTCCAATGCCATGATTAATTATATGCTTGTATGCTTGTAATGTGCATCTCACTTGTCATCCAATATTACTATTATTACTGCTCATTTATATTTACTTTTGTCTATTTGCTACCATGTTGATTGATGATGCTAGGAATAGGCATGTGATTGTGTGTGTATGGTTGGTGTGTTGGATACGAGTGGAGCATCAGGAGGACGACGTGCATTGTGGTCTCTAAACTAGTCACCAGACTCTAGCTCTATCTCTACTCAAGTCTTGTCCACTGACATCATCGTATCGTCATTACCTTAGTAGAACTATTACGTAATAGGGCATCAGGGGAGGTGGTCTCGGACCATGTGGTCTTTGACTCTATCGGAGGGCCTTAGCTTTATCTCTATGAACGTATTGAGTGATGCTGGGGTGAGGCCTTGGATATACTGGATGGCACTAGGATTGGTTAGTTGCGAGTCCAGTTTGCAAGCCCTTGCCAGTAGGGACTTACGTGTTGGTATGGGTAGGGCATCAAGGGAAGTATTGGCGGTGTTTGATCCAGACACTTTACCTCTATCTCTATTCCATGGTGGGTGCATGTGGGATGACAATGGTGTTTCATCCATTGGGCAGATTCATACACTCATGTATAGAGGTGCGGTGGTCGTTAATCCTTCCTATAGCATATTGCAAACTCAAAAACCAGACCAAATATATGAATTCAATGCATGCATATGTTTGTTGCATTATTTTGTTTTCTCACTGAGCTAAGTTGTGAGCTCACCCCACCGTACCATTTTCTTTTAGTTTCTAATGATGCAAGTAATACCGTTGAAGACTACATGAATGCATCAATGTATAGACACATGGCGGTTATGGATGTGCAAGTTGTGGATGATGAATATGACTTGTTAAGCGAGTGTTTCAATAATGATTATGCCTAGTATTTAGCTTTCGTATTTGGTATTTGTAATAGTTTGATATATTTATGTTTTGGTTAGTTGGAGATAACTAGATTATTTAATTATTTATCATGTTAGATCTCAGTTTATTTTTAACAAGACTTCCACTATCTACTTTATTATCTCTGATTAATGTGGAATGTATTTTGGTTTAACATGGTTGGCATAGCCTATACGAGATCCTGATTTGAACCATTGGTTCTTATGACGGTTCATCACGCCATTGGTTAGTCCAAAATTGGGGTGTAACAGCTTGGTATCAGAGCTCTCAGGCCCTGCCCATCAAACCAGAATACTTCCACAAGAGTCTATAAACTGAGTTAGTGTGAGGACAATGGATGAGGATCCTCCTCGGGATAAAAATATATATCAATGAAGATCAATGTTTGGTTGGAGTTACTACCTAGATTAAGGTCTAAGTCCTCTAAAAATGTAATCTCACCTAAAGGTAAGATTTCTATTGACTCATGACCCAATGTATCAATTCTTTGGTCTGCAAGAGATCGAGTAAGTATTCAAGGTATGTATGGGAAGGTGTTAGGTACCCAAACCGCCCGATCAATATCAGCCTCCTAAACTTTTCTTAAACTCTAATTTTGACTGTGCTTGGTCAACTGGATGACTAGGGTTCAATAGGGGATATCCTAAACCAAATTTCTATATTATTCTAATCTATGGTTCAGCCAAGCATGTTCTGAAGCAAATAAACAAGCAATGAGTACAGTATTATACAATGAACCAAACCAAAGATGGTTCGATCTTGGACTGAATCTGAGATGTCCAAAACATCTCAAATTGCCTACATATTCCAATCCTAGAAATCAAGTCCAAAAATATAGTTCGAAATGGATTTTGTGATTAAAAATTACAGAAGTAATTTATGCATGTTCTTCAATTAGATTCTTTGTTCAAGTTGAAGTTTATGCTGGATGAATGATTGATGGGTGGCTTTGTACCGTATTTAGGACTCCCAAATTACCTACTTATTCTAGGGTTTTCCCTAGAAATTAGGTACGATGTAGTTCAAAATTATTATGATGGTTGGATTTAGGGATATATCAACCCAAACTCCTTTCAATTTTAGGTTTATCGGATTGCCTATCCCTACTTTTTCATCACTTAGGTTTATCGGGTTGCCTATCCCTATAATTTCATCTCTTAGGTTTATCAGGTTGCCTATCCCTATAATTTTATCTCTTTGGTTTATCAGGTTGCTTATTCCTACATTCATCATTTAGGTTTATCAGGTTACCTATCCCTACAATTTCATCTCTTAGGTTTATCGGGTTTCCTATCCCTACATTCATCATTTAGGTTTATCGGGTTAGCTATCCCTACAATTTCATCTCTTAGGTTTATCAAGTTGCCTATCCCTACAATTTCATCACTTAGGTTTATTGGTTGACTATCCCTATAATTTCATTCTTAGGTTTATCAGGTTACCTATCCCTACATTCATCATTTAGGTTTATCGGGTTACCTATCCCTACAATTTCATCTCTTAGGTTTATCGGGTTTCCTATCCCTACATTCATCATTTAGGTTTATCGGGTTGTCTATCCCTACAACTTCTATTTGTTCAGGGTTTCTAGGATGTCCTATCCCTTTTGTTCAATTCTTCAGGTTTTCTAGGGTATCCTGCCCCTTTTGTTTAATTCTTTCCATTTTAGGGTTTCTACTTTCTCTATATGGTTTGTACTTATGATTTATGTAATTGTATCCCCAAACATAGCAATGTGTATCAGGTAAGCATCCAAATATGGCAGTGTGTCCAATATAACATGTGAGCAATTTAAACATAGCAATGGATCTAAATATAGCATGTGTAAACAATCTAACATAGCAGTATGCCTCCAAATATAACAGTAAGCAGATGAGCATCCAAATATGGTAACGAGCAATGTGAAATAGACAGATATGGCAATTAGCAATCCAAACATGGCAGTAAGCATGTGAGTCAATCAAAGCATGTGAGAATATAGCATCAAATATGACATGTGTGCAATCCAATACAGCATTTCAGAGCATTCCAAATATAGCAGTAAGCATGTGAGAGCATTAATCAAGCATCGATCATCAACAATGTGACCAAGATCATATTTGATCGACTACTCAAACTTGATGTAATCGTTCAGCATCAATGTGATCAAGATCACATTTAATCGATGGTTTAATTCAAGATCTTATGTCAATAGTTCAGATCATATCACCATCAGTAAAATGGCTCAAATTAACTCATCATTAGATCATCATCAAACTGAAATCAACGGTTCTGACCAATTAATCAACCATCCACATGATTAGATCTTAAAGATCAACGGTTCAAATTAAATTCACATCACATCATTATCAAAATATATTCAAAATTAACGACTATGATGGGACCGATCAGATGGCTATGATACTAATGATCAAGTCAGTGGTGATGCTATATGGATTAGATCAATGGTCCATATTTAATCCACAATAAAAATTCCAGATCAATAGCCACAATTTATCAATCAAAAGTCCAAGATCATCGGTCATATCTTTATCACATTAAAAATCCAGATTGAATTTTATCATTTTAATCACATGAAAGATTCATTCAATAGCTAAATTTTATCACATTTAATACTCAACATCAAAGATTGAATTTCATCATATTAAATATTTAAGATCAAAGATTGAAGGCATGATCAAGGGTGATGATGTGAGTTTAGATCTAAAGGTGATGATGGGGTAGCTGATCGGGTAGGACTGCAGGTTATGGGAGATGGGTTCATGCAGGTGTTGGGCAGAATCGATGGTGCGAGATGGGTGATGATGGGATCTGCCATGGAGTTGTGATGGACAGGTATTGAAGATAATAGAGTGGGTGTTCAATGGTATCGGGTGATGGAATAATTGGTTAATGAAGGTTTATGGATGTAGATGCATGGAAGCTTGCAGCCAGATGGCTGGGTTTGGTGTTTGATGGGACTAAGGCAGCAGATCAGGTTAACGGGGATTGAGTTTGTGCGTGTAATGAGGGAGTATGGCTTACGGTGATGGATGCAAGTGGTGATGGCAGTTGTGACTTCAAGAATCGCTGATAGAGTAGGTAATTGGTGAGGGTGAGTAGCTCTATAGATGGTGCTGTATGGTTGAGGATAGATAGATTCAGTGATCAGGTGCAAGGTTTTAGGTAGGTTCTTGGCTGGGTTTGTGGCAAGGTGGATAGAAAATCACATGACAGGTGGGGCGGGGGTTTGCAAGTGGTTGCAGGCAATTGGGAGTTTAGCAGCAAGAGGTGGTGATGGTGGATGATTGTGCATGCGCAGATGGAGTATGATCAGTTTATTTTCTTACCATCTCCCTCTATTCTGTTCTGATTCTCTCTCTCTCTCTCTCTCTCTCTCTCTCTTCCTCTCTTCTGTTGTCTCTCTTCCCGCTTCTTCTTCTTCTTCTTCATCTTCTGGTTTTGTTCTGTTTCTCATTCTTTTTCCTCTGCTCTCTCTAGTTCTCTCCAACTCTCGATTTCTGGTTTTTATCTCCCTCCCTCCTTCTCTTTTCTTTCTCTCTCTCTTGGTCCTCTCTCTCTGAATCGCCCTCCCTTTTTTCTCTTTGGTCATCCCTTTCTTTCTTTCTATTCCTTCCTCTCTCTGATTTCTCTCCCTTTTCTCAATGCCCTCTCTTTGATTTCTCTTTTTTTTACTTATTTTCTCTCTCTCTCTCTCTCTCTCTCTCTCTCTCTCTCTCTCTCTCCCTCTTTTTCTCTTTTTAGATCTCATCTCTCTCTCTCTCTCTGCCTGCTCTTTTTTTTTTGGCTGATCCTCCCTTTCTTTTTTCTTCTCCTCTCTCTTTTTTTCTCTGGTCTTCGGTTCTCTCTCTCTCTCTCTGAATCGCCCTACATTTTTTATCTCTCTTTTTCTATACTCTTTTATCCCTCGGTCTCATTTCTCCTCTTTCCTTGCAAAAGAAACCACCGCATAATATTCTGTCCCATCTCTCTGTCCTTCTCTAGTTCTTTCTTTTTTTACTTCTTTCTCTTTTCTTTTCTTTAGTCCCGCTCTAAGCTGCTTCTTTCCATTCTTTTAAAATATTTCATTCTAAATAAAATCTATAGTAGCTGTCTTTACTTCCTCTTCTAGCAATCGAAATCCCATAGTAGATATCCACTTCTGATAACCTCCTCTCTCTCTCTCCAAACCCACAACTACCTTCTTTATGTTCTTTCCAAACCAAACCAAGATCTCTCACTCTTCTTAGTAACCCGAGGCCAATCTTAGATTTCTTTCTGAGTTTGTCTCCCACTCTCGGATTCTCATTTCTTTTCAAATATAATGTATATATATAATAATAATATATTATATAATACATATATATTGCACTATGCACATGAGTCAAATCGGTTTGCTCCAGACTGGTCTGAGCTAGACTGGTTGAGGTTGATTAGGCCGGACTGACATGGGTTGAGTTGGGTCGAGCTGGAATTATTTTTCCTTTTCATTTCATTGGCCATTTTGGTTTGCAACTTTGCATGAAATCTTTGGTGGCCTTTGCCCGGGATTCTTCACGTCTACTTTGAAGATGACTGAAAATAATGAATATGACACTTAAATCACCTGATTTGGATGTCATGATGAAGATATGATGATTTAAAATTCGATGATAATCTATGCATGTAACTTGTGATAATTTGCACAAAAGCCCTTGGAATATTTATGATAATTTTAGAAACCTCCCTTGTACGTATCATCTGACTAAAATGGTCATATCTTTTCTGTATGATATCAGAATTAAACAATTCTAGTCTCATTTCAAAGGTAATTCCATGACTTATGCATCCATGCAGATTGTAGCCTATGACTTTGCTATGGGGCCCACTAAAAATTGTCTCGAGGTCACAGTCAAAAAATTTAAATTTTTACTCATTCTCTTCCTTTGTTGTCCACACACCAGTAGGACTTTGTTCAACTGCGATGGCAAAAATGGGGTGCTTATAGTTAGGCTAAATTAAAAGACTTAATACAAACACACCATAAGCACATGTGCTGGTTGAGACAAAACTTAAATAAGACAATAATGTACGTATAAAAGGTGGAACCATATTTATATATAGACAGAAGAAAAGAAAATCTAAATGTATCCTGATAAACAAATAACATATGGTACAGTCTACAAGTCGGAGAGTTGCCTGAGTATACAAAGGATATAGTACAGTAACAAAAAGGAAGCATATATAAATAGAAAATTGGAATACCGAGTTGACACTCACAAGATGTGGAACTTGTTGTATGATAGAGAAAGAAGGAAAATATTTAGTAACGCCTAAATCCCTGCAAAGGTAAAGGGAAAGATCTCGGGCTGAATCTAATAGAGATAGGAGAACCATGGCCATATACCAAATAAGAGTAACTATAAGAAAGGATAAAGCTATACTCCTGGGTGACATGGAGACTTGGAGTAAGATCTGTCATACATTGATCCATTGCCCACTGAGCATTAAGAATAGGTTTTAACCCGACCCCACCACTATCAGGGTAGAGAATGGGTAATGAGAATGAGCAAATGCCAAATAATGATAATCAGACTGAAGCAAATCAAAGGGGGTGAACAACCAGGCTACTCCAGCCAATCTACCTGGACTACCAAGTTCCTTGGTCACGGTTGTAATGAACTGGGCCCGGTAAAATACAAAAGCAACAATAGATGTTACTGGCTATGTAAGTTGCCATGGGAATCACTACTCTAGTTGCCAATGCTACACCAACACCTCTGGATTAGACCAAGTACAGTACCTATTAGTAGCAATACTGTACCTCCAGCACCTGTTGACTATAACACAGTATCTACCATACAGTAGGTCCCAATAATGCACACCCCAGTACAGAACTTAGCGCACAACAAGCAGTGTATCAATGTGGTTACCCTTATCAGCCATCGATGTGTGGGATAGCTACATCATGGTAGAATGATCTGACAATGATTGAGTAATGTTTTCTGAAGATGAAGCATCGAATATTTTTAGCAAGGGATCAAATCTATTATGGCCATATAACTAGACAGGTTTATATAGGATGCGATGCATCATTGACTTACTCTTATGATTATAGAGTATGCACATACCTGATTTTAAATTCTCATGCCTTGACAGGATACCTACTCGATTCAACCTATCAATTAGAGTTATAGATGTTGTTTCCATAGAATTAGTCCTGATTATACCAATCTAAGCCACTCTCATGATCGACAACATGAATACAAATGTGAACTAAATGAACAGTTAAAGGTTTAATCATTCTAAATGTACATCTTTTCGATTTACACTTGATTATTGATGTATCAAAACTTTATCCAGATTTACTCTTGTAGTGCCTTGACCAATGGCATTAGACTAAGAGTTGTAGAACCTCTATTTCCATGTATTCGGACCACCTTGCAACCAACAACCAAGGGTCCAATCCATTTTGTATTTGGTTCGTTTACCATAGATTTACTCCTGATCCTTTAAACCTAAGTTCACTAGATAAAACAAGTGTTCATCATCATACTGAAATTGAAAGAAGGAAATAAATTGCTTTTGGATAAACATTCTGATTCTTACATTTTCTAACCTTCGTTGATAAGAGGCTTAATTAATAAGGAAAATTATGGAAGATGATTGGATTCAGATAAATCTCTATAGCCAAGAAACTTCAGATAAAGTAATGGATAATCTACTTTGAGATTGTTGGATATATGGATTTGAGTTATAGTCGATAAAAGAGGGCATAAGTAAAAAGTGAGAACTACCAAGAGCAGCTAGTAAATAATAGATAGCACTCGAACAGAGTTAAAGATGGCTATATCGGTATGAATTTTGACAAGCTAGAAGATTTTTAAAGACATATTTAAGAATGGATACAAGGATGAAGTCAAAAATCGTGGCATTGATAGTATTCGGATTAGTACAATTACTATTGAATTAATCCCAAGGTCAAATGAGATGATTAAGTAAAGCCCAAGAGAGTTTGACAGAATTAAGAAAATTACAAGCATATACCCTAATGCTTATAGGTAGACTTGGGATATGTAGTGAGTAAACAATCAAAAGATTCTGTTCGGGATGTATGATAGAAAGATCAAGGTAGAGTAGCAGTAATAAAAGAGATGTAAGCTAATGAGTGCAATATGAGATTATTGGTGTAAGCTAATGAACTTTTGGGATATGAGATTATTGATGATAGTCATTGAAAAACCACTGAGCTAGATGTGCCATTAAAACTTTTAAACCAGATTTTGCTAGTTCAAGCCCTTTTATGTGTTAAATTGGATGAGTGTTATGAACAATGTTCGAATCATATGTATGGACAGAATTTGGATGTAACCTGATTCGACTTGAGATGACAGACTTTGATGTCATCTTGGGAATGGACTGGTTGTCTCAACACTCTACAAGTGATTATATGCATAGAAGAGGTTATCATTTAAGAACAAAGGTGGCACATAATTTAGTTTTGTTGGAAGCATATTTCCTAGTAAGCGAAAGCCTATCCTCTCTACACTAAAGGTGAAGAGATACTGTGAAAGGAAAGGAGTTGGATATCTAGTATCTATGATAGACGTTACTAAATAAGTACTACGGATGAAAGAAATTGATGTGATATGAAAATTCCCTGATGTGTTTCTAGAAGACTTACCCAGGTTGCCACCTGATGGTGCGATCGAGTTTGTTATCGACTTGTTACCAAGGATGGCACCTATGTCAAAGGCACACTATAGAATAGCTCTTACAGAGTTGAAGGAATTAAAGACTCAACTACAGGAGTTATTAGACAAAGGTTCTAATCAGCCAAATATTTCATCACGGGGAGCGCCAGTGCTATTCGTGAAGAAAAAGGACAGTAGTGTTCAACTATGTATAGACTACTGAGAATTGAACAAGCTCATTATCAAGGTTCGATATCTACTACCTCAGATCGATGACTTGTTTAATCAGCTACAAGGTGGAAAGGTATTTTCTAAGATTGATCTTCAGTCAAGATATCATCAATTGAAGAATTTTGACAGTGATATTCTGAAGATAGCTTTTAAAACCGAGAATGAGCATTATAAGTTCCTGGTTATGTCTTTGGTTTAACCAATGCACCTACATATTTTATAGAGCTTATGAACTGGGTATTCCATGACTGTTGGACACTTCAGTCATAGCTTTTATCGATAATATTTTGGTCTATTCCAAAGACGAAGAAAGTCTTGTAACGGATCTTAGAGTAGAGCTTACAATGGATAAGAAGGGAGAAGTTTTATGCTAAATTTAATAAATATGAGTTCTGATTGAATGAAGTACTATTCTTAGGTCACATAATATCCTCAAAAGGAATAAAGGTGGACCCCAGCTAGATAGAAGCTATTGTGGGGTGAGAAGCCCCTAAGAACATTACAGAGATTAGAAGTTTCTTGGGTTTAGCTAGTTATTACAGATGATTCGTGGAGGACCACTCTAAGATCACAATATCTCTTACCAAGCTAACCAGGAAGGGAGGAGTTTATTTAGACTGACAAGTGTGAAGAATGTTTTCAGACTCTAAAAGCAAGGTTGATATCAGCTCCCATCTTGATCGTTCTAGCACCAGGGAAACCTTTTACCCTACACACTGATGCTTCCGGATTGGGTCTAGATGCGGGTTGATGCAAGGTGAATAAATGATTGCATATGCTTTAAGACAACTGAAGAAGCATGAGAAGAGTTACCCTACTCATGACTTGGAGTTAACGGCTGTGATTATGCAATCGAGACATGGAAACATTATCTATACGGAGAAAATTTTAGATTAAATATAATTACAAAAGTTTTATTTATCTCTTCACCCAGAAAGAGTTGAACATGAGGCAAAGGAGATGGTTGGAACACCTGAAGGATTAAGACTACGACATTTAATGCCACTCGAGCAAGGCTAATGTGGTAGTTGAGGCCTTGAGCAAAAAGGGTAATATGAAGTCTGAGGAAGGACCCAGTATAAATGTCGTCTTGTGTTCCGCAGCAACATATTCAGATGTAAGGACAAAGATGGAAATGTAAGACCCGTATCAAACTAACCGGTCTTATCACCTTATACCAGGTCTACCTATCATGGTCGAGCCAAATGGACCAAGTGCGTGAAGGAAATAGCGAGACCAGGTATTAAACTGACCCAAAAACGGTAAAATAGGGGGTAGGGTCGCATACCCAAATAAGCAGGGTCGACCCCACCTCATTAGGGAATCAGACCCTTAAATTTTAGACCTAGGGTCGGATAATTTAGACCCTAGGGTCGACGGGATCTCCAACCCCCTCATCGACCCCCCTCATCACCGACAGAAATCGTAAATAGGAAACTTTTCAAATTTCAAGGGGATTCTTTCCTAATCTCAATGACACTTATTTTGGGAGGTTTTCCTCTATAAATAGGACGTTCCTTAGCCTCTTTCACCTCTTTTGAAGCCCTAATTTAAAGAGAAGAGAAGGAGAAGAGAAGGAAAGTTGGAGAAGAAGACTAAAGAGAAGAATTCAGAGAAACCTCTGAATCTCAGCAAACCTAAGGTATGGATATGCTTCCATTAATAATTTAAGACCTTAGAATAGTTCATAAAGAGGGTATGATCTAGGAGAAACCCAAATCATCCATCCATGGAAAGATTTCAATGAAATCCATGGAGGGAATCATGGTATGCAAAGTAAGGAAGTAACCTGGAGTTTTAAGCCATAGAACAAGCATAGAATGGACTGTGGAAGTAAGCCATAGGACCCAAACTTGAAAGATTAGACTGTAGAATGAAAAGGTCGACTCAAACCACGTGTGGTCGCACGTAGGGTCGATTGGGAATCGACCCTACCAGACCACAGGATCGACCCACAGCTTTTGGGAAGTCCAGGGAAGCTGTGGTCTCCCCTAGGGTCGATGGAACATCCGACCCTTACATCGACCCTACACCCTGGGGTCGCAGAAAACTGCTACCCTACCTGCGACCCGTCCTGCGACCCTAGCTTAACAACAAGCTTAAAATTGTTGGAATGAATTCTAACCAAAATCTATCAACTTGTTAGGTTTTTCTATTGATATAAAGGTGATACTTAAAGCTTGGAAGAGGATTTACACTCAAGCAAAGGTGAGGGAACAAAACCTAAACTAATTGGCTAATAATAAACTATTTTTATTTCTTGAGTCCAATGCCATGACTGATTCTATGCGTG
Source organism: Protea cynaroides (assembly GCA_028583415.1). Classification (NCBI taxonomy): domain Eukaryota; kingdom Viridiplantae; phylum Streptophyta; class Magnoliopsida; order Proteales; family Proteaceae; genus Protea; species Protea cynaroides. The sequence continues at coordinate 81,240,861 of CM053267.1, read as the reverse complement.
TATGCTTGTAATGTGCATTCAACATGTCATCCAATATTCCTGCTATTAATGTTCATGCATATTTAATTCTATTTTTTTTATAACATGATGATGATGATGCTAGGAATAGGCATGTGAATGTATGTGTGTGGTTAGTGTGCTTGATGCGAATGGAGCATCAGGGGGAGGACGTGACATTGTGGTTCAGCCTGGTCACTAGACTCTAGCTCTATCTCTACTCTAGTCTTGTCCACTGACATCGTTGTATCACCATTACCTTAGCAGAATTATTACGTCGTAGGGTATCAGGGGAGGTGGTCTCGGACCGAGTAATCTTTGACTCTGCCGGGAGGCCTTAGCTCTATCTCTATGGACATATTGTGGGATGCTGGGGTGAGGCCTTGGGTACACTGTTTGACATTAGGATTGGTTAGTTGCGAGCCCAGTTTGCAAGCCCTCGCCAGTAGGGGCTTACATGTTGGTATGGGTAGAGTATCAGGGGAAGTGTGATGCGGTGTGATCCTAAGCACTTTAGCTCTATCTCTAATCCAGAGTGGGTGCATGTGGGACGACAATAAACGTTAACCTTTGGGAGGCTTCACACACTTGTGAATAGAGGTGAGGCGGCCACCGAACCTTTCTATAGTACATTGCAAACTTATATACCATACCACAAATATGAATTGAATGAATGCATATGTTTGTTGCATTGTTTTGTTTGCTCACTGAGCCGTGATGTGTGCTCACCCTTTCGATGTCGAATATTTTTAGTTGATGATGCAGGTACCACTGTGGAAGATTATATGAATGCTTCTGTGTACTGGCACGTGGTTGCAATGGAGGTTGAAGATATAGTGGAGACGCATGACTCCTCATGCGAGTGCAACTCATGCGTTTTCGATTAGATTTTTATTTGAACTATTAAGAAAATATAATTTGATATTTTATTTACTTATGTCTCGGTTGTGCTGGATGATCTTACAGTACACCCGAGGCTCTAAACGTAGGTAGATCGCTTTCATCTCCCAGCGATCCTCTCTGATGAGCTGACGGTCAATCTCAGCCCTCATTGCCAAGGAAAAGAACTGGGGCTCTCCGGGAGCACAGTACACCAAGGGGCCCAAGGTGAGGCTTCGCCCTTCCCCTAGATGCAGCTAGGAGGGCGAGTCAGGGGGATAGATGACCTGCCAGGCTAGAATAAGTTAAATAGCATGGATCCGCAACTTACGTTTCACGGAAAGGAGGATCTGGCAATGCCTCTCCAGTCATCAAGCTTAGACAACCTCCGATTCCCTTTTTTTTTAATAGTTTTCATATTCCTACCAGCCTATCTATTTATATGGGTTAGGCTACAAGGCTCGATTCGTGCTTTCAAGGAGCTTGGTCACCCATTCGTGTTTTCCAAAAATGGGTGATCAAAAGATCAAATCACTATGCGTATCTTGGTGGTCGTTACTTTTGGTGGTGCTTTCTTTTTGCTACCTACGTTGGGATAGAGAGTGGCCCCCTCTATCGAAAAGATGGGCGGCTCGGCGGCGTGGCTGTGCCCAAAAGCCTGCCCGCCCAGTTTATGAGCCCCTTTCTGATTCCCTCACCCAATCTCATGAGAAGTGCAATCGGTTAAAGAGTTCACCCAGCATCAGGTCTGGTCTAATCGAAGTCAACTCACTCACATGGAATACGGGGTGAGTTTTCACCAAGCTGGTCGCTTGTCGTATGAAATGCCCAAAAGGTTCGCTAGCTGCCGATAATCAAAAGAAACTTCGACTCCCTTGACGTAGCTAGTGATCCTGAGCTCTCTACCCCTCTCAGTATCATTGTAATCCCCCACAACTTGGAGATTACAATAAAACTGTCTCACCAAATCTGGACGAGTACAGGCATCGTAGGTGATCACAGGAAGCCAGCCCATGTCACCAAAAGCTCTCTCTACATCAAACAAGGCCAGGCTAGCCAAGTCCACCCGACGACCTCCCTTTACCTTCTTACGAGCGTAGCGGGCATACTACGCCTCCGCCTCGTTAGAACGGAAGCGGACTGGGTCATGAACCCTGGGTACTTTGGTACGAGCCATATCTACAAAAACAAAGAAAAACAGATACTGGCTTAGTATAGATGAAAACCCAAAAATTTCGACAATATAACAACATAAATTGGTCAAAAGCCTCACTTTTCACCCATACACGTGGGCAGGAGGACTTATATAGATTCTAAACGATCCTATAAGACTCATACGGTTGGAAATTTTATCTAAGAAGATTGAATTGGAAGAAATTTCAAGAAATTCAAAAATCTCGACAAATTAGGGAAAAAATGGGAAATTTCAAGTTTCTCGATAACCATCCGATGAAACTCAAATATTTTTTAGGGCTTTCGTCCATTGAGTCACCAACAACAAAAGCCCCCTATAAAAATCAAATTTTTATGGTTGGAAAAAGTTTAATTTGAAGAAAACGATATAAACGAGCGAAAACCTAGTTAAGAATCCCTAAAAACATGAAACTGTAGAGAACATACATGTAGAGGAGGAGTAGACGTCGAAAAGAGAAGAAAAAATCACCAATGGGTCGGAGTTTTCACTGTAGCAACTCAGAGGAACGAGCCGAGTCGGAAAGGAGGAGAAAGAATGAGGAATAGATTCAAAATCGGGATTAAAAACCTGATTTTTAGTCCTAGGGTCGGAGAATTCGACCAAAACATCTGACCCTCCCTCCGACCCCCTCATTGACCCTAGCGTCTTGGTGATTTGACAGAGAACTAGGGGTCGATCCCAGGGTCGAACATCCATCGACCCTCGACTCTCGATAAGTATCAGTGATTCTCAGGATCGCAAACCCTAGGGTCGGACATCCATCGACCCCCACCATCGACCCTACGATGGAAAATACAATATTTTTGACAGAATGATCTGAAAATTTTGAAAATATCATTGATTAGTGGATTTAAATATGAGAATGAAGTATATGATGATTGCCTCACGTATTCTATGATTTTCAGGCATTACCACTACCAGAATAGATTATGGCTGGACGCAGAGTGACCAGACAAAGCCATAACTCTATTCCACCACCACCACTTGTGGAGGAAGACAGCCATATACACCCTGAAACATAGGAGAATCTGAACACGGCACCGTCCGTAGTTAATGGGCAGACAAATCCTACAAATCTTCCAGCGCCACCTACAGACCTGGCTACAGCCGTAATGAATTTGGCACAACAACTGCAACAAATACAACAGGTACAAGCTACTATGCAAGCTGCCATAGGCATGGCTTTTCCAGCTGCACAAACGACACCGATGCCAGCAGGACAGATAAGCACAGTACCAGGGGGGAGTAACACAGTACCCCACGCACCTCAGACTGCCATCTTGCAGGCTCAAGTACAACACCCTAAAGTAGCTCCAGGTGGATATCAATACCAACCACCTATGTATGGGGCTTATGTTCCTCATCAACTAGACCACTCCAGACTAGTTGAGCGTTTTCTGAAGATGAAGCCCAAGGAGTATAGTGGTAAGCTAGCGGATCAGTTGTGGCTAGCACACTGGATCGATGAGATGGAGAGAAACTTTACAATGATGATAGTGAATGAAGAAGAGAAAGTATTGTGTGCAACGTTCATACTGAAAGGCGATGTACACCACTGGTGGAAGTCCACATGGACGTATCTGTTGACAAAGCACACCCAATTGACTTGGGATATATATAAGGAGGCATTCTTTGAGAAGTATTTTCCTAAGAGTTTCAAAGATTCTATGGAGAATGAGTTCCTGAGTTTAAATCAGGGACAGATGACTGTCGATGAATATCAACAGCGTTATGAGGAGCTGTTCTTCTTTGCACCAGTCAGTATGCAAGTGGAAGATACAAAAACCCGAAGGTTCGTCATGGGACTTAGGGGAAGCATACGTGAACATGTTCTGGGACTTGAGAAGAAAATCTACAATGAAGTTGTACAAATTGCTCGAGTGATAGAGTCGAGCCAAAAAGAGAGCTACTTTGCTCAAAATAGAGGAATCAAAAGGCCAAATGGAAATTCTTACAACGGAGGGAACACCAAGGTATTAAAACCCTTCCGTACTCAAGGCTTCAATGCTGCAGCCAAGACTACTTCAGCAGCTGAACAGCAAAAAAAGCCAAATAATGAAGGGTTAAAATGCTATAACTACAATCAATTGGGACATATGGCAAGGGAGTGTCCTAAGCCCAAGAAGCAACTACAACAAGGTAGAGTTTACACGATTACATCTGAGGATGTTGTCGCATCGCCTGATGTGGTCACAGGTATGACCTGAATCTTATCATTTTGTGTTACATTATGTGAGCATGTAGACTAAATCAAAACAAATCACAAGTATCGTACCTATTAATGGCATTCCCGCCAGAGTACTTTTTGATTCAGGAGCTACTCATTCTTTTATATCTGTTTCATTTGGAAAGAAGCTAAATCTACCCCTCAAATCCTTAGACTACAAACTGCTTGTACGATCGCCGATGGGATTAGAAGTGGAATTAGAAAAAGGTTATGGACCATGTCCAGTTCTTATTGACGAAAAGACTTTGGATGCAACCTTGATTCAACTTGAGATGGCAGATTTTGACGTCATCTTGGGAATGGACTGGTTAGCTCGGCATTCTGCAAACCTATTATGTGCCAAAAAGAAGCTGACATTTAAAGACAAGGAAGGAGCAGAGTTCAGTTTTGCGGGAACCAAACTTCCCCATAAACGAAAGCTCATACTCTCTGTATTAAAGCTAAAAAGTGACTTGAGAAAGGAGCAGTTGGGTATCTAGTATCTATGGTCGATCTTACCAAATAAGCACCACGAATGGAGGATATTGATTTCATGCGTGACTTTCCAGATGTATTTCCTGAAGAACTACTAGGACTACCACCCGACCGAGCTACAGAGTTTGTTATAGATCTAATACCCAGAGCCGCACCAGTATCTAAAGCACCTTATCGAATGGCTCCTACTAAACTGAAGGAATTAAAAGTACAACTACAAGAACTTCTAGACAAGGGCTACATCCGACCTAGCATATCACCATGGGGAGCGCCAATATTATTCGTAAAGAAGAAGGACAGTAGTGTTCGATTGTGTATAGACTACCGAGAACTGAATAAACTGACAATCAAGAATCGGTACCCATTGCCTCAGATCGATGACTTGTTCGATCAATTGCAAGGTGCCAAAGTGTTCTCCAAGATCAATCTTCGGTCAGACTACCATCAGTTGAAGATTAAGGATGGTGATATTCCCAAGACAACAATCAGGACCAGATATGGACATTATGAATTTTTGGTCATGTCTTTTGGATTGACGAACGCACCAGCAACCTTTATGGAACTTATGAATCGGGTATTCCACGATATGTTGGATACATCGGTTATTGTATTCATCGATGATATATTGGTCTACTCCAAGGACAAAGAAACTCATATTAAGAATCTAAACGTCGCTCTGCAGCGATTACGAAAGGAGAAGCTTTACGCCAAATTTACAAAGTGTTAGTTTTGGCTAAAGGAAGTCACTTTTCTAGGCCATGTTGTATCCACTGAAGGAATTAAAGTGGATCATAGCAAGATCGAAGCTATTGTAAAGTGGGAAGCACCAAAGAGCGTTGCAGAAATTAGAAGTTTCTTAGGTCTAGCTGGGTATTATCGACGATTTATGGAAGACTATTCCCGAATTACCGTACCTCTCACCAGTTTGACTAAGAAGGGCAAAAAGTTTGTTTGGACTGATAAATGCGAGAAGAGTTTCCAAACATTGAAGTCTAGATTGATATCTACTCCAATCTTGACCATTCTGATTCCAGGATAGCCATTTATTTTGTACACTGATGCGTTAGGATTGGGATTAGGATGTATACTTATGCAAGGAGAACAAGTAATTGCTTATGCCTCAAGACAATTGAAGACACATGAGAAGAACTATATCACTCATGATTTGGAATTAGCGGCAGTAGTACATCCTGTCAAAATATGGAGACATTACTTGTACGGAGAGAAATTTCATATTAAATCAGATCATAAGAGTCTTATTTACCTCTTTAATCAGAAGGAGTTGAATATGAGACAAAGAACATGGTTGGAACTGTTGAAAGACTATGATTGTGATATCCAGTATCATCCGGGGAAAGCTAATGTGGTTGCTGACGCACTGAGTAGAAAGGCAATGATAAAATCTCAAGGGGAGGTTAGCACCACTGCTGCACTGTGTACTATAGGAAAAGTATTCAATTACGGTAATGAGCAGTTTGTGATAGATGCACCGGGTGAATCAACCAATCAAGGGTTTATCCATCGGTTTATAAATATGTTCGCCACATTGAAGATTGTACCTGATATACTTGATGAGGTGAAAACAGCTATTAAATCAGACCCTTATCTAAGAACGGTTCAAGAAGACATCGAAAAAGGTAAGACTATTCCTGAGTTCACCTTAGATGATGAAAAGGTACTGAAGTACAAAGGAAGAATATGTGTACCTGAAACAGAAAGTTTGGACATTAGACATCGACTAATGAAGGAAGCCCATAACATCGCCTATTCGATACACCCCGGAATTATAAAAATGTATCATGACCTAAAGAAATTATATTGGTGGAGAGGAATGAAAGCAGATATAGCCAAGTTCGTGTCTCAATGCCTAAATTGTCAGAAGGTGAAAGCTGAACAACAAAAACCTGTAGGACTGTTACAGCCGCTACCGAAACCAGCATGGAAATGGGACTGCATCACTATGGACTTCGTCACAGGATTACCATTGACTCCCCGAGTAGTTGACACAGTTTGGGTGATTGTAGACCGACTGACTAAAACGGCTCGATTTATAGCTATACGACCTCAGTATACACTGAAGAGGTTAGCTAAGTTGTATGTGGATAATATTGTCAGATTACACGGTGTACCTGAAAGCATTGTGTCCAACAGAGATCCACGATTTACTTCAAAGTTTTGGGAAGGATTGCAAAAGGCTATGGGTACAACATTGAAGTTCAGTACTGCATTCCATCCTCAGACAGATGGACAATCAGAGCATACCATTCAGATTCTAGAAGACATGCTCCGAGCCTGTGTAATTGATTTTAAAGGATCATGGGATGAGAAGTTACCACTGATTGAGTTCGCTTATAACAATAGCTATCATGCTACTATACAGATGTCACCCTATGAAGCATTGTATGGCAGGAAGTGTCGAACTCCTCTGTTTTGGAATGAAGTTGGAGAACGTAATATTATTGGATCGGAATTTGTTAAAGAGACATGTCGAGTAGTCGACATTATCAAAGAAAGAGTAAGAACGGATTAGAATTGTCAGAAGCAATATGCAGATACTAGACGTCGAGACCTTGAATTTGTCGTAGGTGATAAGGTATTCCTCAAAGTGTCACCTATGTGCGGTTTGAAACGGTTCGGACAGAAAGGGAAACTAAGTCCAAGATATGTCGGACCATATGAGATTCTAGCTAAACGTGGAAAAGTGGCTTACCAGTTAGCATTACCACCATCTATGTCAAGTGTGCATGATGTATTTCATATCTCCTTATTGAAGAAGTATGTCAGAGATCCAACGCACGTTTTGACAATAGATCTACCTGATTTGACTGATGATTTAACATTTGAAGTAGCACCAACTGAAATAATCAGCCGAAAGGTGCAACGACTACGCAACCGTGACATTTATTATGTTAAGGTCACCTGGAGAAGCAGAGATATAGAAGAAATCACATGGGAAGAAGATAATGCTATGCGAAAGCAATACCCTCATCTATTCGACTCGGATGGTATGTACAAATTTCGAGGATGAAATTTTTATAACCAGGGGAAGTTGTAAGATCCGTATCGAACTAACCGGTCTTACCACCTTGTACCAGGTCTACCTATCATGGTCGAGCCAAATGGACCAAGTACGTGAAGGAAATAGCGAGACCAGGTATTAAACTGACCCAAAAATGGTAAAATAGGGGGTAGGGTCGCATACCCAAATAGGCAGGGTCGACCCCACCTCATTAGGGAGTCAGACCCCTGAATTTTAGACCTAGGGTCGGACAATTTAGACCCTAGGGTCGATGGGATCTCCGACCCCCTCATCGAACCCCCTCATCACCGACAGAAACCGTAAATAGGAAACTTTACAAACTTCAAGGGGATTCTTTTCTAATCTCAATGGGACTTATTTTGGGAGGTTTTCGTCTATAAATAGGACGTTTCTTAGCCTCTTTCACTTCTTTTGAAACCCTAATTGAAAGAGAAGAGAAGGAGAAGAGAAGGAAAGTTGGAGAAGAAGACTAAAGAGAAGAATTCAGAGAAACCTCTGAATCTCAGCAAACCTAAGGAATGGATATGTTACCATTAATAATTTAAGACCTTAGAATAGTTCATGAAGAGGGTATGATCTAGGAGAAACCCAAATCATCCATCCATGGGAAGATTTTAATGAAATCCATGGAGGGAATCATGATAGGTAAAGTAAGGAAGTAACCTGGAGTTTTAAGCCGTAAAACAAGAATAGAATGGACTGTGGAAGTAAGCCATAGGACCCAAACTTGAAGGATTAGACTATAGAATGAAAAGTTTGACTCAAACCACGTGCGGTCGCACATAGGGTCGATTGCGAATCGACCCTACCAGACCACAGGATCGACCCCCAGCTTTCGGGAAGTCCAGGGAAGCTGTGGTCGCACCTAGGGTCGATGGAACATCCGACCCTAGCATCGACCCTACACACTGGGGTCGCAGAAAACTGCTACCCTACCTGCGACTCGTCCTGCGACCCTAGCTTAACAGCAAGCTTAAAACTGTCGGAATGAATTCTAACTAAAATCTATCGACTTGTTAGGTTTTTCTATTGATATAAAGGTGATACTTAGAGCTTGAAAGAGGATTTACACTCAAGCAAAGGTGAGGGAACAAAACCTAAACTAATTGGCTAAGAATAAACTGTTTTTATTTCTTGAGTCCAATGCCATGACTGATTCTATGCGTGTACGCTTGTAATGTGCATTCAACATGTCATTCAATATTCCTACTATTAATGTTCATGCATATTTAATTCTATTTTATTTATAACATGATGATGATGATGATGCTAGGAATAGGCATGTGAATGTATGTGTGTGGTTAGTGTGCTTGATGCGAATGGAGCATCAGGGGGAGGACGTGACATTGTGGTTCAGCCTGGTCACTAGACTCTAGCTCTCTCTCTACTCCAGTCTTGTCCACTGACATCATCGTATCACCATTACCTTAGCAAAACTATTACGTCGTAGGGTATCAGGGGAGGTGGTCTCGGACCGTGTAGTCTTCGACTCTGTCGGGGGGCCTTAGATCTATCTCTATGGACGTATTGAGGGATGCTGGGGTGAGGCCTTGGGTATACTGTTTGACATTAGGATTGGTTAGTTGCGAGCCCAGTTTGCAAGCCCTCGCCAGCAGGGGCTTACGTGTTGGTATGGGTAGAGTATCAGGGGAAGTGTGATGCGGTGTGGTCCTAAGCACTTTAGCTCTATCTCTATTCCATAGTGGGAGCATGTGGGACGACAATAAACGTTAACCTTTGGGCGGCTTCACACACTAGAGGTGAGGCGGCCACCGAATCTTTCTATAGCACATTGCAAACTTATATACCAGACCACAGATATGAATTGAATGAATGCATATGTTTGTTGCATTGTTTCGTTTGCTCACTGAGCCATGATGTGTGCTCACCCTTTTGACATCGAATATTTTTAGTTGATGATGCAGGTACCACTGTGGAAGATTATATGAATGCTTCTATGTACGGGCACGTGGCTACAGTGGAGGTTGAAGATATAGTGGAGACGCAAGACTCCTCATGCGAGTGCAAGTCATGCATTTTTTATTAGATTTTTATTTGAACTATTAAGAAAATGTAATTTGATATTTTATTTACTTATGTCTCGATTGATACAACATAATTTGATATTTTATTTATGATTATCACAGTTAGATTCCTCAGTTCATTTAATATTAAGACTTCTGCTATTGTGTATTTATTCTGATTATGGTTGTGGATGTGTATGGTTTAATTTAAAAGGACACAGCCTATTAGAGATCCTAGTTGAACTGTTGGTTTATTAGCGGTTCATCACACCGTTCTGAATAGTGCAGAATTGAGGTGTGACAGGAAATCTTGGAAGTCGCCACCTAAATTATGGTCTAGGACCTTTGTAATGTGAAATCTCACCCTAAGTTAAAACTTCGATTGACTCATGACCCTTAGATTGGATTTCTGGTCCATCAGAGATTGGGTAAGCTTCAGGTTATGGTTATGGGAAGGGGTTAGGCACCCAAACCGCCCGATCGAAATCGGTCTCCTATACCTTTCCTATGCTAGACATTATCTATTAAACCAAACCAAACCAAGTGGTTTGATATCATTTAATCGAATTTGTATCAATCAGATTGCTTACGTATCACGAAATTATTCTGAAAATCAAGTTCACCATCGTAGTTCAGGTGTGATTAAAGTTTATGGCTGTGATTTATGCTTATGCATGATTAAGTTTATTGTTTAAGTTGAAGTTTATGCTTGAAAAGATGAGAAACCCTATGGGTTAGGATCTGGATAGTCTATTTGGACAAATAGATAGTCCTAGTGGATCTAAGAAAAACCCTATTTGGGTCAAAATAAGGATAACCCATTATGGGTTGGAATGTGGATAACCCTATCAGAGTTGAAATGTGGATAAACCTATCTGGGTTGGAATGTGGATAATCCTATTTGGATTGGAATGTGGATAACCCTATTTGGGTCAAAATATGGGTAAATATCCTAGTGGATCTATGGATAGTCCAAGTGGACTAAGGTTTGGATCCGAATTTGGGATTCTCCCAAATAGCCTACGTTTCCTAGGGTTTGCCTTAGGAATCAGAATTCACGTAGTTCGAAATTGATGGAATAACCTGTTCTAGGTTAAAATGTGAGAACCTGTTCTAGGTTTAGGGTTTATAACCTATTCTAGGTTTAGGATTGAGAACCTATTCTAGGTCTAAGGTTTACTGAGAGGTGGAAATCATCCTGAATTACCTTTTTCATCCTTTTTTCTAATTTTGGAAGGTTTGGCAAAACATTCCCTTTCTTTATTAATATTTTTATTATTCCCATCATACCCTTCCTAAGAATGTGGGTGCCAAATACACGTCCCCACACCTAATATGTTTGCTAGGTGTACAGATATGGCAGTTCAACTAGGGTGCAGCATAAATTAAGTTATTTCCATAAATGGAATATTCTAAGCATGGCATGTATGATATTTATGGTAATTATCACAAAATATAGTAAGATTATGAAAATCTCCCTAATATGACATGCATTGCAAATAAGGCAAGAACCTAATATGGCAAGATCTAATATGCTAATCTAAGCATGGCAATACCTAATATGGCAAGATCTAATATGCATCTATATATCAATATGGTAAGTATCAATCATAGAATGCATATATGACCTGAATTTTTTCAAAAAAAGGAAAGATCTTATATGTTATTTTCTAAGCATAGTAAGACTTAAAAATGGTAAGAAATTAAGATTTTGCTAAATATGGTAAAAAAATCTATTTATTCTACCAAATATAGCAACACATGAAATATAGAAAATATGGTATGCACAATCCAAACAAAGCATATGAATGGTCCAAATATAGTCATTTATCTAAATATGACAAAATTTGCTCAAACAATCAATTTGCATGTTACAATGAATGAGACATCAATGAAACCTCTTTTTTTTTTCTTTGAAAAGTGTAAAATTATTAAAAAAAAATATATGTTCAATGATATTTGAAAAATTATAATTTTTATGAAGACATTTGGAAAGATTAATGACTCAAAAATGTCAAAATTGTGACACAAGGTTTCAGATAATGGACAAAGCTATGAACTACATTCAGATTCTATCACATTACACAAGAATAACCATAAATAGATCTTCTGAAACTCAAATCAAGCTCAACTTTTTTTCATTGCAAGATGACTTAATATATTATATTTCATATGAGGAGTTGAATCCTAACAGAGAGCAAAAATAGGTCAAAGATACGTCCTAAAACCGGACATGTGCACTGGTCAAATTTGTTCCAGATTTTTGACCAGTTGCACCATAAATTCCAAATAAAATCCTATACTTAATGAAAATTAAATCCAGACATATCTCTATGTAGATAACTGTCTGATCTAAAATTTCATTAAGACAAACAAGTTAAAACAGTATGTATTTTTTTGTGAAAAATGATTCTTTTCATTCATGCAAATCAGTACATCATGACAGATTCAAAATCAAAGCACTATGCATTTAAAAATCGATATCAATTCAAATAAAAATCAAAAAAATATGAAAATAGTGCCAGTTTTGAGAAGACTTTTATATCTAAAAAGTTCATATGAAGTTGATTTCCTGATTATGGCCATAAGACCCTTGTCTAGAGACTTTTTGATGGAGGATTGCATTACATCTAAGTAAAATAGCAATGTCAAAGATGAATTTTTCGATGTATTTTTCCAATTCCAAATGGAAGACAATTTTTAGGGTAGTCTTATAACGTATCAGAGGGACTCCCATAAAAATTTGGGCTTCAAAATCTAAGAAAAACTACATGTGATGCACGTCCTAAGTTTGAATCCTAAATCTAAAAATTTTAGATTAGAAAACCACTTTATGAAACTTGCAAAAAACATCAAACATCATCATATAGCATTCAAAACTTCATCATTGAATCGCTTAGACAAATTATCATTCGTGAAAAATACTAGACATAGGTATCCTAACATTAACAAGCATGTAATAGAGCATTCCTGATCAAGATTTCATAGAAATTAGTCTTTTTCAAGCAAAATTGGCATTCAAGCATTCAAACGACCTCTAAATTTATTTAGGGTGCTAACCTTGTGCTCGAATCGAGCGAAACCATCGATGTAGGATGTTTGGAGATCGTATCAAGCTCTTTGAATGCGAACCCTCCTACTCCTTTTCTCTGCTTCTCTCTCTCTTCTCTTTCTCTCTTTTCTTCTTCTCTTTTCTTTCTTTTCTCTTCTTCTTCTCTCTTTCCTCCTCCCTCTCTCCCGTTTCTCTCTCTCACTCACGTCCTCCTCTCCTTCTGGTCCGAAAAAGAAGCCCCCTCTCTTCTCTTAGCCTATTTATGCTTTCTCTCTCCTCTTCTAGAAGATCTTTCTTATCTTTTCTTCTTTTTCTAGAAAATCTCTTTTTTTTTTCCTTTTTCTTCTTTCCTTTCTTCTCTTCCTTCCCTTTTCTCTTATCCCTCTCTCTTCTACATGTTTTTTTTTTCTTTTCTTCTTCTAAAAAATCCTTTCCTCTTCTTTCCTTTTTCTCTCTTCCTTTCTTTTCTTCCTTTTCTTATTCTCTTTCCCACGGCCTCTCTTTCCTCTCTCTTTCCTATAATATATATATATATATATATATAAATGTATTAATACATATAATATATCCATAAGATATATATATATACAATAATATATTATACATTATACACATATAAAAGAAATGCATGCATATGGACTGACATAACTTGGTCTAGATTGGTCTGAGCTGGGCCGGGCTAAATTAAACTAAGCTGGATTAAGCTAGTTTGGACCAAGGTTGACATTTCATAGTCCATTTCTGTCACCCTTCCATGTGGAATTTTTCGATAGAATCTATTCCAAATTTTCTACGTTCACTTTGTAGAACACTAAAAATGAGGAATATTAGAACTTGAATCACCTCATTTGGAAATAAAATGGCCAACTTATGAATTTCTAAAGTTTAAGCAGGCCAATTATCGATAATGTGCCTGACCATTTTGCATGGGATTCTTCAGAGACTTTTACCGGAAATCCTTTACATCCACTTTGTATAGTACTAAAAATGGAACATAATAAAACTGAAATTACCTGATTTGGATATGGGGTGACCAAAATATGAATTTTCGAAGATTAAATGATCATTTCCATGTGTAATTTTGCATGGGACCCTTTGGAGACTTCTACCCGAGATTTTTTACGTCCACTTTGTAGAACATCACAAATGAAGAATAATGGCCTTGGAATCATCTGAATCCGACGTAGAACGACAAAGATATGAAGCTTCGAAGTTTTAACGATAATTTTGCATGAAAGCATGCATGGGGCCCATTGGTGACTTTTACCCGGTATTTTTCACGTCCACTTCGAAGAGGACTGAAAATAAGGAATATTGGCCTTTGAATCATCTGATTCCAATATCAGATGACCAAGATATGATGTCTTGAAGTTTGAACGATAATGCATGCATCATACGATAATTACGTAAATGCCCTTGCACTTTCAAACTGCGATATCTTCCTTGTTTGACGTCAGAATTTGATGATTCCAGTCTCATTTCGAAGATAATTTCACAACCTGTACATCCAAGTAAGTAATATCCAATGACCCTGCTGTGGGGTTCATTAGAGAATCACAAACCCTTGGGTTAAAAGCCAAAAACCTAGCATGTTGGTTCACTTATGCTGAGGGTGGCAAAAATGGGGTGCTTACATCAGATTTAGAAGAAAAGCAACATATAATAGAAACTCATGATGAACCAATTGAGCGAGAACTTATGGATGAACTTATGGGGCAATAGTTTCTCGCTTAATTAGCAACGTTAAAGATCATCTCTGATTTCATGGATGAAGCAATGGTAGCAATTCTGTTAGATCCGTAGCTGAGAGCATTACAAGAAGATTTAGAAAAAGAAAAACCTAACCCTGACTTACTTTGGATGCGGAGAAGGTCCTGAGATACAGAGGATGATTATGCATACCTGAAAGTAAAAATCTCGGATCTTAGATACAAAATAATGCTAGAAGCTCATTCCATATCGTATTCGATACATCTCAGTGGTACAAAAAACATACCAATACGTATCATGACCTGAAGAGATTGTACTGGTAAAGAGGAATGATAACAAATGTGGCTTAGTGTGTGTTCCAGTGTCTAAACTATCGATAAGTAAAGGCTGAAAGACAAAGACCAACAGGCTTACTACAACTACTATCAGAGCCAGTTAGAAGTGAAACTGGATTACAATGGACTATGTCACCAATTTACCACTGACTCCCAAATTGGTTGACGCGGTTTTGGGTGATTGTTGATCGCCTTATGAAGACAGCTCACTTCATTGCTATATGACCTTGGTATGCTTTGGAATGGCTAGCTAAGCTACATGTAGATAATATTATCTGATTGAATGCTATGTCTGAGAGCATGGTATCGGATAGAGGCTCATGTTTTACCTCAAAGTTTTGGGAGGAACTATAGAAAGCGATAGGAACAAAGTCAAAGTTTAGTACCGCATTTCACCCTCAAACCGATGCACAGTCAGAGCAGACTATATAGATCTTAGGGGGTATTCTCTGAGCCTGTGAGATTGATTTTAAAGGAGTCTGAGTTGAGAAGTTATCACTGATTGATTTTTCTACCAAGCTACCATATAGATGTCACCATGAAGCATGGTACGGTAAAAATGTCAAACTCCTCTGTTTTGGAGTCAGAGAACAAGGAATTGTAAAACTTGAGTCTGTTGAAGAAACCTATTGAGTGGCAAACAAGATCAAAAGGAAAGGGCTAAAACAGCTCAAGGTTATCAAAAGACACCAGGACCTCGAGTTCACCGTAAGTGACAAAGTGTTCTTGATGATGTCACTTATGCATGGTTTGAAGCAGTTTAGCAAGAAGGAAAAGTTGTGTTCTATATATGTTTTGGACCTTATAAAATTTTAGAGAGACGTGGAAAAGTTGCATATCAACTAGCGTTATCACTGTCCATGTCTAGTATGCACGATATTTCATGTGTCTTTACCAATGGAGTATGTTGGAGATCCATCACGGACATTAACCGTGGATCCACCAGATTTGATGGAGGACTTAACTTTTGAAGTGGTACCAGCCTAAATCACTAGTTGGAAGGTACTACATCTTTGGAGCCAGAATATTGATTATGTGAAAGTAACCTGGCGAAGCTAAGACATTGAAAAGATTACATGGGAAGAAAAAGATGCAATGCAAAAGTAGTATTCCCAACTATTTGACTCTGAAGTACATTCAAATTTTAAGGACAAAATTTCTTTTAAGGATGGGGGAGTTGTAAGATCTATGCGTGCAAATTTCGAGGACAAAATTTTTTCAAGGGTGGTGGAGTTGTAAAACATGCACTTCACTAACCCAGTCTTACCATGTCATATCAGGTCTTCCTATCATGGTCAGATCAAGCGGATCAAGTGCGTGAAGGAACCACAAGGTTAGGTAGATAAATCAAACCAAAAATCAGTAATTAAGGGCATGTGGTCGCATACCTAAGCAGGTATGGTCGACGACACCTCAGAAAAATGAGACCACTCCATTCTGGGACCTGTGGTCGCATATTTGGGACATGTGGTCGACGGATTCTGCGACAACACGTGCGACCACATGATGTTGAATCAACACCATATTTAGGAAACTTTCCTAATTTGAGGGGAACTCTTTCCTAATTGAAGTGGAACTTTATATGGCGGTTTTTCTCTATATAAAGGATGTCACTTAGCCTCTCTCACTCTTTTAGAACTCAAATTGAAACTCAAAACATAAGAGAGAAAGAGAGAAAATAAGATAAGGAGAAGGAAATTTGGAGAAGAAGCTTGGAGAAGGGTTTTTGCAGTGAAGATTTTTATCTCTCTACAGCAAGCTTAAGGTATGGACTTGACTTTATAGGGTAAGATCAGATAAGATAGGTTCCTTCTATCAACTTGATGTATTGAATCTAATGTAATGATTTCAATTATGAAACTTCTAAGGGAAACCATGAGAAAATAGGTTAGGGATAATGGTTAATGAAAAACTATAAAATAACGGCCATAGGATAACCATAGGATGAACCCAAGTGATGAGCCGAGAAATCGACTGAAGAAGAATTCAGTTTGAAGATGAAAATTGACCAAACATCATGTGGTCGTAGCCTGTGGTCGACCACAGGGTGACCACCCACAGGCTGACCAGAGGATCGACCACAGCTATTCGGGAAGTTCCCAGGAAAGGTGTGATCATAGGGTGTGGTCGCATAAAATGCGACCATAGGGTTCGACCACACAGTGTGTGGTCGCATATATTGTGATCATAGGTTCGACCATACGTTGGACCAGACGATAACAGCAAGCATATTTTGAAACCAAACAAGGTTTTTGACTACTGTAACTTGGTAAACTTGAACCCTAACTTAAATACATTAATTGTTTAGGTTCCCAATAGATTTAAAGTGACTTCCAAACCTTGGGAGAGGAATAAACATCGATCAAAGGTGAGGGAACAAGACCTAAACTAATTGACTATAACAAACTGTTTATTTTAGTAGTCCAATGCCATGATTGATTCTATGCTTGTATGCTTGTAATGTGCATCTCACATGTCATCCAATATTACTGTTATTACTGCTCATGCATTTATTTACTTCTATCTATTTGCTACCATGTTGATTGATGATGCTAGGAATTGGCATGTGATTATGTGTGTGCGATTGGTTTATTGGATAAAAGTATAGCATCAAGGGGAGGACGTGGCATTGTGATCTCTGACTTGGTCACCAAACTTAGCTCTATCTCTACTCAAGTCTTGCCTACTGATATCGTCGTATCACCATTACCTTAGCAAAACTATTACGTCGTAGGGCATCAGGGGTGGTGGTCTCAGACCATGTGGTCTTTGACTCTGCTGGGGGGCCTTAGCTCTATCTCTATGGATGTATTGAGGGATGTTGGGGTGAGGCCTTGGATACACTGGATGCCATTAGGATTGGTTAGTTACGAGCCCAATTTGCAAACCCTCGCCAGTAGGGGCTTACATGTTGGTATGGGTAGGGCATCAGGGGAAATGTTGGCTGTGTTTGATCCGGACACTTTAGCTCTATCTCTATTTCATGGTGGGTGCATGTGGGACGGCAATGGTGTTTCATCCATTGTGCAGATTCACACACTCGTGTATAGAGGTGCGGTGGTCACTAATCATTTCTATAGCATATTGTAAACTTAAAAATCAGATCAAAGATATGAATTGAATGCATGCATATGTTTGTTGCATTGTTTTGTTTTCTCACTGAGCTAAGTTGTGAGCTCACCCGACGGTACCATTTTCTTTTAGCTTCTAATGATGCAGGTAATACCATTGAAGACTACATGAATGCACCAATGTATCGACACATGGCGGTTATGGATGTGAAAGCTGTGGATGATGAATATGACTTGTCAAGCGAGTGTTTCAACAATGATTACGCTTAGTGTTTAGCTTTCGTGTTTGGTATTTGTAATAGTTTGATATATTTATGTTTTGGTTACTTGGAGATAACTGGATTATTTAATTATTTATCATGTTAGACCTCAGTTCATTTTTAATAAGACTTTCGCTATTTACTTTATTATCTCTGATTAATGTGGAATGTGTTTTGGTTTAACATGGTTGGCATAGCCTGTACGAGATCCTGGTTTGAACCGTTGGTTCTTATGACAGTTCATCACACCATTGGTTAGTCTAGAATTGGGGTCTGATACATATAGTTAGGAAAATGTAAGTGTTTTAATGGATACCTCTCACGTTGGTCTTCAATTGGTCATCGTATCAGGTTCGGCTACAGTGGAAAACCATGGCATGAAAGAAAATCCAAGTTAGGTCAGGTTTTTTGGGTGCAGGTTTTACATCGGGAATACGTCATTATCGTTGGTCGTGTCTATATGATACATTTACATGTGGGAAGACCCAACACATGCCCAAAATGATCAGATCGTAATGGGGTTTGGGCACGGGTCTTACAGGCGTACTCCGTACATGCAATATAACTCGCTTAACCGTGACGATCTCTACTGACGTGGCATCCAAATCAAATAGAATAGTTTTCAGCATCAACAGATTGGTGCCCATCGTAGAGCCCGTTTTCTTTTTAAAAGTGTGATTCAAACCTCCCCCAAGATGGTTACCTTCCCTAGTGAGAATCTCTCCCAGCAAGATGTCAACCCTGATGGCCAAGAGGTTAACCAGGGAGAAAGACGAAATCCACCACCAGTTACAGTACAGTTACCAGTTCCAGGCATTCCTCTTGTGGAAATTTTGCTACCTTGGATGCTAGCTCTTAAGGAGCAGATTCAGCTTTTCAATGCTCAATTGGCAAAAATCAAACAGATGATCATGCCAGTGGGAGCAAATCCAGCCAATCAAGTTCCAACGAACTACCCAAAAAAGTCTCAACCATCCATCCAAGATGTCGGAGGTTCAAGTTGGTCTCAGAATCTAGTGCATTCTGGAAGGTCCTATCATGGACACCATCATGGAAGACACATGGAGCCTATGATGTATCCTGTGATCTTCCCAATTCGAGAGAGAGGTGGAAGGCCGCTAGGTTCCTCCTCAAGCAGCTCCATTAGGAACTCCAAATCCAATCATGCCTAAGTTCAAGATAGAATTGAGAGATCCGTGCATGACAAGCTCGAAGAACAACCTCCGAGTCATTTAGTACACGAAAGGCTGCGGCGGAAAGCGGATTCCCATCGATCCCATGAATCAGTATCCACCCATGCAAGTGTCTAAGCAAGCCTGGATGATGCCAGGGCCAAGCGAGTAGGCAAGGAGTGACTTGCAGCAGAGAAAGAAGCCATAGACAGGCTTATTGCAGAAAGAGTTATGACAAAGCTGGCCGTATCTCCAGCAATAGTAAACGCGGCAACAGTGAATGCAGCAGTAGCTACAACCCTTGTAACAGCCATAGGCATTCTTACAGTGGCACCAGAAGTTGTTTAAGCTATCCCAACTACACAAGTCGCTCAAGCCAAGCCTACAGCACAGGTCGTTCAAATAGTACCGATAGTTTGGTAGCAATAAGCCCCGTAGATAGCGATGGAAGTGAATCACCAAATTGCGGCCATGGAACTAATGATTCAGAGTTTCCAATCAAGCTTAGTGGAGATCGAGAAAGGAAAGACCGGGTTCTACAATATCAATCAAAAAGATTACCATGCCGACATGGCATTTGTCACAGCCCATTCTAGAAAATCAGGCGTGATATCCGAGTTAAACCTTCTGGCAACCTGAATACATCTAGGAACGATAACCACAATGATTATAAATTAAATCCCATAGTCTACACATGCAATAACCACAATAATCAAGAAACAATAATAATATGAGCAGAAGCATTTAATACCAATAAATGTAATTATCATGATATCATATCCCATACTATGTATAAGTTTATAAATTACAACCACTTATTCTCTATAAAATACTACCATATCCATATACATGTAGCGAAACCAAAAAGAGTAAATCTACTACCAACAAAAAGAATCATAGTGTATCAAGAAGGAAAAGAATAAGGGGAGGGCTACGTCATGTGTAGACGCAGTTGCTATAAGTAAAGCCCTCACCGTGCTCTCCACCGACCACACTCACTAGAGGGGACTCCATAAACTCAGCAATAGAGAAGTCACTTGCAAAAGAATCTGAAAAAAGAGTATTGCTACAAGGGTGAGCTTACATCCCAGCTCAGTAAGAAATCTAGTATCACATGCATGCAACATACAACATAAAATGATATGAAATACAATTTATTTTATATTAGGTCTCAGGTTTGTGTTACTACTTGGTATCATATCAAGATTTGGTCTGACACTTTTGGTCCTACCAACAACTACTAAACCTCTAACTCTCATATATCGGGGGAAGATAGAAGCTAAATAGATGACCCCGGGCTATTAAATAACTTCTACAAGCAAAGCCCCCTTTTCAGGACTCAAATCCTTTCAGGGCTCGTCACTTCCCATCATAGACCCCATCTCATGCCAGTTACCATACACCCATACATCATTGACTCCTTCTAGGGTCTCCTAACCTTCAGAAGTATGAATCTATGATAGTATCTTAACCCCTACTGGAAAGGCATAGGAAATAGGGAATGGCACCACCTATGTCTATTGTGTACATTCATTTCATTCTGATTGCCTACCAATAGAAGCCCCCGAATCACCAGTCCCATGGATCACCGTGCCCCTATTAGCATGTTGACAAAAACCATCATGATCTACACTAGCAGAGATCCTTGGATCACTACTCCCATGGATCACCGTGCCCCTACTAGCATGTTGACAAAAACCATCATGATCTACACTAACAGAGATCCCCGGCTCACCACTCCCATTGATCACCATCCCCCCACTAGTGTGCTTACATTCCAACATGATCTGCATTCCCATGCTCCAATTCATCACATGAACCATCATAGATGGTTGCACATATCTTTATTCAATAACAAAACTATACCCCAATGGTGATCCCCGGCTCACCACTCCCATGGATCACCATGTCCCCACTAAGGTATAGCCTAATCAACATGGCCCGTGTATTGTGCTCTAACATGCCACATGTCCATCCTACCCAATCAATCAACCATAACATACATTGTTGTTATATGCAATGCATGCTCATACATAGCAGTAATGGAAAGCATATAATTACTTAAAACCTAGGCATGCTACCAAGCATAAGATAGATATGTGCAAATGTCCTAAGTCTATGGACTAGACCCTCACCTGATTGCACAATAAGTGCAGTAGTAATCTGAAGCCAAATGGAAGGCTTTAACAATCACCCATGTCCAATACCATTTATGGAGATAGTATTTCATTAGATTGGTTTTATGACTTTTAATCAATATGGACAAGTCTTACATGTCCATACATAAGTCCCAAGACAAGCCAGGAACCCAACAGTTGGTTCTCCTAATCATTACTAGGCATATTGGCTATAAGAGACTGAATCAGAGGATGAAACCAGGTGATGGTTCCTCCAGAAGGTCACTCAGTTAACACTTAGAATGTTTTCTAAGTAACAGAACTGGATGGACAATCAGATGGTCAAGCATCCGATAGACCATCCAAATCGCATGCACTATCATACAGTGGGGTTCTAGAGGGTTTTCTGGAGACTTTGTCTAGTGGTATATCATCTGGCATTACCTCTGCTTGGGTATTAAGCCTAGCCCCAGGTAACTGGGAGAATGATCGAGGATCATACCTCCATGAGGTCCTCCGATAAGGAGCCTCCAGTTGGTCCTTGGCCATCAGGTAAGGCATTTTCCTTGGCAGAGGCTTGGTCTAAGCTACCTGAAGGAATGGTCATAACCAGGCCTCCAATTGTGCCTCAGGTTTAGACCTAGAAACCAGGTCACAAACGAAGCTTGGTCTCCATTTATTGGAGACTTGGTCTCTACTTCATGGTTTCCATTTTAGTTGGGGGAAAACTTATTCCCACCATCAATGTAACTAAAAGGAGCTATTAAGGCTCCATTTAACTCTATTAATAGAGTGGGTGAACGAAACCTAAGTTTTCTAGGTTATTAATGGTGGTCATCATTAATGGTGCTCAACCACCAAGGCCATTGCAATAAACAATAAGACCTGTGTCCCCAAATTTCAGTCTCGAGTTGGATATTTTGGCCTATAACAGGTCTTACTATGAGGACAAAGATGAAAATCTTAGAAGTCGCCAACTAGATTAAGGTCTAGGACCTTAGAAATGTGAAATCTCACCCCAAGGTAAGACTTCGATTGACTCATGACCCTTAGATTGGATTTCTGGTCCATCAGAGATTGGATAAGCGTCAGGTTATAGTTATGGGAAGGGGTTAGGCACCCAAACTGACCGATCGAAATCGATCTCCTATACCTTTCCTTTGCTAGACTCTATTTGTTAAACCAAACCAAATCAAGTGGTTTGATACCATTGAACCAAATCTGTATCCATCAGATTGCCTACGTATCACGGAATTATTCCAAAAATCAGGTTCACCATCGTAGTTCAGGTGTGATTAAAGTTTATGGCTGTGATTTATGCTTGTGCATGATTAAGTTCATTGTTCAAGTTGAAGTTTATGCTTGAAAGGCTGAGAAACCCTATGGGTTAGGATTTGGATAGTCCATGTGAACTGATAGATAGTCCTAGTGGATCTAAGAATGGATAACCCTTTCTGGGTCTGAATGTGGATAACCCTATTTGGGTCGAAATATAGATAACTCTATCTGGGTTAGAATATGGATAACCCTATCTGGGTCAAAATGTGGATAAATATCCTAGAAGATCTATGGATAGTCCGAGTGGACTAAGGTTTGGATCCGAATTTGGGATTCTCCCAAATAGCCTACGTATCCTAGGGTTTGACCTAGGAATCAGAATCTACGTAGTTCAAAAAATGATAACCTGTTCTAGGTTAGAATGTGAGAACCTATTCTAGGTTTAGGGTTTATAACCTATTCTAGGTTTAGGATTGAGAACCTATTCTAGGTTTAGGGTTTACTGAGAGGTGGAAATCGTCCTGAGTCACCCTTTTCATCTTGAATTCTAATTTTGGAAGATTTTGCAAAGCATTCTCTTTCTTTATTAAGATTTTTATTAATTCCATTATGCCCTTCCCAAGAATGTGGGTGCCTAAATGCACGTCTCCACACCTAATATGTTTGCTAGGTATACAGATATGGCAGTTCAACTAGGATGCAGCATAAATTACATTATTACCAAAAAAGGAATATTCTAAGCATGGCATGTATTATATTTATGGTAACTATCACAACATATAGTAAGATTATGAAAATCTCCCTAATATGGCATGTATTGCAAATAAGGCAAGAACATAATATGGTAAGATCTAAGCATGGCAAGATCTAATATGGCAAGATCTAATATGCAAGATTTAATATGCATCTATATATAAATATGGTAAGTACCATCATAGAATGCATATATGACATCAATTTTTCAAAAAAGAAAGATCTTATATGCTATTTTCTAAGCATAGTAAGACTTAAAAATAATAATTATTAAGATTTTACTAAAATATGGTAAAAATTTATCTATTCTACCAAAAATAGCAACAAATGGAATGTGGCAAACATGGTATGCACAATCCAAACAAAGCATATGAATGCTCCAAATAGAGCCATTTATCCAAATATGGCAGAATTCACTTAAACAATCATTGATGTTATAATGAATAAGACATCGATGAAAACTTTTTTTTTTTTGAAAAGTAAAAAATTATTAAAAAACATAAGTTCAATGTTCTTTGAAAAAATTATAATTTTATGAAGAAATTTGGGAAGATTAATGACTCAAAACTATCAAAATTGTGACACAAGGTTTCAGATAATGGACAAAACTACGAACTGTATTCAAATTTTGTCACATTACACAAGAATGACCATAAGTAGGTCTTCTGAAACTCAAATCAAACTCAACATTTTTTCATAGAAAGATGATTTAATATATTATATTTCATATGAAGGAGCTGAATCCCAACAGAAAGCAAAAATAGGTCAAAGATATGCCCTAAAACCGAACATGTGCACTGGTCAAATCTGTTCCGGATTTTTGACCAGTTGCACCATAAATTCTAAATAAAATTCTATTCTTAATGAAAATTAAATATAGACATATGTTTATGTAGATAACTATCTGATATAAAATTTCATCAAGAAAAACAAGTTAGAACAGTATATTTTCTTTATGAAAAATAATTCTTTTCAATCATGCAAATCATTACATCATGACAGATTCAAAATCAAAGCACTATACACTTAAAAATTGATATCAATTCAATAAAAAATTAAAAAAAATACAAAACTAGTGCCATTTTTTTGAAGACTTTCATGTCTAAAAAGTTCATATTAAGTGGATTTTCTTATTATGGCCATAAGACTTTTGTCTAGAGACTTTCTGATGGAGGATTGCATTACATCCGTGAAAAATAGCAATATCAAAGACAAATTTTTTGATATATTTTCCCAATTTTGAATGGAACGAAATTTTAGGATAGTCTTCTAACATATCAGAGAGACTCCTATAAATATTTGGGCTTCAAAATCGTAAAAAATGCACATGTAATGTACGTCCTAAATTTGAATCCTAAATTTGGAAATTTCAGATTAGAAAACCACTTTATGAAATTTATAAAAAACATTAAACATCATCATATATCATTAAAAACTTCATCATTGAATATCTTAGATAAATTATCATCCATGAAAAAAGCTAGACATAGGCATCCTAACATTAACAAGCATGTAATAGAGCATTCATGATTGAGATTTCATGAAAATTAGTCTTTTTCAAGCAAAATTGGCATTCGAGCATTCTAACGACCTCTAAATTTGTTTAGAGTACTAACCTTGTATTCAAATCGAGCAAAACCATCGATGAAGGATGATTGGAGGTTGTATCAACCCCTTTAAATGCGAATCCTCCTTCTCCTCTCTTCTGCTTCTCTCTCTCTCTCTTCTCTTTCTCTCTTTTCTTCTTCCCTTTTCTTTCTTTTCTCTTTTCATCTCTCTTTCTTTCTCCCTCCCTCACGTTTTCTCTCTCTCACTCACATCCTCCTCTCTCTATGGTTTGGAAAAAAGCCCCTCCTGTCTCTTCTCTTGGCCTATTTATGCTTTTTCTCTCCTCTGTTGAAGATCCTTCTTTTCTTTTTTCTTTTTTCTAAAATTTTTTTTTCTTCTTTTTTTCTTCTTTCCTTTCTTCTCTTCCTTCCCTTTTCTCTTCTCCCTCTCTGTTCCACATGTTTTCTTCTTTTCCCTCTTCTAGAAAGTCCTCTCCTCTTCTTTCCTTCTTCTCTCTTCCTTCCTTTTATTCTTTTTCTTCTAGAAAATCCTTTCTTTCCATTTTTTCTTCTTTCCTTTCTTCTCTTCCTTCCTACGTTTTTTCTTCTTCCTTTCTTTCCTTTTTTTCCTTCTTCTTCTAGAAAATCCCTTCTCTCTTTCCTTTTTCTCTTTCCTTCTTCTAGAAAATTCCTTCTCTCTTTCCTTTCCTTCTTCTTTCCTTTTCTTCTTCTTTTTTTTCCTTCCTTTTTTTTTCTTTCTCCCTCTCTTTTCACGTTTTCTTTCTTAGAAAACGTTTTCTTTTTTTCTTTTTTTCTTTTTCTTCTTTTTTCTTTTTTTCTTTCCTTCTTCTTTCCTTCCTTTTCTTTTTTTTTCTTTTCTTTTTATTTTATTTCTCTCTCTTTCCTTTTTTCTTTCTCCCATTCTCTTTCCTATGGCCTCTCTTTCCTCTCTCTTTCCACGGCCTCACTTTCCTCTCTCTTTCCTATAATATATATATATACATATATATATAAATGTATTAATACATATAATATTCATAAGATATATATATATATATATATATATATATATATATATATATATATATATATATATATATATATATATTATATACAATAATATATTATACATTATACACATATAAAAGAAATGCATGCATATGGACTGAAAGAACTTGGTCTGGATTGGTCTGGGCTGGGCCAGGCTAAGTTAGACTAAGCTGGATTAAGCTGGTTTGGACTAAGATTGACATTTCATAGTCCATTTCTGTCACCCTTCCATATGAAGTTTTCTAATAGCATCTATTCCAAATTTTCTACGTTCACATTGTAGAACATTAAAAATGAGGAATAATGGAACTTGAATCACCTCATTTGGAAATAAAATGGCCAACTTATGAATTTCTGAAGTTTAAGCAGGCCAATTATTGATAATTTGGCTGATCATTCTACATGGGATCCTTCAGAGACTTTTACCGGAAATCCTTTACATCCACTTTGTAGAGTACTAAAAATGGAACATAATGAAACTAAAATTATCTGATTTAGATATGGGCTGACCAAAATATGAATTTTTAAAGATTAAATGACCATTTCCATGTATAATTTTGCATGGGACCCTTCGGAGACTTCTACCTGAGATTTTTTTACATCCACTTTGAAGAACATTACAAATGAAGAATAATGGCCTTGGAATCATCTGAATCCAATGTAGAACGACAAAGATATGAAGCTTTGAAGTTCTAACGACAATTTTGCATGAAAGCTTGCATGGGGCCCACTGGTGACTTCTACCTGGATTTTTCACGTCTACTTTGAAGAGGACTGAAAATAAGGAATATTGGCCTTCGAATCGTCTGATTCCGATATCAGATGACCAAGATATGATATCTTGAAGTTTGAATGATAATGCATGCATCATACGATAATTACGTAAATGCCCTTGCACTTTCAAACTGCGATATCTTCCATGTTTGATGTCAGAATTTGATGATTCCAATCTCATTTCAAAGATAATTTCATGACCTATTCATCCAAGTAGGTAATATCCAATGACCCTACTGTGGGGTTCATTAGAGAATCACCAACCTTTGGGTTAAAGGTCAGAAACCTGCCATATTGGTTCACTTATGCTGAGGGTGGTAAAAACGGGGTGCTTACAGATGCCCTTCTTTAGCTGAGATTGTTACCAATTGAAGGCTGGAGATAAAAGAATCACATTTTTGGGATATGATTGAGTTGCTTATTGGGCTGCACTTAGGGTAATTTATCCTAAACTGCCTACGTATTCTAAGGGTGTCCTAGAAATCAAGCCCAGAACATAGTTCGACTGGCAAGAAGGTTTGTTCTTCTTGGAAAATAGGTGATTTCTCTTCTTGTATGAAGCTAGGCTGTGAATACAAGGCTCATTTGTAGGCTGGGAACCTCTTCTTGCTGAGGTGAGACTCATGATGCAAGGTACACGTGGGCTTGAACCCGACTTGATCCATTTGTAAGCTGATAAACCTCTTCTTGTATGAAGCTAGGCTGTAAATACAAGGCTCATTTATAGGCTGGGAACCTCTTCTGCTGAGGTGGAACTCATAATGTGCAAGGTATGTGTGGGCTTGAACCCGGCTTGATCCATTTGTAGGCTGATAAATCTCTTATTGTACAAAGCTAGGCTGTGAATACAAGGCTCATTTGTAGGCTGGGAACCTCTTCTTGCTGAGGTGGAACTCATGATGCAAGGTACACGTGGGCTTGAACCCGACTTAATCCATTTGTAGGCTAATAAACCTCTTTTTGTATGAAGCTAGGCTGTGAATACAAGGCTGATTTGTAGGCTTAAAACCTCTATTTCCTCTCTCTTTCCACGGCCTCACTTTCCTCTCTCTTTCCTATAATATATATATATACATATATATATAAATCTATTAATACATATAATATTCATAAGATATATATATATATATATATATATATATATATATATATATATATATATATATATATATATATATATACAATAATATATTATACATTATACACATATAAAAGAAATGCATGCATATGGACTGACAGAACTTGGTCTGGATTGGTCTGCTCTGGGCCGGGCTAAGTTAGACTAAGCTGGATTAAGCTGGTTTGGACTAAGATTGACATTTCATAGTCCATTTCTGTCACCCTTCCATATGAAGTTTTCTAATAGCATCTATTCCAAATTTTCTACGTTCACATTGTAGAACATTAAAAATGAGGAATAATGGAACTTGAATCACCTCATTTGGAAATAAAATGGCCAACTTATGAATTTCTGAAGTTTAAGCAGGCCAATTATTGATAATTTGGCTGATCATTCTACATGGGATCCTTCGAGACTTTTACCGGAAATCCTTTACATCCACTTTGTAGAGTACTAAAAATGGAACATAATGAAACTGAAATTATCTGATTTAGATATGGGCTGACCAAAATATGAATTTTTAAAGATTAAATGACCATTTCCATGTATAATTTTTGCATGGGACCCTTCGGAGACTTCTACTTGAGATTTTTTTACATCCACTTTGTAGAACATTACAAATGAAGAATAATGGCCTTGGAATCATCTGAATCCGATGTAGAACGACAAAGATATGAAGCTTTGAAGTTCTAATGATAATTTTGCATGAAAGCTTGCATGGGGCTCACTGGTGACTTCTACCTGGGATTTTTCACGTCTACTTTGAAGAGGACTGAAAATAAGGAATATTGGCCTTCGAATCGTCTGATTCCGATATCAGATGACCAAGATATGATATCTTGAAGTTTGAATGATAATGCATGCATCATACGATAATTACGTAAATGCCCTTGCACTTTCAAACTGCGATATCTTCCATGTTTGATGTCAGAATTTGATGATTCCAATCTCATTTCGAAGATAATTTTACGACCTATTCATCCAAGTAGGTAATATCCAATGACCCTACTGTGGGGTTCATTAGAGAATCACCAACCTTTGGGTTAAAGGTCAGAAACCTGCCATATTGGTTCACTTATACTGAGGGTGGCAAAAACGGGGTGCTTACAGATGCCCCTCTTTAGCTGAGATTGTTACCAATTGAAGGCTGGAGATAAAAGAATCACATTTTTGGGATATGATTGAGTTGCTTATTGGGCTGCACTTAGGGTAATTTATCCTAAACTGCCTACGTATTCTAAGGGTGTCCTAGAAATCAAGCCCAGAACATAGTTCGACTGGCAAGAAGGTTTGTTCTTCTTGGAAAATAGGTGATTTCTCTTCTTGTATGAAGCTAGGCTGTGAATACAAGGCTCATTTGTAGGCTGGGAACCTCTTCTTGCTGAGGTGAGACTCATGATGCAAGGTACACGTGGGCTTGAACCCGACTTGATCCATTTGTAAGTTGATAAACCTCTTCTTGTATGAAGCTAGGCTGTAAATACAAGGCTCATTTATAGGCTGGGAACCTCTTCTGTTGAGGTGGAACTCATAATGTGCAAGGTATGTGTGGGCTTGATCCCGGCTTGATCCATTTGTAGGCTGATAAATCTCTTCTTGTACAAAGCTAGGCTGTGAATACAAGGCTCATTTGTAGGCTGGGAACCTCTTCTTGCTGAGGTGGAACTCATGATGCAAGGTACACGTGGGCTTGAACCCGACTTAATCCATTTGTAGGCTAATAAACCTCTTTTTGTATGAAGCTAGGCTGTGAATACAAGGCTGATTTGTAGGCTTAAAACCTCTTCTTGTATGGAGCTAGGCTGAGAATACAAGGCTGATTACACGAGCTTGGGCTCGGCTTTGATTTATCCGGATGGAAGACTTGATGTCTTCTTCTTCTGATTGAAATTCCTGCTTGAGTACCTACACTTGTCAGAACATTGAAAATTTCATAGAGCATATGAATGATTATGGTAAATCAAATGTTTCTTTGTTGAATCTAAGAGACATAGTTCATGAAACACACTGGAATTCAAAAAAAAACCTAAAATGCTATTGGTTTTTTGATTGGTGCAACTCTAGGGAGTGTTTGAACCTTTCGATTGTTCCATTCATGAGCAATGGTATCAACCAGATCTAATGTCAACTACTCTGGGAAGTTCACAATCAGTCACTTCTCTGTTGGTGCTTGCTGGGATATTGAATTGCTGAGGTAACCTTGTTGGGGAATAGAATGAGGTACGAGTCAACCCCATGAACCGGACATGCAAACTATTCTCTGTATTTGTGACAGCCCGCTCTTGCTTCCACCAAGTGCATTTCCATCTGATGTCTGCTGTGGTTATTTCTTTGAGGCGGCTAAACCAGTATGTGTCCATCTTATAAGCCATAGGATCTGCTCTTTTTGCCAATTGAAAAGGGTTGAGGGTCGTTGCTTCAGATTCCTCAACTAATCCTAACCTCTCTGTTAACCAAATTTGAAGAAGATATGGTGATCCACTAAAATTGTCCAACTCAAACTGATCTTGATGAGTTGCCATGAAGTCAAGGCCCTTTATTGTCTCAGCCAACACTGTAGGGATGATGTCAAAACCTTGTCTTGCATGCTTGATGAGATCTATTATGACTGGAGATTCTGTATCTGTACAACTTCGTAGCAATAGTCGGGCTATGCTACAATATAGGTAAACATGTCTTCTCTGAGCCTATGCTTCTTTCCTTGTTGGACTTGTATGAGCATATGACCGGATCATGCGCTTTATCTGTAGCCATTGATCTTGTACAAACGACACATTTCTTTCTTATCCCAGCTGAAAAAATCTTGTATCTCATGCCTGTAATCTTTTCCTGGATATGGCTTGAAGATCTTCTGCTTAGGTGTGAGCAGGAGGTAAGCTCTAAATTCTTCTACAGTTGGGCATAACTTGACTTCTCCCATCCTGAAGACATGAACTGTTGGATCCCAACATTGAGCGGCTGCTTTCAAAAGGTCTGAGCATAATTTTATGGTCGTTAATTGAGGAAGTGCCTCTAGTTGATGCTTTCGCAAGAAAGAGCTATCTTCTGTGAACTCAATACGCCAACTCCAATTTTTCAGTGCCCTGTCCATCTCTGTAATTCTGTCCGACGGATCAATGGATTGTCAGCCTCTCGGGAGTGACCTGTAGGAATCCCGACATATAAATAGAGATTAAAAATGAATCATTGGAATTATCTTAAATTGTTGTTGTTTAGATATATTGAAATGCCCTTAAAATATTACACATGAAATGTATACATATGACTGACTCTGTCTGAGTTTTAAGTACTTAAATCTATAGACATGATGAGCGAAAGTGAAGGTCCAAATGGGACTGACAAGAAATTGTCCAGGTGGGTCTGCTGCCTGGAGGAGTTTGTGGTTGTTTATGTAGAATGGGCTTATCTTGTAAGACCCGTATCGAACTAATCCGGTCTTACCACCTTGAACCAGGTCTACCCATCATGGTCGAGCCAAATGGATCAAGTGCGTGAGGGAGATCACGATCCCAGGTATTAAACTCACCCAAAAATACTAAAAATAGGGGGAGGATCGCATACCCAGCAAGGTAGGGTCGGACCCCCCCAGTATAAAAGTCAGACCCTGAGTTTTTCACCGAGGGTCAGACATTTTAGGACCAGGGGTCGATGGGATCTCCGACCCTCATCGACCCCCAGTCTGTCGACAGAAATCGTGATTTGGAAGCTTTCCAAATTTCAATGGGATTCTTTCCTAATCTCAATGGGACTTATTTTTGGAGTTTCTACTCTATAAATAGGACTTCCCTAGGCCTCTTTCACTCCTTTTAGAACCCTAATTGGATTGAGAGAAAGAGAAGAGAAGGAAAGTGGAGAAGAAGATCAAAGAGAAGGCTTCAGAGAGACAACCCTAATTCTCAAGTATGGATACTATCTCCATGTAATTCTACAGACCTTAGAATGGATAGTGAAGAGGGAATGATCTAGGAGAAACCCAAATCATCCATCCATGGTTAGGTTTTCATGGAAAACCATTGGGGAAATCATAAAAACCATATAGGTGAATGAACTACGGTTCTAGACCATAGAACATGTGTGGAATGGATTGTAGAAGCAAGCCATAGGACCCCAAACATGAAGGAATGGACTGAAGGATGAAAATTTAACGAAACCCACAGGGGGTCGCACGGGGGGTCGATGGCCAATCAACCCTACCAGACCTTAACAATCGACCCCCAGTGTTCGGGAAGTCTAGACTGTGGGTGGTCGCACCCAGGGTCGATGGAACCTCCGACCCTGGCATCAACCCCCAGTTAACAACATGCTTTTTAAAATCAGAATTAATTCTAATTAAATTCTATCGACTTGATTAGGTCTTCTAGTGATATAATATATATATATAGTTGATTCTTAAAGCTTGAAAGAGGACCTACGATCAAGTAAAGGTGAGGGAACAAGACATAAACTAATTGGTTAATAATAAACTGTTTTACTCCTGTGTCCAATGCCATGATTGATTTTATGTGTGTATGATTGTTATGTGCATTCAACATGTCATCCAATATTTCTATTATTACTGTTCATGCATATTTAATTATTGTTTATAACATGATGATGATGATGATGATGATAGGAATAGGCATGTGGATGTATGTGTGTGGTTGGTGTGCTTGATGCGAGCGAGTATCAGGGGGAGGTGTCATAGGTGGGGCCTCAGCACTCTAGCTCTATCTCTAACTCAAGTCTTGTCCACTGACATCGTCGTATCGCCATTACCTTAGCAGAACTATTACGTCGTAGGGTATGAGGGGAAGTGGTCTCGGACCGTGTAGTCTCTGACTCTGTCGGGGGGCTTTAGCCCTATCTCTATGGACGTATTGAGGGATGCTGGGGTGAGGCCTTGGATACATTGATTGGCATTAGGATTGGTTAGTTGTGAGCCCAGTTTGCGAGCCCTCGCCAGTAGGGGCTTACGTGTTGGTATGGGCAACAGGTACAGCAATAAACGTGACCTTTGCGTGTACATTGTCCATGGTGGGTGTATGTGGGTCGATAATAAACGTTACCTTTGGGCGGCTTCACACACTCGTGTATAGAGGTGCGGCATCAATAAACATGACCTTTGGCCACCTATCCTTTCTATAGCACATTGCAAACTTATTTACTATACCAAAGATATGAATTGAATGCATGCATATGTTTGTTGCATTGTTTTGTTTGCTCACTGAGCCATGATGTGTGCTCACCCTCTCGACTTCGAATATTTTTAGTTGATAATGCAGGTACTACAGTTGAAGATTATATGAATGCTCCGGTGTATGCGCGTATTGCTACAATGGAAGCTGAAGACTTGGAGGATACGCATGACCCCTTATGTGAGTGCAACTCATGCGTATTCTAGTAGAATTTTATTTGAATTTATAAAAGGATGTAATTGATATTTTAATTATTTATGTCTCAGTTGATACAACAATAACTTGATATTTTAATTATGATTATTACATTTAGAGTTCTCAGTTCATTTACTATAAGACTTCCGCTATTGTGTATTTATTCTGATTATGGTTGTGGACGTGCATGGTTTTATTTTTAATGGATACCGCCTATTAGAGATCCTGGTTGAACCGTTGGTTTATTAGCGGTTCATCACACCGTTCTGAATGGTGCAGAATTGGGGTGTGACATATCTTACCGAGAAGATCCCATTTTATTGGCTTGAGAAAGGATGGGCTTGTTGGAATCTTGGGACGCCGTCGGATGTAATGAACGACAGATAAGAGTTCCAGCCAGATTTTTTATATATAATTTCTCAGATTGATATACTCATGAGAGTTTATATCAAATGATATGAAAGATGGGCTTTGATGTGTAACTCTTGGGAAATCTGTTGGATAGATGGACGGATGAAAGAGTTTAACCAACAAACAGGAAATTCATTCTTTGATTATGATGATAAGATGAACCATTCCTGGGTGACAGGCGTTGTGCCCCATTGGAGAATCTAGTCAACCATGTCAGTAAGTTCTTCAAATGATTGATGCCCGTTGTTGATGTCAGCAGGTGAGAGACAAGCCTTCTACACCCTTTTTTTTTTTTTTTGAAGAGTGTAGAGGCTACACATAATATCTCTTCACTTGGTCCAAGTTGGTCAAGTATTGTAACTCGATGCCTTCCATGTCGACCAGTCGAACAGCTTTCCCAGGTAAGATTTCTTTTACTATGAACGGTCCGCTCCAATTAGGACAAAACTTGCCCCTAGGGTCATGGACAGGTGCTCTTTGTTCCTTCAATACCAGGTCCCCTACTGTCAGGTAACGAACACGCACCTTTTTGTTAAAGGTTGCTGCCGTTCTTTATTGGTATTTTTTTTACATTATCCACTGCCTTCATTCTTCTTTCATCAACAAAGTTCAGCTCGTCATATCTAGATTGCAACCATTCAGCTTCTGGAATCTTGCATTCCATCAAGACTCTCAGTGATGGCACCTCTATTTCTACTGGGAGGACTACTTCTATACCATATACTAGTGAATATGGCATTGCCCCAGTGGATGTTCTTATGGATGTTCTGTATGCCCAGAGTGCATAAGGTAGTTTGTCTACCCAATCAACATTAGATTCTGCCATCTTCTGAAAGATAATCTTGACATTTTTATTGGCCGCCTCTACTGCCTCATTTTTCTGTGGGCGATAAGGAGAGGACCGGTGTCTTTTGATGTGGAACTTGTCACATAATTCTTGGACTCTCCCTCTGAAGTGTTGTTCCTGATCTGAGATTATGGAATGAGGCATTCCATGCCGGCATATGATATACTCTTGTAGAAATTTAGCCACTTTGTTTGCTGTGAGCTTGGCGTATGACTGTGCCTCTACCCATTTTGTGAAGTAATCGATGGCGACCAAGATGAATTCATGCCCGTTTGAAGCTTTAGGGTGAACCTTTCCGATTACATGCCCCAAGTTGAGAAAGGCCATGGAAAGCTAAGAGTATGCAACTCTGCTGGAGGAACATGTATCAAATTAGCATGGATTTGGCACTTGTGACATTTCCTTACGAACTATGCACAGTCTGCTTCCATTGTGTTCCAGTAATATCCTATTATGAGAATCTTCTTTGCAAGCATTCTAGCATTCATGTGAGGTCCGCATATTCCTTGATGGACTTGCTCGATGACGTTTTGCACCTGTTCCTCATTGACACAGACTAACTGCACTCCTTCATGGGATCTTTTGTATAGGATATCTTCACATAGTATGAACTGGGAGGCATATCGCCTAAAAGGCTTTCTCTCACCTGTTGTAGCTTCCACTGGATACTTTCCTTCCTTGATGAAATCTATGATAGGAGCAAACCATGGTCAGCCATCGACTGTCAATGCATTCACTTCTTCCAAGTGGACTGGTCGTACTCTTTTCTCTATGATTAGGGGTTTGATACGTCCCAAAGGATCATTTCCAATCATTGAAGCCAAGGAGGCCAATGCATCGGCATACTTATTGGTATCTCCTGGGGAGTAGTCAAATTCAATTTGCATGAACTTCCGAGCCAAGGTTATTGCACATTGTTGATAAGGTATCAACTTCTTGTCTTTGGTTTTCTAATCCCCTCTGACTTGGTAGATAACAATTGATGAGTCACCATAGACTTTTAACCTGCAGACCCCTATGGCCAAAGCTACTTTCAGTCCCATGATACATGCTTCGTACTCTGCAATGTTGTTTATGCAGTCAAAGTCTAATCTGAATGAAAATGGTACGAATGCCCCTTCTGGATCTATGAATAAGACGCCGGCCCCGTATCCCATATGATTTGCAGCTTCATCGAAGAACATTATCCATGTGTCATTCTTCCCCTCTTCTTGAGTTGTGTAGACTTCTTCATATGGGAATACATCTTCCAAATGTATGAGGTTATCTTCAACCGGTAGAGCTGACAGATGTTCTGCGATTACACTCCCTTTGACAGTCTTCTGAGTAGTGTATGTGATATCGAATTCAGACAACAACAATAGCCACCTAGCCAATTTTCCTGTCAAAGCTGGTTTCTCAAATAGAT
Organism: Protea cynaroides; assembly: GCA_028583415.1. Taxonomy (NCBI): domain Eukaryota; kingdom Viridiplantae; phylum Streptophyta; class Magnoliopsida; order Proteales; family Proteaceae; genus Protea; species Protea cynaroides. Next base: position 81,204,751 of record CM053267.1, on the reverse strand, counting down.
ACTTCAGGGGGTCCATTCTGGAAATAAGTATGACCTTGTAGGATAACATATAATGTCTCAATCTCTTTGTTATCCAGACTAGGGCTGTGCATGTCTTCTCCAGCTGTGTATAATTGGCTTCGTATCCTGTGAATTTCTTACTCAAGTAGTATACTGCTTTTTCTGTCTTTCCATCTGTATCATGCTGGGCTATCATTGATCCCATAGAACCCTCTTAGAGGAGTAGTGGTCTTCCCGGTACTGGTGAGGCTAAGACTGGTGGGCTCAATAGATATGTCTTGATTTTGTCAAAAGCCATTTGACATTGAGGGTTCCAATCCTTTGGCTGGTCTTTCCAGAGTAGCTTGAAAATTGGTTCACATGTTGCAGTGAGATATGCGATAAATCTGTTGATGTATTGAAGTCTTCCCAAGAAACCTCTTACTTTCTTTTCTATTTGAGGAGATGGCATTTCAGAGATGGCTTTTATCTTGGCTGAATCAATTTCGATTCCTCTTTGGCTGACCATAAAACCTAGCATTTTGCCCTCTATTACCCTGAATGCACATTTTTGGGGGTTAAGCCTTAGTTTGTATTGCTTGATCCTCTCAAAGAACTTCCTTAACGCCGGGATGTGACCTTCTCTGGTGAATGATTTTACGATCATATCATCTACATACACCTCTACCTCCTTAGGGATTAGGTCGTGCAAGATCATAGTAGCCATTCTTTGATAAGTTGCCCCAGCATTCTTCAGCCCAAATGGCATCACAGTGCAACAGTAGGTGTCACACCCCAATTCCACACACTTCAGAATGGTGTGATGAACCGCTAACAAACCAACGATTCAACCAGGATCTCGTACAGGTGGTATCCGACTGATCTAAACCTCATATATCCACATTCATAATCAGAGTAAATACACAATAGCGGAAGTTTTATAGTAAAATGAACTGAGAATCTATTGTGATATTAATATTTAAATAGCAAATTATTCTGTATCAACTAAGACATAAATAAGTATCAAATACATGTCTTTAATAAATCCACATAAAGAAAACTAAAAATCTAATCGAATACACATGAGTTGCACTCGCAAAAGGAGTCGTGTGTATCCACTTCATCTTCAACTTCCATCGCCGCCACGTGACCATACACTGGAGCGTTGACATAATCTTCGACTATAGTACCTGCATCATCAACTAAAAATATTCGACGTCGAGGGGGTGAGCACACATCATGGCTCAGTGAGCAAACAAAACAATGCAACAATACATATGCATGCAGTCAATTCATATCTTTGGTCTGGTTTAAAGTTTGCAATGCGCAATAGAAAGGTTGGGTGGTCAAAGGTTAATGTTTATTGACCCCGCCTCTATACACAGGGTGTGGAAGTCTGCCCAAAGGTTAATGTTTATTTTCGTCCCCATCCACCCTACCATAACATTGTACAACAAAGGTTAACATTTATTGCTGTACAGTGCCATACCAACACGTAAGCCCCTGCTGGCAAGGGCTTGCAAACTGGGCTCGCAACTAACCAATCCTAATGTCAAATAGTGTATCCAAGGCCTCACCCCAGCATCCCTCAGAACGTCCATAGAGATAGAGCTAAGGCCCCCCGGTAGAGTCAGAGACTACAAGGACCGAGACCACCTCCCTTGATACTCTACGACGTAATAGTTCTGCTAAAGTAATGGTGATACGACGATGCTAATGCACAAGACTTGAGTTAGAGATAGAGCTAAAGTGCTGAGACCCGCCAAAGGTTAACGTTTATTGATGTTCCCATCACACCTCCCCTGATACTCGCTCGCATCAAGTACACCAACCACACACATACATTCACATGCCTATTCCTATCATCATCATCATCATCATGTTATAAACAATAAAATAAATATGCATGAACAAATAATAGAAATATTGGATGACATGTTGTATGCACATTACAAACATATTCGCATAGAATCAAGCATGGCATTGGACTCAAGAAAAGAGAAAACAGTTTATTATTAACCAATTAGTTTAGAGTTCTGTTTCCTCACCTTAGCTTGCTAATAAATCCTCTTACAAGCTTCAAGATCACCTTTATATTGTTATTATATTGCTAGAAAACCTAACAAAGTCGATAGAATTTAATTAGAATTAATTTTGAATTTAAAAATCATATTTTTAACTGGGGGTCGGAGGTAGGGTCGGAGTAATGATCGACCCTGGGTGCGACCACCCCTATTCTGGACTTCCCGAACACTGGGGGTCGATGCTCAGGGTCTGGTAGGGTCAATTGGCCATCGACCTCCCATGCGACCCCCTGTGGGTTTTGGTCGATTTTCTTCCTTAAATCCATTCTTCATGTTTGGGGTCCTATGGCTTGCTCCTATAATCCATTCTACACATGTTCTATGGTCTAGAACCATGATTCTACCACCTATATGCCTTTCATGATTTTCCCCCATGGTTTTCCCCAAACCATAGGTTGATGGTTTGGGTTTCTCCGAGATCATACTCTCTGCATTATCTATCCTAAGGTCTTTAGCAAATCATGGAATTAGTATCCATACCTGAGAAGAATACTCCTTCTCTGCAACTCTTCTCCTTTTGCTTTCTTCTCTTCTTTTCTTCTCTTTTCCTTCTCTTCCTTCTCTTCTCTTTCTCTTAATTCAATTGGGGTTGTAAAAGGAGTAAAAGAGGCTTAGGGACGTCCTATTTATAGAGTAGAAACTCCTAAAATAAGTCCCATTGAGATTTGGAAGGAATCCCATCGAAATTAGGAAACTTTCCTAGTTTTTAGATTTACCGAGTACCGGGGGTCGATAGGGGGGTCGGAGATCCCGTTGACCCCTGGTTCCTGAAGTGTCCGACCCCCCATGTAAAACTGGGGGTCTGACTTCTGTCTTGGGGGGGTCCGACCCTCCCTTGCTGGGTATGCGACCCTCCCCTTAATTTAACTATTTTTGGGTCAGTTTAATACCTGGGATCGTGATCTCCTTCATGCACTTGGTCCATTTGGCTCATCCATGAAGGGTAGACCCTGTTCAAGGTGGTAAAACCGGGTTAGTTTGATACGGGTCTTACAAATCCCCCCTACTTATAAAAATTTTGTCCCCGAAATTGTTCATACCTTCTGAGTTGAATAAGTGAGGATATTGCTTTCGCATAGCATTCTCTTCCTCCCATGTAATTTCTTCCATGTCTCTACTTCTCCAAGTGACCTTGACATAATAGATATCTCGGTTGCGTAGTCGTTGAACCTTTCAACTGGTGATTTTAGTTGGTGTTACTTCAAAAGTCAAATCTTCAGTTAAATCAGGCAGATCTACTGTCAGAATGTGCATTGGATCTTTGACATACTTCTTCAATTAGGAAATATGAAATACGTCATACACACTTGACATAGATGGTGGTAGTGCTAACTGGTAGGCCACTTTCCCACGCTTAGCTAGAATCTCATATGGCCCGACATATCTTGGACTTAGTTTTCCTTTCTGTCCGAACCGTTTCAGACCTCGCATAGGTGATACCTTCAAGAATACCTTATCACCCACAACGAACTCAAGATCTCTGCGTCGAGTATCTGCATATTGCTTCTTACGATTCTGGGCTGTTCTCACTCGTTCCTTGATAATGTCAACCACTCGACAAGTCTCTTCAACAAATTCTGGTCCAACGAGACTACGTTCCCCAACTTCATTCCAAAATAAAGGAGTTCGACACTTTCTTCCATACAGTGCTTCATAGGGTGACATCTGTATAGTAGCTTGATAGCTATTGTTATAGGCGAACTCGATCAGTGGTAGCTTTTCATCCCATGATCCTTTAAAGTCAATCACACATGCTCGTAGCATATCTTCTAGAATCTGAATTATACGCTCTAATTGTCCATCTGTCTGTGGATGGAATGCAGTACTAAATTTCAATGTTGTACCCATAGCCTTTTGCAATCCTTCCCAAAACCTGGAAGTAAATCGTGGATCTCTATCGGACACAATGCTCTCTAGTACACCGTGTAATCGAACAATATTATCCACATATAGCTTTGCTAACCTTTCTAGTGTATACTGAGGTCGTATAGGTATAAAGCGAGCTGTTTTGTTCAGACGGTCTATAATCACCCAAACTGCGTCAACTACTCGAGGAGTCAATGGTAACCCTGTGACGAAGTCCATAGTGATGTAGTCCCATTTCCATGCTGGTTCCGGTAACGGCTGTAACAGTCCTGCGAGTCTTTGTCGTTCAGCCTTTACTTTTTGACAATTTAGGCATTGAGACACAAACTTAGCTACATCTGCTTTCATTCCTCTCCACCAATATAGTTTCTTTAGATCATGATACATTTTTGTACTTGTAGGATGTATTGAATAGATGGTGGTATGGGCTTCTTTCATTAGTCGGTGTCTAATGTCCACACTTTCTGTTTCAGGTACACATATTCTTCCCTTGTACTTCAATACCTTTTCTTCATCCAAGGTGAACTCAGGGTTAGTTCTACCTTTTTCAATGTCTTCTTGTACCATTCTCAGGTAAGGGTCTGCCTTGATAGCTGTCTTCACTTCATCAATTATATCCGGTATAATCTTCAATGCAGCGAACATATTTGAAAACTGATGAATAAACCCTTGGTTGGCTGATCCATCCGGTGTATCTATCACATACTGCTCATTGCTGTGATTGAATACCATTCCGGTAGTACACATTGCTACAGTTGTGCTAACCTCTCCTTGAGATTTTATCATTGCCTTTCTGCTCAACGCATCCGCTACTACATTAGCTTTCCCTGGATGATACTGGATATCACATCATAGTCTTTCAATAGTTCCAGCCATCTTCTTTGTCTCATATTCAACTCCTTTTGATTAAATAAATAAATAAGACTTTTATGATCCGATTTAATCTGGAACTTCTCTCCGTATAGGTAATGTCTCCATATCTTGACAGCAAGTACTACTGCCGCCAACTCCAAATCATTAGTGGGATAATTTTTCTCATGTGTCTTTAACTGTCTTGAGGCATAAGCAACTACTTGTTCTCCTTGCATAAGCACACATCCTAATCCCAATCCTAACGCATCAGTGTACAAGGTAAATGGCTGTCCGGAAACAGAAATAGTCAAAATCAGAGCGGATATCAATCTGGTCTTCAGGGTTTGGAAGCTCTTCTCGCATTTATCCGTCCACATAAACTTTTCACCTTTCTTAGTCAGACTGGTGAGAGGTATGGTAATCCGGGAATAGTCTTCCACAAATCTCCGATAATAACCAGCGAAACCCAGAAATCTTCTAATTTTGCAACGCTCTTTGGTGCTTCCCACTTTACAATAGCTTTGATTTTTCCGGGGTCCACTTTGATCCCTTCAGCGGATACTACATGGCCTAGGAAGGCGACTTCACTTAGCCAAAACTCACATTTGGTAAATTTGGCATATAGCTTCTCTTTCCTTAAACGCTATAGAGCGGCGTTTAGATTCTTAATATGGGTTTCCTTGTCCTTGGAATATACCAATATATCATCAATAAATACAATAACCGACGTATCCAACATATCGTGGAAAACCTGGTTCATAAGTTTCGTGAAAGTTGCTGGTGCGTTTGTTAATCCAAAAGACATGACCAAAAATTCATAATGTCCATATCTAGTCCGAAAAGCTGTCTTAGGAATATCACCATCCTTAATCTTCAATTGATGGTAGCCTGACCGTAGATCGATCTTAGAAAATACTTTTGCTCCTTGCAACTGATCGAACAAGTCATCGATCCGAGGTAGTGGATATCGATTCTTGATTGTCAGTTTGTTCAACTCCCGATAGTCGATACATAATCGAACGCTACCATCCTTCTTCTTTACGAACAATACTGGCGCTCCCCATGGTGATATACTGGGTCGAATATAACCCTTGTCCAGTAGTTCTTGTAGTTGTACTTTTTATTCCTTTAGTTCAGTAGGAGCCATTCAATAAGGTGCTTTTGATACTGGTGCGGCTCCAGGTATAAGATCTATTACAAACTCTGTGGCTCGGTCGGGTGGTAATCCTGGTAGTTCCTCAGGAAATACGTCGGGGTAATCCCACACAACATCAATATCTTCCATCCGTGGTGCTTCTTTGATAAGGTCGACCACTGATACTAGATATCCGACTGCTCCCTTCTCAAGGCACTTCTTCGCCTTTAGTGCTGATAGTATGAGCTTGTGTTTACGGGGAAGTTTGGTTCCCGCAAAACTGAATTCTACTCCTTCTTTATCTCTAAATGTTAGCTTCTTTTCGGCACATAATAGGTTTGTCGAATGCCGAGCTAACCAGTCCATTCCCAAGATGACGTCGAAGTCTGCCATCCCAAGTTGGATCAAGGTTGATCTAAGGTTTTCTCGCCAATGAGAACTGGACATGGCCCATAACCTTTCTCTAACTCCACTTCTAGCTCCATCGGTGACCGTACAAGTAGTGTGTGGTCCAATGTTTTGATGGGTAAATTCAGCTTCTTTCTAAATGACACCGATATAAAAGAATGAGTAGCTCCTGAATCGAAGAGTACTCTGGCGGGTATGCCATTTATAGGTACGATACCTGTAATTTATTTTACTTAGTCTACATGCTCATACAATGTAATACAACTTTGAAAGGTTTCAGTCATACCTATAACCACATCGGGTGATGCTGCAGCATCCTCAGATGTAACAGCATATACTCGTCCTTGATGTAACTGCTTCTTGGGCTTAGGACACTCCCTTGCCATATGTCCCGCTTGGTTGCAGTTATAACATTTCGGACCTTCAGAATTTGGCTTTCGTTGCTGTTGAGTTACTGGGGTAGTCTTGGGTGCAGTAGCAAAGCCTTGAGCACGGAAGGGTTTAAATGTCTTGTTCATTCCCTCCGTTATAAGAATTTTTGGCTGGCCTTTTCATGCCTCTGTTCTGTGTAAAAAGCTTTCCTTCTGGCTCAATTCAATAACTCAAGCAATTTGCACAGCTTCATTATATACCTTCTTCTCCAAGCCTAGAACATGCTCTCTGATGCTCCCTCTAAGTCCCGTGACAAACCTACAGGTCTTAGTGTCTTCTTCTTGCATACTGAGTGGTGCAAAGAAAAACAGCTCCTCATAACGCTGTTGATATGCATCCACAGACATCTGGCCCTGATATAAACTCAAGAACTCCTTCTCCATAGAATCTTTGAAGCTTCGGGGAAAGTACTTCTCAAAGAAAGCTTCTTTATATATAGCCCAAGTCAATAAGGCGTGCTTGGTTAATAGATAGGCCGTGGTCGATTTCCTCCAATGATGTGCATCGCCTTTTAGTATGAAGGTGGCACATAATACCTTTTCCTCTTCTGTAATAGTCATCATAAGAAAATTTATCTCCATCTCGTCGATCCAATGTGCTGGCCATAAAGGATCAGACGGTTTACCGTTAAATTCCTTGGGCTTCATCTTCAAGAATCTCTCAACCAGTCGAGAGTGATCCAACTGATTTTGGGGGTATGCCCCAAACATAGGTTGTGGATACTGATAATTAACCTGAGCTGCTTCCGGACCTGGTACTGGAATCTGTGCAGCTGGTGGTTGAGGTGTTTGGGGTGCTGGGTGGTTACCCACCGGTGCTGCACTGGTTTGTCCAGTCGGCATTAGTGTAGCATGGGCTGCCTGGAACATAATCCCCATTGCTGCTTGCATTTGAGCCTGTGCGTATTGCATTTGTTGCAGCTGTTGCGATAAGTTCATAACCACGGTTGCTAGTTCCGGTGGCAAAGGTGGCAAGTTTGTAGGATTTGCCTGAATCGGATTTACTGGTGGTGTAACCTGTGGATTTTCCTATGCATATATATTTTCCTGACTAGTTTCCTCAACAGGTGGTGGTGGTGGAATTGCGTTTCTGCTTTGCCTGGTTACTCTACGTCCAACCATTTTCCTCTGATATTTGTAATGCCTGAAAAATCATTAACAAACGTGAGGCAATCATTTATACTTCATGTAGGCACGCTAACCGATGTTATTTTCAAAATTTTCAGATCATTCTGTGAAAAATACAATCTTTTCTATGCAGGGTCGATGGTGGGGGTCGATGGTATGTCCGACCCTCAGTATCCGACCCTGGGAATGTACCTATTCTTCCCGAGAGCCAGGGGACGATGAGGGGTCGATGGGTGTCCGACCCCCAGGTGCGACCCCTGGTTTCCTGTCAGATTCCCAAGAGCTAGGGGTCGATACGGGGGTCAATGGATGTCCGACCCCCAGGTGCGACCCCTAGTTTTCTGTCAGGTTCCCGAAAGCTGGGGGTCAATATGGGGGTCGATGTGGGGGTCGATTATCCTGGTCGAATTCTCCGACCCCCGGACCAAAAATCAGATTTTTAAGGTCCGATTCTGGGTCCATTTCCCATTATTCCTTCCCCGTTTCGACTCGTCTTCCACCTCTGAGTTGCTACAGTGTCACTCCGCTATATTGGTCATTTCGGTTCCGTGTTTCGACGTCCACATCATTCCTACAGGTATGTTTTCTCATTTTTACCTGTTTTTAGGTTTTCATTTCTAGGTTTTTGCCCATTTATCTTGTATTTTTCAAATTAAACTTTTTCCAACCTTAAAAATTTGATTTTATTGGGGGCTTTTGTTATTGGTGACTCGAGGAACGAAAGCCCTCAAAAATTTTTGAGTTTCATTGGTTGGTTATCGAGAAACTTGGATTTTTGCTCTTTTTGCCCTAATTTGTCGAAATTTTTGATTTCTCACAATTTCTTCAAATTGGATTCCATTAGTTAGAATTTCCTACTGTGTGAGTGTTGTAGGATTTGTTAGAACCTACGTAAGTCCTCCTGCACACGTGTGTGGGTGACAAGTGAGGCTTTTTGGCCAACTTACGTCGTTATAATGTTCAAATTTTGGTTTTTACTCTCTACTAACCCATTATTGGTTTCTCTTTCTTATTTGTAGATACTATGGCTCGTACCAAAGTACCCAGAGTTCATGATCCTCTTCGTTTCCGTTCCAACGAAGCTGAGGCACAGTATGCCCACTACGCTCGCAAGAAAGTAGAGGGTGGTCGTAAGGTGAACTTGGCTGAGTTAGCTCTGTTCAATGTGGAGAGAGCGTTTGGTGATATGGGATGGCTCCCTGTCATTACTTACGACGCGTGCACCTTCCCCGACTTGGTACGCCAGTTCTATTGTAACCTCCAGGTGGTGGGGGATTACAATGATGTTGAGAGGGGTCACGAGTTGCGCATCACGAGTTACGTCAAAGGGGTAAACATCTCGTTTGACTATCGGCAGCTAGCCGACCTACTGGGCATCTCCTATGATGGCCCCATGGTTTTCTGTGCCCCTGGAGAGCCCCAGTTCTTCTCTCTATAGATGAGGGCCGAGATCGATAACCAGCTCCTTCGTCCTGATCGCTGGCAGATGAGGGCATGTTATATGCATCCAATTCCACGGGTATATTGCAAGATTATTCAACATAACCTGATTCCGCAGAGTGGTCATTACGAGCGGGTTTTCCAGCTGAACCAGTATCTTCTATACAGTATTTGCACTAGGCAGCCAGTCTACCTTGCGTACATTATCATGCGTACCATGATCACTGCTACGTTGCCCAGTCACACTGGTAACCTTCCTTATGGACGTATGATCATTGTTCTGCTTACCCACCTGGGGGTTGATTTATTGGATGATAAGATTCAGGAGAAGTCCTTCTCATCGCCTCTAGATTGGGAGGCTATTTGCAAGATGGGCATGCAGGATGCTCAGGTCAGTGATGAGGAGAGGAACACGATGGTGCGTCCTCGCACTCATGTAGAGATAGCTGACGCTGAGGCAGCTATCGCCGCCGCTGGAGTTCATACGAAGCCTGCTGGTGATGATGACCGTATGTACATGGATGTAGACTCTATACCACCTCCTTCACCTACACATGCGACTGGAGCTAGTACTTCATATGCGGCTGGTCCTTCACATGCGGCTGGTCCTTCTCACTCACCTCCTGATATGATGGAGATATTGCATGAGATCAGAGAGGCTCAGCGCAGATCTGATCTGAGGATGGGGGAGTTACTAGACGCTCAGCGGGTGAGAGTGGATGAGCTACTAGACGCCCAGCGTACATCAGACATGAGGACGGGAGAGTTACTAGACGCTCAGCGGGTGAGAGTGGATGAGCTACTAGACTCCCAGCGGACATCAGCCATGAGGATGGGAGAGTTCATAGAGGCTCAGCGTCGGACTGATCAGCGGGTAGCTGATCTTACAGCTAGTCTTCAGACGACCCAGACTCAGATAGCCTGGTTGACTAGAGTCTATGCTGAGGATTATGACAGAGATCGTGAGGCACCGCCTCCTCCTTCACCTCCAGCTTCATGATTGTACTTATTTTCTTTCTGTCTACTACAGAGTAACTGTCCGGGTTGTGGACTATACTCTGTTTTAGCTATGTATGTACGTTTGTTTCCCTCTCATTGTATTTAAAATTTATTTCCCCTTTAATAGATGCATTATTTTCTTTTCAGATTTGGTCTCAAACATCACTTGTGCTTATAGTGTGTTAATATTACAGTTTTTACTTTTATCCTATCTCAGTTCACAATTCGTCGTGAATGTATGCCAGTTTAGTGGACACGGCCCGAGATGCTCTGATACCAAGTTGTCACACCCCAATTCGCACACTTCAGAATGGTGTGATGAACCGCTAACAAACCAACGGTTCAACCAGGATCTCGTACAGGTGGTATCCAGCTGATCTAAACCTCATATATCCACATTCACAATCAGAGTAAATACACAATAGCGGAAGTCTTATAGTAAAATGAACTGAGAATCTACTGTGATATTAATATTTAAATAGAAAATTATTCTGTATCAACTAAGACATAAATAAGTATCAAATACATGTCTTTAATAAATCCAAATAAAGAAAACTAAAAATCTAATCGAATACACATGAGTTGCACTTGCAAGAGGAGTCACGTGTATCCACTTCATCTTCAACTTCCATCGCACCACATGACCATACACTGGAGCGTTGACATAATCTTCGACTGTAGTACCTGCATCATTAACTAAAAATATTTGACGTCGAGGTGGTGAGCACACATCATGGCTCAGTGAGCAAACAAAATAATGCAATAATACATATGCATGCAGTCAATTCATATCTTTGGTCTAGTTTAAAGTTTGCAATGCCCAATAGAAAGGTTGGGTGGTCAAAGGTTAACGTTTATTGACCCCGCCTCTATACACAGGGTGTGGAAGTCCGCCCAAAGGTTAACGTTTACTGTCGTCCCCACCCACCCTACCATAACATTGTACAACAAAGGTTAACGTTTATTGCTATACAGTGCCATACCAACACGTAAGCCCCTGCTGGCGAGGGCTTGCAAACTAGGCTCGCAACTAACCAATCCTAATTCCAAACAGTATATCCAAGGCCTCACCCCAGCATCCCTCAGAATGTCCATAGAGATAGAGCTAAGGCCCCCCGGTAGAGTCAGATACTACAAGGACCGAGACCACCTCCCCTGATACTCTACGACGTAATAGTTCTGCTAAAGTAATGGCGATACGACGATGCTAATGCACAAGAATTGAGTTAGAGATAGAGCTAAAGTGCTGAAACCCGCCAAAGGTTAACGTTTATTGACGTTCCCATCACATCTCCCCTGATACTCGCTTGCATCAAGTACACCAACCACACACATACATTCACATGCCTATTCCTATCATCATCATCAACATGATGTTATAAACAATAAAATAAATATGCATGAACAAATAATAGAAATATTGGATGACATGTTGTATGCACATTACAAACATATTCGCATAGAATCAAGCATGGCATTGGACTCAAGAAAAGAGAAAACAGTTTATTATTAACCAATTAGTTTAGAGTTATGTTTCCTCACCTTAGCTTGCTAATAGATCCTCTTACAAGCTTTAAGATCACCTTTATATTGTTATTATATTGCTAAAAACCTAACAAAGTCGATAGAATTTAATTAGAATTAATTTTGAATTTAAAAACCATGTTTTTAACTGGGGGTCGGAGGTAGGGTCGGAGTAATAATCGACCCTGGGTGCGACCACCCCTATTATGGACTTCTCGAACACTGGGGGTCGATGCTCAGGGTCTGGTAGGGTCGATTGGCCATCGACCCCCCATGCGACCCCCTGTGGGTTTTGGTCAATTTTCTTCCTTAAATCCATTCTTCGTGTTTGGGGTCCTATGGCTTGCTCCTATAATCCATTCTACACATGTTCTATGGTCTAGAACCATGATTCTACCACCTATATGGCTTTCATGATTTTCCCCCATGGTTTTCCATGAAAACCTAACCATAGGTTGATGGTTTGGGTTTCTCCGAGATCATACTCTCTGCATTATCTATCCTAAGGTCTTTAGCAAATCATGGAATTAGTATCCATACCTGAGAAGAATACTCCTTCTCTGCAACTCTTCTCCTTTTGCTTTCTTCTCTTCTTTCCTTCTTTTTTCCTTCTCTTCCTTCTCTTCTCTTTCTCTCAATTCAATTAGGGTTGTAAAAGGAGTAAAAGAGGCTTAGGGACATCCTATTTATAGAGTAGAAACTCCTAAAATAAGTCCCATTGAGATTTGGAAGGAATCCCATCGAAATTAGGAAACTTTCCTAGTTTTTAGATTTACCGAGTATCAGGGGTCGATAGGGGGGGTCGGAGATCCCGTCGACCCCTAGTTCCGGAAGTGTCCGACCCCCCATGTAAAACTGGGGGTCTGACTTCTGTCTTGGGGGGGTCCGACCCTCCCTTGCTGGGTATGCGACCCTCCCCTTAATTTAAGTGTTTTTAGGTCAGTTTAATACCTGGGATCGTGATCTCCTTCACGCACTTGGTCCATTTGGCTCATCCATGATGGGTAGACCTGGTTCAAGGTGGTAAGACCAGATTAGTTTGATACGGGTCTTACAGTAGGTGCCCCAGTCTGTTATGAAGACGGTTTTTTCCTTGTCTTCAGGTGCTATCTTTATTTGATTGTACCCTGAGAATCCATCCATGAAGGACAAAAGAGCATGATTTGCAGTGTACCAAGTATTAATACATATAATAATATAAATGTATTAATACATATAATATATCCATAAGATATATATATATATATATATATATATATATATATATATATATATATATATATATATATCTATATATAATATACAATAATATATTACACATTATACACATATAAAAGAAATGCACGCATATGGACTGACATAACTTGGTCTGGATTGGTCTGGACTGGGCCGGGCTAAGTTTGACTAAGCTGGATTAAACTGGTTTGGACTAAGGTTAACATTTCACAGTCCATTTCTGTCACCCTTCCATATGGAATTTTTTGATAGCATCTATTCCAAATTTTCTGCGTTCACTTTGTAGAACATTAAAAATGAGGAATATTAGAACTTGAATCACCACATTTGGAAATAAAATGGCCAACTTATGAATTTCTGAAGTTTAAGCAGGCCAATTATTGATAATTTGGCTGACCATTCTGCATGGGATCCTTCAGAGACTTCTACAGAAAATCCTTTACGTCCACTTTGTAGAGTACTAAAAATGGAACATAATGAAACTGAAATTACCTGATTTGGATATGGGGTGACCAAAATATGAATTTCTGAAGATTAGATGACCATTTTCATGTGTAATTTTGCATGGGACCCTTCAGAGACTTCTACCTAAGATTTTTTTTACTTCCACTTTGTAGAACATTACAAATGAAGAATAATGGCCTTGGAATCATCTGAATCCTACGTAGAACGACAATGATATGAAGCTTTGAAGTTCTAACGATAATTTTGTATGAAAGCTTGCATGGGACCCACTGGTGACTTCTACCCGGGATTTTTCACATCCACTTTGAAGAGGACTGAAAATAAGAAATATTGGCCTTTGAATCGTCTGATTCCGATATCAGATGATCAAGATATGATATCTTGAAGTTTGAATGATAATGCATGCATCATACGATAATTACGTAAATGCCGTTGCACTTTCAAACTACGATATCTTCCATGTTTGATGTCAGAATTTGATGATTCCGGTCTCATTTCGAAGATAATTTCACGACCTATTCATCCAAGTATGTAATATCCAATGCCCTACTGTGGGGTTCATTAGAGAATCATCAACATTTGGGTTAAAGGCCGAAAACCTGCCATATTGGTTCACTTATGCTGAGGGTGGCAAAAATGGGGTGCTTACACTTACCATAATGAATGGGTCAGTACGACATGGCCACAATGGAAAAAACACAATAGAGGAAGGTTAAACTTGATACCACACCATACATAGAAGTTTACACTTTATTTGGGTCGTGAGGATGGACATCAGTTGCATGAAGAAATGACGTCCGACTGTGCATCAACCACACGTAGCTTGGACTTAAATCTTGGTCGTGCAGATGGACATCAAGCACAAGAAGAAATGATGTATGGATATGCATTAGCCGTACATAATTGATAGACTGGTTTTTGGTCCGCAAGCCCCAGGCTCGACTAAGACATGAAAACTTAATCTACCAACACCTAAACTAGAGGGTTTCTGTCTATTTTTTACCATGCTTGATTGTTAACTCAACAATGGATCATGAGGATGGACCGAAGACCATCTATTAAATGGTTTGGGTTAGTCTCTCACCAACCAAACGTCGGACCCTTCGAAAGAGATTGGGTTTTCACCAATCATGGAAAGCTTACTAAGTATGTGCTTGAGAAAGGAAAGAAGGGAGGGAAAATCCTCTATCTTACCTTTTGAAACCTTGGAGTGATATCTTACCAAGTCTCAATCGTGGATAGAATCATCCCTGTTCCACTATTGCATCTCCTAGAACTAACTGGGAGAAAAATAATGGAGAATGTTCTGATGCATTTCTGGAGAAGGGAAGAAGAAGAAAGGTCTAAGAAAATGAGAGAAAGAGAGAAGGAGAAAGCCTTGGTGGACTCTCAAATTGTATGCTCAACGAAACCATGACAGAGAATAATCCACTGGTAAGAATCTCAACCTTTTTCAATGTCTTCAATTTGATAATATCAAATAGAACTTGTAAGTCAATATATTAATGGTACATGAAAAGAATCCTCACTCACCATTAAATGGTGAGCACCCAAGTGTTGATTCGAATGTCGGATCTATTTTGTTTGAGGATCCAAAACCATCAGAAAATGGGTAAAACTAATTTCTAAATAGATCAAAGCATCCTAAGTTATTCAAGGATGACTAAGAATGACTCTTGATGGATTGAAACCATGGAAGGATCTGATCACCATGTTTTCCTTGGATAAAAACTTGTTTATCAACAAAGGTGGTAATCAATGGAATTATTTGGATATCGGATCAATCTTGAGAAGAATCGAGACCAAAAGAATAATGTGAAACAGATTAAAATGATTAGTATCGGGAGCTAAACATCCCAAGAGACTCATGATTGATTAGAATGATCCATTCATAGATCAAGCCAGGACAAAATCCCTCAATTGAGTTGTTGGAATCAGATCCAAGGTTGAAAAACTAGATCCAGCAATATCAGATGTCCGGGAAATCAAACAGTATCCATAACATGATGTAGAAATGAAATTTTGAGCCCAAACTTCTTATTCATGCTTAAAAAAAATCTAAGAAACCTACCATGTAAAAATCATTGCCTTTCGACCACATTTCGACGTGAGGTCGATGGCAAGTGCCGCATGGTTTACCTGCCGTGATGTGCGGCACATGCCATGTGCCACACGTATTTTTGCATCGATTCTCTACCAAACTTGGCCAGAAGCCTTCTGATATTTTATTAAGCCCATTAAAGGGTTTGGATCCCTGAAATCATGTTTATATGTCTATATTCTCCATTATTTCAATTGTTAGTCATGAAACTAATTTTATGCTTGTTGTTCACTATTAGAAAAGCCTTAAACCTTTGGACAGCAAGTGTATTATGTCAAAACTTGGTCACTAGACCTAATATGAATCTAGAGGAGGTGGTGAAGAAAGACATGTATAGCTTAAGCCTTACTTCAAGTATGACATCAAACAGAGCTGATTGGCGGACAAGAATCCCTGTAGCCAACCCCATTTAGTTGGGATAAGACTTTGTTGTTGTTGTTGCAGATCACCAGACCCCTGGATATGTACATAACTTGATAAGAAGCCATAATGAATAATCAATAGAGACATACAGTAAGAAAAATAATTAATAACAATTATTTATGTTGATATTAAAGGTACCGAAAAACTTAAGGAATCTATTCGAACCCGTGCTTCTTTAATAATTGTTGTTTACCTATCAGGTGAGAAAATTAGTCCTTTGTTTGGTAAAATTAGTTAAATTAGATTATGTTATGTGATGATGTGCCATTAATAACATGCCTTGTGTGATAACATGCCATCCAATATAGTGTTTGTTCATGTGTATGTATCCTTGCATTTGGGATCAGTAGTGCCGGTAAGGATTAGAGGGCGAGTGGTATGGAACACTCACTACCTTTCCACAAAAGTGATTGATCCGTGTTTGATTCATGATGTTTGGTTAAGTCAATAAGGAGGAAGGTGGGTGATATGGGATGCTTACACCACTTCTTACTGGCGCTGCTTTACATTGACCACATGTGACTTAGCCAAGTTACGATGTCTTATGTGGGGGCTCGGACAAGGTCGGAAGCTGGGAGACGTTACCGTCCAGTAATATAGCTAATTAGGTAGACATGGCTAGTTGAACTTTAATCACTCGTATAATTGTACCCCTAGTCATTAGGGGGTTATGTAATGGCATGTGTTCAATAAAAAGATGGTATGAACATAGCTGCGATGTTCTCCATACTCGACGTACTGTGGATGGGCGGGATAATCGACTAGTGGAATTACCATCTCCCCAAGTGACTGGTCTAATACAGTCTTGGGATGAGTTGTGGGCAAGTGGCCAGCATACGGGCTTGTACCATAATGAAGGACCCATATTTGGGTGATATACTATACTTCATGTGTGGGACAATATCATTTTGACGGGGATGACCTATGCAGCTCAAGACAATATCATTCTTCAGAAGTGAGATGTGGAAGACGTCATGAACTTCTGATAATGCAGGAGGCAAAGCCAATTGATATGCCACCTTACCACTTCTTCTCAAAATCTCATATGGATCGATATATCTGGGACTTAGCTTCCCTTTCTTGCCAAAGTGTCGAATACCGCAGTGGGGCGACACCTTGAGGAAAACCTTATCACCGACTTGGAATTCTAGGTCCTTACGTAACCATTAGTGTAACTCTTCTGCCTACTTTGAGCTGCCTTAATTTTTTTTTTTCCTAATTAGTTCCACTTTATCACAAGTGTCTAGTATAATTCAGGCCCCAATATTCTGTGCTCACCTACTTTATTCTAATACAACAGAGTTTTGCATTATCTACGATATAGTACCTCATATGGAGTAGTGCCATGGGTAGCCTGGTCACTATTATTGTAGGCAAACTCTATCAAAGACAGATACTTATCCCAACTGCCTTTCAAATCCAATGCGTAAGCTCGAAGCATATCTTCCAATATCTAAGTCTTCGGATGGAACGCGGTACTAAATTTCAACTGCGTACCCATCACCTTTTGTGAACTGTCCCATAGCTTGAACATGAATCCTGGATCTCTGTCCAAAACTATGCTTGTGGGTACCCAATGCAATTTCACTATGTTGTCAACATATAGCTTGGCCAACCTATCCATATTGTATTATGGCCTAATAGCTACAAAACGGGTCACCTTTGTGAGATGGTCCACGATTACCCAAACTACATCAACATTGTTTGGTGTTAAGGGTAATCCTATCAAAAAAATCCATAATGATATGATCCCACTTCCACTCTGAGATCGGTAATGGTTGAAGTAAGCCAGCCAATCTTTGTCTATCTGCCTTCACTTATTGGAAATTAAGGCACTTGTACACAAAAGCTACCACATCAGCCTCCATCCCCTTCCACCAATAAGATTTCTTTAAGTCCTGGTATATTTTGGTACTACCAAGATGCACTAAAAAAGGAGAAGAGTGAGCTTCAATCATGATGGTCTCCTTCAATGACTGGGAAGATTCTGGTACACAGACCCTTCCTCTATATCTGATCAATCCCATGATGTCAACAGAGAAGTCTAGGTCTTGTTTTCCTTTCTCAAGATCATGCTTAAGAGTCTTCCGATGAACATCGCCATCAATGGCATCGTCGATCTCCTCAAGCAGGATGGCTGAATAGTCAAGGTACTAAGCAACACTGATACTGCCTTAACCCAACTCAAAGCTAAAGTACTAGTAGTAGAAACTTCATAATCTAGAAATGGAGCAACTAATGTATGAGCCATATTATGCCCCTCATCATGATCAACAAACTCGTAATCACTTTTAAGGCATGCAACCAAAGCCTTTCTGCTCAGTGCGTCAGCCACCACATTGGCCTTCCCTGGATAATACTTGATGTCACAATCATAATCTTTCAGTAATTTTAGCCACCTTCATTGTCTCATATTCAATTCCTTCTGATTGAATAGATGGGTCAGACTCTTGTAATCTAACATTATACAGAACTTTTCCCCATATAGGTAATCTCTCCATATCTTAAGGCAAAAATAATTGTTCCAAGCTCTAGGTCATGTGTAGGATAATTCTTCTCATGCACCTTTAACTGTCTAGAGGCATAAGCCACTACATAGTTATCTTGCATGAGTACACAACCTAACCCGCATTTGGAGGCATCTATATAAATAGTGAACTTGCCCTTCTTTGATGAAATGGTCAGAACTGGAGCGGAGACTAACTTTTCCTTGAGAGTCTGAAAGCTTTCCTCACATTTATCTAACCAAACAAATTTAACTCCCTTTTTAGTCAATCTTGTCAGTGGTATAGCTATATGGAAGAATCCCTCAATAAAACGCCTGTAATAGCCAGCCAATCCAAGGAAACTCCTGACCTCTATAATTGACGTAGGTGTATGCCAGTCCATGACTGCACTGACCTTACTGGGGTCCACTGCTAAACCTTCAATTAATATAACATGCCCCAAGAATGCTACATGCTTGAGCCAAAACTCGTATTTCTTAAATTTGGCATACAGCTTCTCATGTCTCAAATTCTGCAATGTGAAGCGGAGGTGCTATGCATGGGTGGTATCATCAGGTGAGTAGATGAGGATGTCATCAATGAAAATGAAGACAAACATATCTAAGAACTCATGGAATACCTGATTCTTAAGCTCTATGAATGATACTGGAGCATTGGCAACCCAAAGGACATCACTAAGAACTCAAAGTGACCATACCTTGTCTTGAAAGCTGTCTTAGGTATATCACTCCCTTTGATCTTCAACTGGTGATAGTCCAATCGTAGGTCAATCTTCAAAAATATGCTTGCCCCTTGAAGTTGATCAAACAAGTCATCGATCCGAGGCAAAAGATACTAGTTCTTGATTGTTAACTTGTTAAAATCCTAGTAATCAATGCATAAACGGACACTACCATCCTTCTTCACAAATAATATCGGCATTCCCCAAGGTGAGATACCGGGTCTAATGAAGCCTTTATCTAGTAGCTCCTGAAGTTGTGTCTTGAGTTCCTTCAACTCAGTAAGAGCCATAAGGTAAGGGGCCTTAGAAGCAAGAGCTGCTCCTGGGACTCAGTTAATTACAAACTCCATTTCCTGATATGGTGGTAGACCAGGTTAGCTCCTTAGGAAACACATCGGGGAATTCATTCACTATTGGTATGTCTTTTAGTCTCGGCATCTGGGCATTGGTGTCCAATATTGACACTTAATAACACTTACACCCTTGGTGTAGTAGCTTGGAAGCATAAAGTGCTGATAGGAACAACTTACAACACTTCTTAGTCTTGTCGCCAATGAACACAAACACCTTACCACTAGTAGGCTGGAATAAAATCTGACGTCTGGAACACAGAATGTTGGCCTGGTGTTTAGCCAACCAATCCATTCCCAGTATCACATCAAAATCCTTCATCCCAAGGCAAATGAGGTTAGCATCCATTACCTTGTCTCCAATGACCACGTCACAGTCCATAGTAGTCTTCTAGACCGGACTTGGATCCCATTGGTGTATGCACTATCAACACACAAGCCATCTTACGTGACGGCATTCCTTACTTAGCGGCGAATGCAGGGGATACAAAGGAATACATAGACCCAGATTCAAATAACACACGTGTAGGTATACTAGAAATGGAAAGAGTACCTACACATACATACATGAACTTTACTACATGTCATGCATGATGATGCTTTTCTTTAAAATTTTAAAATACCTATGACTACTATAGGTGAGCCTTCCGCATCCTCTGCAGATAAAGCAAAGACCTTGCCCTGCCCAATTAGTAATGTCTTCTTTGGTTCTGGGCACACTAGTGCAAAATGGCCCGACATGCCATAGTTGAAACATGTGCCATAAGGTACAGTAGAGGCACTTGAGGTTGCAGCCCTTGGTTGAGTTGTCCTGGGTGTAAATGCAGTCGGCTTGCTTTGATAAGTAACAGGATTACTGTATGTAGCCTTGCTATGGATGGAGTTGATGAAGCTATCACAGAAGAGCTGGGGTACTGAGCACGAAATGGCTTGCTTGTGGGACGATTGTCAGTAAACCTCATAGGTCTCTTTTGACCTTGGTAATTCTGATGGTAACCACCTTCAACACTCTTCGCTGCTTACTTGATGTCACTATACTCTGTCAGTCTCATGAACTCAATAATCACCTTGACGTCTCCCCTTAGGCCTTGTACAAATCGCCTCAGTTTAGGATCCTCTTCCCTCATAGAAGCTGGTGAAAAGTAAATCAGCTCTTCAAACTTCTGCTAATAAGCCTCAATAGTAGTACCCCCTTGACATAGATTGAGGTACTCAACCTCCTTCTGATCTCTGAAGTTCTGGGGGAAGAAGTTATTAGAGAATGCTTCCTTGAAGATTTGCCATGTAATCTCTCCATGGCACCGAATCAGAGTAGGTTAGATGCCTTTCTCCAATCATTAGGCACCCCTTCCAATTGAAAGGTTGCACATAGCAATTTCTATGCCTCAATCCACATCAAGGTTTCCAGGGTCTTCTCCATAGCCTAGATCAATATAGCGTGTTACATCAGATTTGTACCAACTCCAGTGAACTTCAACAGATGTATATGCTAAAAATTGCTCATGACCATAGCCCCATCTAGTTGAAGCTATGACTGTATGCCTACCATGACCGAGTGAGTCTGTGCTTGAGACACTGGTACATGAACATAAGGAGCAAGAGGAATTGGAGGCACTGGATCATGTACATGTAATGCCGGTGGGATTAGAGGTATGCCTCCACCTTGTGCTTGGCCCTATGCTTGTAGAGCTAGAGGTACTCCCCGTATGGTGGCCAATAACTCGGCTAAGGCTATTGTCGTGTTCCTCTATTGTTTTTAAGTTATAGACTAATCAGCCCACAACTGTTGCCATATCAGCCACCATTTGCACTGGAGGTGCCAGTAGAAGATCAGCTGGTGGCGGAGGAGGAGGTAGTGGTGAGTTCGAGCTACTTTGACCAACACTACCTTCATCCTCATCTGAAGGAGGCACGTTGGCATTCCTCCCATGTAGTGTCTGCCTTGGAGGCATTGTTCGTCAATACTGAAGGTTGATAGGGAAAATCTATAAATACCCAATGTTAGTATCAATCATATGTCCAATTAACCATAACAATATCTCAAGTACATCATGTTATGGCAGATATAAGCAATGCATAAAAAATTTTCCAATTTTCTAATCCTTTCGAACTATTTTTCTGAACTGGGGGCAGTTGTAACACCCCGTTCTCGACGTATCGATACTATGGAATGTAACAGGATCTCCCCATCTAATCAAGGCATAAGAAATCCCCTTCTAGGATCGCACATCATGGTATTCCACAAGTCAACCCCAAGGCATTAATTATAAAATATCAAAGTAATATAAATATTTCCAAATTTCATACCCAACAAAAACATTTAATAAGAAACTAAAAAATGATTATTAAGTGGAAGTTTTATAAACCAATTATCATATGCTGACATCTAACAAGTTATGATGAACTTACCCAAGTTATTCAAATCTCCATAATTATTAAAGTTCAAATAAACCATTAAAGTATTATCTCAAATCCTAAATAATTAAAACCATTATCCAACTACCCGAAATAATTCAAATCAAAGTAATAACCATTATTCAAGGCTTATTCAGAACGTAAACCCAAAGTAATAAAATCCCAAAGCACAATAACGATATAGGCTCATCCTAGGCCTAAAATTAAGTCTACGCATCACACGAGGGATCAGATACGTCCTCCTCAGGTTCACTATCTTCATCGTCCACACCAGATAAAAGACAAATCAGAACGTCAAGCAAAGAACCTACAACATCTAAAAATAGTTTGTACATTCAAGGTAAACTCAACCACCGAGCTTAGCAAGAAAACTAAATGTGCAACAAGCAAAATGTATGCAACTATCAACTACGGTCTAGTAAATAACGGTATGTACCATCTCAAGACAACCCACACACAGAGTCTCCAAGCTGCAAGGGTCTTCTCCCATCAGATGATGCTGCCTCACTCGACGTACAGCATCACCCCTAAGTATGGATGTGTCGTTATGGAACAAGCTTGTATTTTCCAGACACTTGCCCTCAACTAATCCCAAGCCTGTATTATGCCAGCCACTTGAGGAGATGGTAATCCCACTAGTCGACTCACCCGCCCATCCACACTATGTTGGATATGGGGACCAACGCAGTTATGTTCATTCCACCTTTTTATTGCATCCATGCCATTATATAACCCTCTAATGGCTAGGGATACAGTTATATGGGTAATTATATTCAACTGGTCATGTCTACTTAATTAATCATATTACTGGACTGTAACGTCACCAAGCTTCTAACCCCGTCTGAGCCCCCACATAGGACATCGTGACTTGGCTAGGCTACATATGGTCAATGTAAAGCACTTAGTAAGAAGTGGTGCAAGCGTCCCATACCACCCACCTTCTTACTGACTTAACCTGACATCATGAATCAATCATGGGTCAGTCACCTTCGTGGAAAGGTAGCAAGTATCCCATATCACTCACCCTCTAATCCCTACAAGACACTGCTGACCCCAAACGCAAGGATGCATAGGCATGATCATACAGAACAGTTTATTGGATGGCATGTTATCACACAAAAGCTTGTTATCAATCGCACACCATCACATAACATGATATAATAAGAGGAACATACGCATCCAAAGGTTTTGTATCCTTCCAACTGATAGAGAGTAAATTACTATAAATTTTGGTCAGGTAGTTGCCTACCAGAGTCCTCGTATCTCTATCAAAATCATAAGCAATATAATTTCATTAACATATTATCCAATAGTTTATTTTAGTTTCTTTTTATTATTTTTGTGCTTACGGCATTCTTTACTTAATTGATAATCCATCCCTACCATTTACTGTCTAATTATCATGTCATTGCATTTGGGAATTTATTATTAATTTTATTTGTTATTGTTCATAGTCTAAGGATAACTTCTTAACACATAATGATCATGTTGTCCATACAAGGTAGGTGAAGTGTGGGTTAGCACACCATGAAACAGCATACTCATTAGTCAGAAATCACCTTCTAGAAGCCTTAATACTAAGAAGGACTTCTTCTAACTAATTCAAAGGTCTTCTAATGTCGTACAACAGTCAGATTACTAGTTTCTAAGGTTTAACACTTGTTGTCCCGAGGTTTCTAGCATTTAAAATAGTGAACATCAAGCTATCTAAACAGGTTATAGGGTATCTAGTCAAAACAATGTAAAGAACATTCATAGAAATTTGATCTCAAAGATCCAAACCCATAAATAGTCTCATAAAAATTCTAGGAAGCCATTGACCAAAGATGGTCAACAACAAGGGTCAAAATCTCGTGCGGCACGTGGCCAAGACTGCACGATTTGGCCACTAGGCATGCAGTACGTGTCATCAGCTACACATCAAAACATGGTCACTTGATAGTACCAGCATAGTACCCCAGAAGGGTTGCCTAGACCCTATAGGTTTTGTAAGACCCACACTCCACTAACCCGGTCTAACCGTGTCGTGTCAGGTCTTCCCATCATTGCTGGATCAAGTGGACCGATCGTGTGAAGATGGACCGCAAGACCAGGTATGAGAATTGACTCCAAAAACACTTAGAATCAAGTGTATAGTCGACTACCTAGGTAGGTATGGTCGACCATACCATAAGAAATAAAGACCATACAAATAGTGACCGTACGGTCGATGTTTTTGAGCATATGGTCGACGGATTATGCGACCGTACCATCTGACCGTACGACCCCAAAACCAGACTCCAAGTTGGAAACTTTCTAAATTAAGGGGGGATCTATTTCCTAATATTGGAGAACTCTACATGGAAGGTTTCTCTCTATATAAAGGACATCCCTCAATCCTTTTTCACTCTTTTGGAACATTAGTAAACCCTAAAGGAAGAGAAAGAAGAGAAGGAGAAGGAGAGAAAACTAAGGAGAAGGCTGAGAGAAGAGTTCTACTCATTCCCTGCAATAAGTAAGGTATGAACCTTATCTTTGTATCCTTAGAACATCAAGATTAGAAGTCTCTAGTGTAAATTATAATACGAAACCCAATGTAAAGATTCAATTATGGAATTCTCTAAGCAAACCTCAAGAAGAGACCATAGAAATTGGATTAGAGGAATCAGCTGATTAAACTAAGAGAATGGACCTTAAAATGATCATTAGGAAGGACCCTACTGAGGAGCCAAAAGGAAGAGTTCGGATTAAAAGTAGGTTCTGATCAGTAACCGTATGGTCGCAGCTACGGTTGACCATAGATCGACCATAGGATGACCATAGTGTCAACCATAGCTATTCGGAAAGAATTCAGGAAATGTATGGTCGCAGGGTATTGTCGCATATAGTGCAACTGTAATGTATCGACCGTACGTGGTAAGGTCGACACAGCATGTACCATAGGGCTTATCAGACACCTATTAGTGACCTGTTTTGATTTTTGACTACTATAACACATTACACATAAATCCTAACTTAAATTTATACAACTTTTAGGTCATTAAATTGATTTAAAGAGAATTACAAGGCTTGGAAGGAGGTTAAGTTTTGCTAACAGGTAAGGGAACAAGACCTAAACTAATTGGATAATAATAAACTGTTATTTTATTGAGTCCAATGCCATGATTGATTCTATGCTTGTATGCTTGTAATGTACATCTCATATGTCATCCAATATTACTGTTATTACTGCTCATGTATATTTACTTTTGTTTATTTGCTACCATGTTGATTGGTGATGCTAGGAATAGACATATGACTGTGTGTGTGGTTAGTATGCTAGATGCGAGTGGAGCATTAAGGGGAGGACATTGCATTGTGGTCTTTGACCTGGCCACCAGACTCTAGCTCTAGCTCTATTCAAGTCTTGCCCATTGATATCGTCGTATCGCCATTACCTTAGCAGAACTATTACATCGTAGATCATCAGGGGAGGTGGTCTTGGACTGTGTGGTCTTTGACTCTACCGGGGGGCCTTAGCTCTATCTCTATGGACGTATTGAGGGATGCTGGGGTGAGGCCTTGGATACACTGGATGACATTTAGGATTGATTAATTGCGAGCCCAGTTTACAAGCCCTCGCCAATAGGGGCTTACGTGTTGATATGGGTAGGGCATCAGGGGAAGTATTGGCGGTGTTTGATCTAGACACTTTAGCTCTATCTCTACTCCATGGTGGGTGCATGTAGGACGACAATAGTGTTTGATCCATTGGGCGGATTCACACACTCGTAGATATAGGTGTGGTGACCGCCAATCCTTTCTATAGCATATTTCAAACTTAAAAACCAGACCAAAGATATGAATTGAATGCATGCATATGTTTGTTGCATTGTTTTGTTTTCTCACTGAGCCGTGATGTATGCTCACCCTCTCGACATCGAATATTTTTAGTTGATGATGCAGGTCCTACTGTAGAAGAGTACATGAATGTATCGACATATGGACACATGGTCGCTATGGACGTAGAAGCTATTGAAGATGCGCATGATCCTTCATGCGAGTATAATCAATGCATCTTTGATTAGTTTAGTTATATTTTGGTCGACGGACATGTAATTGATTAGTTTTATTTTATGTCTTAAGTTACTTGGATATAACTGGATTGAATATTTCTTTATCACTGTTAGACTTTTGCTTATTTATTTGTTATCTCTGATTATTACTGTGGAATGTGTGTGTGGTTGATATGGTGGGTACTACCTAAATGAGATCCTGGTTGAACCGAACCTTTGGTTTATTGACGGTTCATCACACTATTCGGGTTAGTCCAGAATTTGGGTGTGACAGGTTTGGTTTAAGGTTTTTAACTTGCAAAGGTGGTCTGTGGTTGGTTGATTCCAAGGGTAAACTAGTCCCTACCTCTATCCAATATGAAGTACAAGGGGTTTCTTACCATAAGAATACTATTTCTGGGTTCTAAGCCCTTAATAAAATCAAAATAAATTCTAGGAAGTCACCAGCCAAGTTTAGCTGAGATCCACCATCGGAATGGCATGCAGCTCATCCCATCGATCGCATGTCACGACAATTGGGCCGTGTGGCTCATCCCATCAACCGCACATCAAAACGTGGTCCAATGGTTGCCATCTTCTTTCAAGATTTTTCTCATATTTTTCTTAGTCTGAATATGGAGTTTAAGCTCCTGGATCTGTATTTTCACTAAGGTTTGGGTAACATTTTTATCCGATAGGTAGCCGAGATAACAGATCTGATTTTAGACTTCAGATCCAACTTTTAAACATTGGGATCCCTTCATTGGTCCATGATCCAAGTCTCTTAAAGTCCATCTAAGATCTCTAAAATTTCATGGTTATTGATATAGTCCATAATAATTTATTCAGTTCATTTGATTTACTAATAGTCAATCCTTCGTTCCGTATGCACTACCATTCCTGATCCGAATCTATGAACAATAGTTCATCTGGCTTGAAACCTCACCATTAACGGTGATGAACATTATCCTCTTTTGTTTGATTTTGAAAGAACACCATCCTAGAATAATGGAGCCCTAATGGTACTGAGATGCTTCTTCCAGTGATACGGTCACAAGAACCTCCATCAACCAAATCAATTTCCACCCATTATTAATGAAGACCAGATTATAGATTCACCATTCTCAGAGTAAAGGATACTTACCATGTGTTTCTCTTTCGATATCTTCGTCGGATGGCCACTGTTCCAATGGTAGTCTCCTTTCCCTTCCTTTCTCTTCCTTTGTGGTCCCCTTCTCTTTTCCTTCTCTGTGGGTGGTATTAGGAGGAAGGGTTCTTCCTTCTTCCTTCTCCTTTCTTTCTTCTTCCTCTCCTCTCAACTTTATGCATCAGA
The DNA here is from genome assembly GCA_028583415.1 of Protea cynaroides. NCBI lineage: Eukaryota > Viridiplantae > Streptophyta > Magnoliopsida > Proteales > Proteaceae > Protea > Protea cynaroides. Next base: position 81,177,341 of record CM053267.1, on the reverse strand, counting down.
GATTCCTTGCACCAGTCTCTCTTGTTTTGGTTAGACTGATTGAATGGGAGGATAGGGATCCTATCTTCTCACAATATCGGTAAGCCTGATCACCAAATTAAAAGGGAGATGATTCTCTTCCCTTTCCTTCCATTATGGGCTCAATCATGATCGGCCTACCATGAATGGAGTTGATCTCAGTCGGCCATGGAGGGAGAAGGCAGGAATTCAAATGGTAGGTCCCGCATTCAATCCTTCACCAGCTAGTTTTTCTCCTGGAGGTCTGGCTGGACATCGTGCAGCTAAAGTTCAACCACACCACCCATGTCTCTAGTCAGACCTCCTTTTGGATCGACCAGTTCAGGCCTATGCTTTCCAGTCAATTGGTAGTCGTATAGGTTGGGTCCAAGACTTCTTTTAGTACATTTTCGCACACTCTAGTGACACGAGAGGTTCAAGGTAATGGCTCTGTGTCACCTCATAATTTTGTTCTCATCTTTGGTCATGTTGATACAATATGTTCATACGTGGGAAGACCCAACACATGCCCAAAATGGTCAGATCATAATGAGGTTTGGGCACAGATCTTACAGTAGTAACCGGAAGCACGTTCCTCCAATTGGGATGAACCGTTTAGTAATCCCCCCAATTTATTGGGAAAACCAATTGATAGATATCAGATGATATACATTCAGTAAAGCATCCGATTCATATCACCTGGAGAATAACCTGCTTCTAGTAGGCTAAGTAGAGGGTATGACGGATGGTGAAACATCTGGTTTATCCTCCGGTTAGACAGTTAGAAATTTTTGTAAGTTTATACGAATACAGAGGCACGAATTAGAGGTATGTAGCTTTAGTTGGCATTTGAATGCCTCCGGTTAATTTGGGTGCCAAATTCTAACTGACGTGACTCTTGGTTTACCAGAGGGGTCGAAGCAGAGGCAACGTTTAAGTTGTCAGTCCTCCACTTTTACAGAAAATGGAATCCTATAAAAGGAATCATGGGTCCTCATTTGGAGGCCACAACAGAGAGACTTCTGGACAAAAGAGAGAGAAGGGTTCCCTCCGATTTTCCAAAGGTTCCCCCCTTCTTGGTGGTTTTCGGTCACTTTTGGGGTGGCATCTCCTCTTTCACCCATTAAGGTAGGATTTCTCTCCATTTCCTTATTTACATCATTTCGTTGACCTATCCAGGGTTTTCCCTGGTTCCTAACCATTGCATGGGAATAAGCAAGGCATTATATGCTTCCTTACATGTACTAGTGGTACACTGATGGTGTGGTATTGGTCTCCACACCAAGATCGATTTGTGTCCCATGCAGATCATATTTTTTTGCCCAACATTTTCATATATAGTGCAGAGAATATTTCCTAACTACCAACTTTTCATTTGGCTACTTGCAGACACTATGGCACATGGCAGAGATGGTAGGGTTGTCCCAGCTAGGAGGTTAGACAGGGTACGCTTCCTATCATATGACTGTAGCCAAAACTAGGCGAAGTTTGGCACAGCAAAGGTTTAGGCAGGGCGTTACATTATCCTGAAAGAGTTGACCAAGTTTGCTAGTGGGGTGCACTTTGGTGCACTAAGTTGGACCCTAGTTTTGCATGTTCGGGACGACGTGTACCCCAACTTGGTGAGGCACTTCTTTTGCAACTTAGGCCACACTGTTGATGAGACAGGTGTACTACATCTCACCAGCTTAGTGAAGGGCATGTGGATCAGCCTGAGCATTGCAAGTCTAGGTGCCATACTCAACGTATCCATCAATGGGAGAACGGTGTACTTTGGGCCTTGCTAGATCGTAGATTGCACAAATGATCAGTGGACCACTATACTTAGGGAGCTCTTAGCCCAGAGAAGCTGGACATAGAGAACAAGAATTTTGAGCCCGAGCCTCAAACCCATTCTGAGGATCAACAGTCGAATCGCACAGCACAACATACTCCCTAGAGTTGGACACCGGGACAAGTTAAACACATTGACTATGTACGTGACACACTATGTTCTAGGGAAAGCAGCTATATCTCCTATACATCATTTTGAGACACATTCTATTCTAGATAAACCACCTTGGTCTAGATGGAAAGCTACCATATGGCAGTCTATTATCCCATATCTTTGCTCACTTTGAGATGAACCTCGCTGGAGAGGTAATGGAAAATGGGAAGGAATCTTACCCATTTGGTAGGACCAGCATCATTCAAATGCAGTTGCATAACATAGTGATGTCTGACCCAGAACTCAAGGTGATCAAGAAGCCGCAAAGGAGGGCACATCGAAGGCATCCAGTGGCACGCAGGGTAGTTGCTAGAGAGGACAGTGACAATGAGATGAAGGTCCCAACAAGAGACCGGGCTTCCACTTCTACATTAGCAACTAGACCTCCGAGACACTTGGCTTGGATCGAGGAGATGTTCACCACTATCCAAGAGGGTCAGTGGAAGATAGTAAAGGAACTGGCCAGTATATGGCATGATAAACAGGCCATAGTAAGGCGTCAGGATGCGTTTGATGAGGATCTTCGCCAAGTTCGAGCCACCATAGTGTCTACTAGAGTGATTCCCCATTTATACCACCAGGGTCTAATAGAGGGATATCATCAGAGTATGCCCACTCTACCAGTAACTTAGTAGAGTGGTTTAGATTTACCACCTACTACTGATCCTTAGTGATCGTGCTATTTCTCTTTAACTTTTACTTCGTACTTGTATCTACCTTTTGGTACTTATTATGTGTATAGGGTAACGGTCCAGGTTATGAACTACACCCCATTTTGTACTAACCAGACATATATATATATATATATATATATATATATATATATATATATATATATATATATATATATATATATATATATATATATATATATATATATATATATATATATAATTGTTTAATTCTCGTAATTAGTGACTAAATTATTTTGTTATCCTTATTTACTACTGTTGGTTTGTACATGTCTTTTAGTTAACCTATGCATCTGCCACCGACACATAGAAACACGTGTGCAGGGGAAACTGATAAGTAATATAAAGTGGTTTAGCTCTGATACCAGTGTTGTCACATCTCATTCTAGAGAGTCAGGCATGATATTAGGGTTAACCCTTGTGACAACCCGAATACATCTAAGAATGATAACCACAATGATTACAAATTAAATCCCACAATCTATGAATGCAATAACCATATTAATCAGGAAACAATAATAATATAAGCGAAAGCATTTAATATCGATAGATGCTACTATCATGATATCATATCCTAGGCTATGTATCAGTTTATAAATTAGAACCACTTGTTCTCCATAAAATACTACCATATCCATATACATGTAGTCAAACCAAAAAGAGTAAATCTATTACATTGTTGTGATAAACCTCTTCGTCTACCAATAAAAAGAATCATAGTGTATCAGGAAGGAAAAAGTAAGGGGAGGGCTACGTCATGCATAGATGTAGTCGATGCAAATGCAGCCCTCGCCGTGCTCTCCACCAACATCATCAATAACAACGACCACACTCGCCAGAGGGTACTCCATAAACTTGGCAATAAAGAAGTCACATGCAGAAAAATTTAAAAAATAGTATCAATAAAAGGGTGAGCTCACATCCCAGCTCAGTGAGAAATTTAGTATCACATGCATGCAACATACAACATAAAATGATATGAAATGTAATTTATTTTATATTAGGTCTTAGATTTGTGTTACTACTTGGTATCAAGTCGAGTTTCAGTCTGGCACTTTCGGACCTGCCTATGGCTACCAAACCTCCAACTCTCATATACCGAGCAAAGATAGAAGCTGAATAGACGACCCTAGGCCATTAAACAACTTCTATAAGCAAACCCCTCTTTTTGGGACTCCAATCCTTTTAGGGCTTGTTACTTCCCATTATAGACCCCATCTTATGCCAGCTACCGTATAACCATGTCACTAACTCTTCCTAAGGTCTCCCAACCTTCAGAAGTGTAAATCTATGCCAGTATCTTAATCCACACTAGAAGGGCATAGGAAATAAGGAATGGCACCACTTATGTCAATTATGTACATTCATTTCATTTTGGCTGCCCGCCAACAAAAACCCCCAGATCACTACTCCCATGGATCACCGTGCCCCCCTCTAGCATGTCAATAAAAACTATCATGATCTATACTAATAGAGATGTAAAATCAGCACCCAGAAAACCCAGCCTAACTCGAATTTTCTTACCGTGCTAGGGTTTTTCACCATCGACCAACCCGACCCCATGTTAACTTGAAGACCTACATAGACCAGGTATGAACCATTTCGATCAAACTTAAAAATTTAGACTTAAAACTCACCAAAACCAATTATCAGTCCTGATAATCAGTCTCGAAAAGACCCAGCTAGACATCGCGACAAGTAAGGCCTGGACAGACTACCCACGAAAGATAAATTAAAAACTCTATTTTAAGTTAGTGTGGAAATATTCTCTGGACCTAGGGAAGACCCCAATGAGTCCCACCTCACATTTAACTAATCTAAAGTTGGTTGAGGAGATGGAGAACTTAAGGGACTCCTTAGGATGCCAATTGGCAATCCCTTGCAATTTCCAACTCTCTAAGGAGTTTTATCCCAAGAGGGAGACTCTTAAACCTTAAAACATTCTCCAAAAGCTTCTCTCTCTCAAAGTATCATTCCGAACCCAAGAGTTCTGATGCATTCTTAGAGAGAGGAGAGAATTGAAAGAAGAAGAAGGAGGCTGGGAGGAAGAAGTTCCTTGGAAAGCACTGTCAGGTTTTGACACCATTAAACAGCAGTTTAGAACCACTGTAAGTAAACCCTACCTGATGTTGTATCGGATTTTAGGCCAAGTAAAAAGGATGAGACCTTGGTTCATTAACCATTAATGGAGCCACCATCCACTGATGGCTGAGCTCCAAAGAAGGCTTCGATGAAGTCGAACCTAGGATAGTACTTACACAAAATTAAATAATAAACCCAAGTCTAGGTAATCAACTTAATAATGAATTCATAAAGTCTAGAATAGGATTTGTTAAACCTTATGGATTTCTGGCCATGAGTTCCACAATGGAATTTCATGACAAGGAATCCTTTGTTGGAATCTCAGATGAGTTAAGAACCCAGACCAACCCTTCGGAGGAGGTTCGGTCACGACATACCGATCATGAAATATGCAACCAGATACGTGACCGTATACATTCAGGAAGCCCTTGGGAAGTTGCCTGTCTCAACATCCTGTCGCAATATCTATGACTAGTTTTGCGACTGGTTGGGATCATAAAGGGTTCCCGAGAGCATCCGGTCCTGACCACCGATCTGATAATTAAAATCGATCAGTCACAATCGGTTAGCCCCAGAAAGCCCTGTCTAAGGCTGAATTGAATATACAAAATAACTAATGAGATTCCCACATAAAAGGTAACTTGTACGTAACCGAGAGTGACCCTTTACTAGGAATAACGATTATCTTCAAATCTCAGGTGAGGGAACAGAACTCCTATCCTACATGTAGAATGATTTCTATTTGATTATGACTGTGAATACTATGATCTAATTATGATAACATGTCATCCAATAATTGTTCTTGCATGCATTTGCATCCTTTTTATTATGAATACTGTAAATGTGTGTGGTTATGAATGTGCACCATGAGTAGTGGTGAAACAGTCGAGGACTGCAGGATCTGACTCACTGATTATTTGGCTTTTGATGTTCTCTCACTCCTAGTAGGATGATAGCATCTTGAGGGGGCAAAACGGATGGATTGGGATTCCTGTTGGGTGTGTGTGAGGAAACTACAAGGGATGACTTGTAGAATGATGACTAGTACATCAACCCATGTATATGACCTTTGGGCAATAGGGGGTTAAGTGTTGGTACAGATAGGGAAGGAGGGAGAGGTATTAAAAAGGTTCATTGGAGTGTCATGGGCCAAAACTTTTCCCTAGTACTGTCTATTTTTGGGATAATGCATGGAAATACCAAGGCTATTGGCGCAGGCTGGTGAGCACCCATTCTCTCTTGTGCATGGAGGTTATGGCCAGCTTCGGTGAGTTTGGTCAGGCCTTCTCACTTTTTTGTTGATGGTGCAGGTAACACTATAGCTAATTTTATGAATGCTTCGACTATCTCTTCTATGGCGTACATGGACATGTAAACTCAAGAAGGGGACGAACATGATGCAGATTGTAAGTGTGATGCATGTATGTTCAAGTAGAAGAAGCAATGGACGTTATGTCGATTGTTGGAGAATGCTGAAGTTTAGTTTAGTTTAATTTTGTTTATTTCAGTTTTACTTTACTTTTACAAGTACTAATTTATAGCCAATGTTATAGGGCTGAATTATGAATGGTTTTTTTTTTATTGGTTGTAAATGGTTATGTCACACCCTAATTCCGCACTATTCAGAATGGTGTGATGAACCGCTAATAAACCAACGGTTCAACTAGGATCTCGAATAGGTTGTGTCCGTTTGCTTAAACCATACACATCCACAACCATAATCAAAGTAAATAAACAATAGTGAAAGTCTTATATATTAAATAAACTGAGAGTCTAACTATGATAAAGTAAATAAATTATCCAATTATCTCCAAAAGGACTAAGACATAAATTAAAATAATTAAATCAATTATAATGTCTGTATAACTTAAACAAAATCTAATAAAAATATAGGAGTTGCACTCGCATGATGAATCATGCGATTCCATCATCACTTCTACCTCCATTGTTGCCGCTTGCCCGTATGTTAGAGCATTCATATAATCTTTCACCGTCGTACCTGCATCATCAACTAAAAAATATTTGAATTCGAAAAGGGTGAGCACACATCACGGCTCAGTGAGCAAACAAAACAATGCAACAAACATATGCATGCATTCAATTCATATCTTTGGTCTGGTTCATAAGTTTACAATGTGCAATAGAAAGGATAGGTGGCCGCCGCACCTCTATACACGAATGTGTGGAACCGCCCAATGGATCAAACACCATTGTCTCCCCCACATGCACCCACCATGGAATAGAGATAGAGCTAAAGTGCTTAAGACCGCACCGCATCACACTTCCCCTGATGCTCTACCCATACCAACACGTAAGCCCCTGTTGGGGAGGGCTTACAAACTGGGCTCGCAACTAACCAATCCTAATGTCAAATAGTGAATCCAAGGCCTCACCCCAGCATCCCTCAATACGTCTATAGAGATAGAGCTAAGGCCCCCCGGTAGAGTCAGAGACTACACGGTCTGAGACCACCTCCCCTGATGCCCTACGACGTAATAGTTCTGCTAAGGTAATGGCAATACAACGATGTTAGTGGACAAGACTTGAGCAGAGATAGAGCTAGAGTCTGGTGACCAGGATGAACCACAGTGTCACGTTCTCCCCCTGATGCTCCACTCGCATCAAGTACACTAACCACACACATACATTCACATGTCTATTCCTAGCATTATCATCATCATCATGTTATAATAAACGAAATTAAATTTGCATGAACAATAATAACAGGAATAGTGGATGACATGTGATATGCACATTACAATCATACAACCATAGAATCATTCATAGTATTGGAGTCAATAAAAGAAAACAGTTTATTATTGGCCAATTAGTTTAGGTCTTGTTCCCTCACCTTTGATTGAGCGTAGATCCTCGTTCAAGCTTTATGAATCACTTTTAAATCACTAGAAAGACCTAACAAGTCGATAGATTTTAATTAGAATTAATTTTAATATATTTAGACTAACAAAAATTGTAGGGCCGTAGGTAAGGTAGCACCTAGGGTAGCAGTTTCTGCGACCCTAGGGTGTAGGGTCGCATATGGGGTCGGATACCATTCAACCCTACGTGCGACCACACCCTCCCTGGAACTTCCCGAGGGCATGTGGTCGATCCTGTGGTCTTGTAGGGTCGGATATCATTTGACCCTACGTGTGACCACATGTATTCTGAGTCGACCTTTCATTTTAAAGTCCATCCCTTCATGTTTGGATCCTTTGGCTTACTTTCATGGTCCATTCTATGATTATTCTATGGCTCAAAACTACAAGTTATACACTATTCATTGTCCATAATGATTTCCTCCATGGAATCTCTTGGAACTTATCCGTGGATGGATGATTTGGGTTTCTCCTAATCCTATGTTCTTCATAACTATACTAGGATCTTTTATTCAGGTAGAGAATTAGGTTCATACCTTTATTCAGACGTTTTTCTATATTTCCTCCTCTTCTTTAGTCTTCTTCTTCAAGTTTCCTTCTCTTCTTCTCTTCCTTCTCTTTCTCTTTCTCTCACTTTCAATTAGGGTTCTAAAGGAGTAAAAGAGGCTAAGGGACATCCTATTTATAGAGAAAAACCTCCCATAATAAGTCCCAATGAGTTTAGGAAAGACCCCCTTTTGAATTAGGAAGGTTTCCTAATTTTTGGTTTCTGACTGTATTCGTAGGGTCGGACGTAGGGTCGCAGAATCCGTCGACCCTACACCTTCTTAGTCATGCGACCCCACGACTAAAAAATCATGGGTTGGACTTCTCTTGAGGTGGGGACGGCCATACCTATTTAGGCATGCGACCCTACCCTCACATTTGTTGTTTTTGGGTTAGACTTCATACCTGGTCTTGTGGTTTCTTCACGCACTTGGTCCACTTGGCTCGACCATGATAGGTAGACCTGGTACAAGGTGGTAAGACCGATTATTTCGATACGGGTCTTATAACTCCCCCCCTCTTATTAGAAATTTTGTCCTCAAAATTTGCACATACCTTCCAAGTCAAAAAGGTGAGGATATTGCTTCTGCATAGCATTCTCTTCTTCCCATGTGATCTCTTCTATATCTCGGCTCCTCCAGGTGACCTTAACATAGTATATGTCACGGTTGCGTAGACGTTGAACCTTTCGGCTAGTGATTTTAGTTGGTGCTACTTCGAATGTCAAATCATCAGTTAGATCTGGTGGATCTGCTGTCAAAACATGCGTTGGATCTCTGACGTACTTCTTTAATAATGAGATATGAAATACATCATGCGATGGTGGTAGTGCTAACTGATAAGCCACTTTTTCACGTTCAGCTAGAATCTCATATGGCCCAACATATCTCAGACTTAGCTTCCCTTTCTATCTAAATCTTTTTAAACCTCGCATAGGTGATACTTTCAAGAATACCTTATCACCTACGATAAATTCAAGGTCTCGGCGTCAAGTATCTGCATATTGTTTCTGATGATTCTGAGCCATTCTAACTCTTTCTTTGATAATGTTGACTACTCGACAAGTCTCTTCAACAAATTCTGGTCCAACGATGCTACGTTCTCCAACTTCATTCCAAAATAGAGGAGTTTGACACTTTCTACCATATAGTGCTTCATAGGGTGACATCTGTATAGTAGCCTAATAGCTGTTGTTATAGGCGAACTCGATCAAGGATAGTTTCTCATCCCATGATCCTTTAAAATCAATTACACAGGCTCGAAGCATGTCTTCTAAATTCTGAATGGTACGCTCCGACTGTCCATCTGTCTGAGGATGAAATGCAGTACTGAACTTCAACGTTGTACCCATAGCCTTTTGCAATCCTTCCCAAAACTTTAAAGTAAACCGTGGCTCTCTATCGGACACAATGCTTTCAGGTACACCATGTAATCTGACAATGTTATCCACATATAGCTTAGCTATCCTCTCCAGGGTATACTGTGGTTGTATAGCTATAAAGCGAGCTGTCTTAGTCAGACGATCTATAATCACCCAGACCTTGTCAACTACTCGAGGAGTCAATGGTAACCCGATGACGAAGTCCATAGTGATGCAGTCCCATTTCCATGCTGGTTCTGGCAGCGGCTGCAACAGTCCTGCAGGTCTTTGCCGTTCAGCCTTCACCCTCTGACAATTTAGGCATTGAGACACAAATTTAGCTACATCTGCTTTCATCCTCTCCACCAATATAATTTCTTCAAATCATGATACATCTTTGTACTTCCAGGATGTACCAAATAGGAGGTGGTGTGAGCTTCCTTTATTAGTCGGTGTCTAATGTCTAAATTTTCTGTTTCAGGAACACATACTCTTCCTTTGTACTTCAGTACCTTTTCATCGTCCAAGGTGAACTCAGTAGTCGTCCTACCTTTTTCGATGTCTTCTTGTACCGTTCTCAGATAAGGGTCTGATTTAATAGCTACTTTCACTTCATCAATTATATCAGGTACAATCTTCAACGTTGCAAACATATTAAAAAACCGATGAATAAACCCTTGGTTGATTGATCCACCCGGTGCATCTATTACGAACTGCTCATTACCATAATTGAATACTTTCCCTGTAGCACACATTGCTGCAGTTGTGTTAACTCCTCCTTGAGATGTTATCATTGCTTTTCTACGTAGCGCATCAGCAATTACATTAGCCTTTCCCAGATGATACTGGATATCGCAATCATAATCCTTTAATAATTCCAGCCATCTTCTTTGTCTCGATTAAAAAAATAAGTGAGACTTTTATGATCTGATTTAATCTGAAATTTCTCTCCATACAAATAATGTCTCCATATCTTGATAGCATGTACTACTGTCGCTAATTCCAAGTCATGAGTGGGATAATTCTTCTCATGTTTCTTCATTTGTCTTGAGGCTTACGTAATTACTTGTTCTCCTTGCATAAGTACACATCCTAAACCAAATCCAGACGCATCAGTGTACAAGATAAGTGGCTATCCTGGAATAGGAATAGTCAAGATCGGAGCAGATATCAATCTAGCCTTCAATGTTTGGAAACTTTTCTCCACATTTATCAGTCCTAACAAACTTTCTCTTTTCTTAGTCAAGCTAATGAGAGTTACGGCAATTCTAGAATAGTCTTCCACGAATCGTCGATAATACCCAACTAGACCTAGGAAACTTTTAATTTCTGCAATGCTCTTCGGTGCTTCCCACTTCACAATGGCTTCAATTTTGTTGGGATCTATTTTAATTCCCTCAGCGGATACAACATGGCCTAAGAAAGCGACCTCATTTAACCAAAACTCACACTTTGTAAAATTGGCGTAAAGCTTCTCTTTCCTTAATCGCTGCAGAGCGGCTCTTAGATTCATGACATGAGTTTCCTTGTCCTTGGAGTAGACCAATATATCATCAATAAACACAATGACCGACGTATCCAACATATCATGGAATACCCGATTCATGAGTTCCATAAAAGTTGCGGGTGCATTAGTGAATCCAAAAGACATGACTAAAAATTCATAATGTCCATATCTTGTTCTGAATGCTGTCTTTGGAATTTCACCTTCCTTAATCTTCAACTGATGGTATCCTGACCGAAGATCAATCTTAGAGAACACCTTGGCACCTTGCAACTGATCAAACAAGTCATTGATCCGAGGCAATAGGTACCGATTCTTGATTGTAAGCTTATTCATTTCCCGATAGTTTATACACAGTCGAATGCTACCGTCCTTCTTCTTCACAAACAATATCGGCGCTCCCCATGGTGATATGCTGGGTCTGATATAACCCTTGTCCAGTAATTCTTGTAACTGTACCTTCAATTCCTTCAGTTCAGTAGGAGCCATTCGATAGGGTGCTTTAGATACTGGTGCGGCTCTGGGTATCAGATCTATAACAAACTTTGTCGCTCGATTGGGTGGTAGTCCTGGTAGTTCTTCAGGAAATACATCTGGAAAGTCATGCACGACATCAATATTCTCCATTTGTGGTGCTTCCTTGGTGAGGTCGACCACTGATACTAGATACCCAACTCCTCCTTTCTCGAGGCATTTTCTAGCCTTTAATGCAGAGAGGATGAGTTTTCGTTTACGAGAAAGTTTGGTTCCCACAAAACTAAACTCTGCTCCTTCCTTGTCTTTAAATGTCAGCTTCTTTTCTGCACATAATAGGTTTGCAGAATGCCGAGCTAACCAGTCCATTCCCAAGATGACGTCAAAGTTTGCCATCTTAAGTTGAATCAAGGATGCATCCAAAGTCTTCTCGTCAATAAGAACTGGACATGGTCCATAACCTTTTTCTAATGTTACTTCTAATCCCATAGGTGATCGCACAAGCAGTTTGTAGTCTAAAGATTTGAGGGGTAGATTCAGCTTCTTTCCAAATGACACAGATATAAAAGAATGAGTAGCTCCAAAATCAAAGAGTACTCTAGTGGGTATGCCATTAATAGGTACGATACCTGTGATTTGTTTTAGTTTAGTCCACATGCTCACATAATGTAACACAAAATGAAAGGTTCAGGTCATACCTGTGACCACATCAGGCGATGCGGCAGCATCCTTAGATGTAACAGCATAAACCTTTCCTTGTTGTAGCTGCTTTCTTGGTTTAGGACACTCCCTTGAATAATTTCCTTCTTGGTTGCAATTAAAGCATTTTACTCCTTTGTTGTTTTGCTTTTGTTGCGGTTGAGCTTCTGGAGTAGTCTTGGCTGCAGCATTGAAGCCTTGAGTACGGAAGGGTTTAAATGTCCTTGTATTTCCTCCGTTATAAGAACTCCCATTTGGCCTCTTGATACCTCTATTCTGAGCAAAATAGCTCTCTTTCTGGCTCGACTGTATTACTCGAGCAATCTATACTGCTTCATTGTAGACTTTCTTCTCCAGACCCAGAACATGCTCACAGATGCTTCCCCTGAGTCCCATAACGAACCTTCGGGTCTTTTCGTTTTCCTCCTGCATGCTGGCGGGTGCAAAGAAAAATAGCTCCTCATAACGCTGTTGGTATGCATCCACAGTCATCTGGCCCTGATATAGACTCAGGAACTCTCTCTCCATAGAATCTCTATAACTTCTGGGGAAGTACTTCTCAAAGAATGCCTCTTTATATATAGCCCAGGTCAATTGGGCATGCTTTGTTAACAGATAAGTCCATGTGGACTTCCACCAGTGGTGTGCATCGCCTTTCAGCATGAAGGTTGCACACAACACTTTTTCTTCCTCATTCACTGTCATCATCATAAAATTTCTTTCCATTTCATTGATCCAGTGTGCTGGCCACAAAGGATCTACTGGTTTACCATTATATTCTTTGGGCTTCATCTTTAGAAAATGCTCGATCAGTCAGGAGTGGTCCAGCTGATACGGAGCATAGGCCCCATACATAGGTGGTTGGTACTGTTAACTGCCTTGAGCTACCTCAGGATTCTGCACTTAAGCCTGCATGACTGGTATTTGAGGTGTGTGGGGTACCGTGTTGCTTCCCCCCGGTACTGTGCTAGCCTGCCCTGCTGGCATAGGTGTCGTATGGGCAATCAGAAAAGCCATTCCTATAGCAGCTTGCATATTGGCTTGCACCTGCTGTATTTGCTGCAGCTGTTGTGCCAAGTTCATTACCGCTGTAGCCAGATCTGTAGGTGGGGCTGGCAAGTTTGTAGGATTTGCCTGGCCACTAGCCACTAGCGGTGCCATATTCAAATTCTCTTGTACATCATGATTTTCATGGCTGTCTTCCTCCACAGGGGGTGGTGGTGGAATTAGGTTACGGCCTCACCTGGTCACTCTTCGCCCAGCCATTTCCTGTCCTGGTGGTGGTAATGTCTGAAAAATAGTCGTAGAACATGTGAGGCAATCAATATAAGTTGTTCCTAAGTCAAAATCCAACTAATCAATATAAATTTCCAATTTTTCAGATCATTAAGTAAAAATACTGAATTTTCCATCGTAGGGTCGATGGTAGGGTCGCTCCTTATGCGACCCTAGGGTATGCGACCCTAAGAACACTGTCAACTCACTGAGAGCCTAGGGTCGATGGTAGGGTCGGTCGTAGGGTCGTACATTTTGGTCTAATTTTGCGACCCTACGATCCAGAATCAGGTTTTTAAACCTAATTTTGGATTCATTTCCCATTCTTTCTCCTTTCTTCCAACTCAACTCGCTTCCCCTGAGTTGCTACAGTATCGACCCCTAGTGTTTGGTGATCATTTCTTCCGTTCACGACCTCCGTTCCTTCCCTTCAGGTATGCTCTCTACTGTTTCACATTTTTAAGCTTTCAAAACTAGGTTTTCATCCATTTATATCATTTTCTTGAAATTAAAATTTTTCGAAACCGTAAAAATTTCATTTTTATTGGGGGCTTTTTCTATCGGTCACCCAATGGACGAAAGCCCTCAAAAATATTTGAGTTTCATCGGTTGGTTATCGAGAAACTTGAATTTTTCCATTTTTTACCTAATTTTTGAGATTTTTTGAATTTATTGAATTTTCTTCAAATTTGATCTCTCTAGATTAAATTTCCAACTGTATGAGCTTTGTAGGATGGTTTGGAACCTATGTAAGTCCTCCTGCCCAGTTGTTTGGGTGAAAAGTGGGGCTTTTGGCCAAATCATGCCGTTATAATGCCGAAATTTTTAAGTTTTTCACCATTACTAATATCTTGTTTGTTCTTCTGTGTCTTGATAGATAGTATGGCTCATACCAAGGTTCCTAGGGCTCATGACCCCGTTCGTTTCCGCTCCAACGAGGCCTAAGCTCGGTATGCTAGCTACGAGCATAAGAAAGTAGAAGGGGGTCGGGTCGCTGTGTGAACTTGGCTAGTCTAGCCTTGTTCAATGTGGAGGGGGCATTTGGTGACATGGGTTGGCTTCCTGTGATCACCTATGAGGCTTGTACTCGTCCTACTTTGGTGAAGCAGTTTTATTGTAATCCTCAGGTAGTGGGGAATCCAAATGACACAGAGAGGGGTAGGGAGCTCAGGATCACTAGCTACGTCAAAGGGGTGGAGGTTTCATTTAACTGCCAGCAGTTGGCTGATCTTTTGGGCATATCAAATGATGACCCTTTGGTATACTGTGCTCCCAAGGAACCCCAGTTCCTATCCTCGGGGATGCGTGCTGAGATTGATAGTCAGCTCATTAGAGATGATCGCTGGAAGATGAAAGCGATCAACCTATGGCCAGAGCCTCGGGTGTACTGCAAGATCATCCAGCACAACCTGATTCCCCAGAGTGGACACTATGATGGGATCTCCCAGTTGACTCAGTATGTCCTCTACTGCATTTGCACCAGGCAGCCTGTCTGCCTTCCTTATATCATCATCAGGACTATGATCCATGCTACACTGCCTGGTCAGTTAGGCAACCTGCCCTACGAACGTCTGATCACTACACTGCTCACCCGCCTACACGTTGATTTATTGGATGAGAGGATTCAGGAGAAGACCTTCTCATCGGACCTAGACTGGGAGGCCATATGTAGGATGGGTATACGGGATGCTCAGGTCAGTGATGATGAGACGAACGCTCTGGTGCATCCTCGTACTCAAGTGGAGGTAGTAGACGCTGAGGCGGCAGCAGCAGCAGCAAGAGCAGGGGTCCATGGGGGTGATTCTGAGGATTAGGATCGTATGTTCATGGATGTAAACGCCATACCTCCTTCATCACCTCTACATTCTACTGGAGCTGGTCCATCTCGGGCTCCTTCACACACTGCTGGTCCTTCACGCCCATCCTCTGATGATGTGATGGGGCTACTGTGTGAGATTAGAGAGGCCCAGCGTGCATTGGATCAGTGGATGGCCGAGCTGGCAGCTAGTCTCCAGGTGACCCAGACTCAGATAGCCTGGCTGACTAGAGTGTATGCGGAGGACTATGATCGAGATCGTGAGGCACCTCCTCCTCCGGCACCTCCAGCTCCATGATGTAAATTTTCTTTTCGTCCTTCTTTGTACCACAAAGTAACTATCTGGATTGTGGACCGTACTCTGATTTGGATATGTATATATACATTGCTTTTAGTCGAGTGTATATGAAACTTGTTTCTCCTTTTATATATGCATTATTCTCTTTCTTAATTTTGTCTCAAACAACACAAGTGCTTATGCTGTGTTATTATTACAGCTTTTAAATTTTTATCCTAACTCAGTTCATGAGCTTATGTGGAAGTATATCGGTTTAATAGACAAGGCCTGAGAGCTCTGATACCAAGTTTTTCACACCCCAATTTCTTACTATTCAGAATGGTGTGATGAACTGCTAATAAACTAACAGTTCAATCAGGATCTCGAATAGGTTGTGTCCGTTTTCTTAAACCATACACATCGACAACCATAATCTAAGTAAATAAACAATAACAGAAGTCTTATATATTAATGAACTAAGAGTCTAACTGTGATAAAGTAAATAAATTATCCAATTATCTCCAAAAGGACTAAGACATAAATTAAAATAATTAAATTAATTACATTGTCTGTATAACTTAAACAAAATCTAATCACAAACACAGGAGTTGCACTCGGATGATGAATCATGCGACTCCATCATCACTTCTGCCTCCATTACCGCCGCATGCCCGTATGTTGGAGCATTCATACAATCTTTCACCATCATACCTGCATCATCAACAAAAAAATATTCGAATTCGAAAAGCATGAGCACACATCACGGCTCTGTAAGTAAACAAAATATTGCAACAAACATATGCATGCATTCAATTCCTATCTTTGGTCTGATTCATAAGTTTGTAATGTGCAATAGAAAGGATAGGTGGCCACCGCACCTCTTTATACGAATGTGTGGAACCGCCCAATGGATCAAACACCATTGCCGCCCCCATATCCACCCACCATGGAATAGAGATAGAGCTAAAGTGCTTAGGACCGCACCGCATCACACTTCCCCTGATGCTCTACCCATACCAACACATAAGCCCTTGTTGGCGAGGGCTTGCAAACTGGGCTCGCAACTAACCAATCCTAATGTCAAATAGTGTATCCAAGGCCTCACCCCAGCATCCCTCAATACGTCCATAGAGATAGAGCTAAGGCCCCCCGGCAGAGTCAGAGACTACACAGTCCGAGACCACCTCCCCTGATGCCCTACAACGTAATAGTTCTGCTAAGGTAATGGCGATACGACAATGTTAGTGGACAAGACTTGAGCAGAGATAGAGCTAGAGTCTAGTGATCAGGATGAACCACAGTGTCACGTCCTCCCCCTAGTGCTCCCCTCGCATCAAGTACACTTACCACAAACATACATTCACATGTCTATTCCTAGCATCATCATCATCATCATGTTATAATAAACGAAATTAAATATGCATGAACAATAATAACAGGAATAGTGGATGACATGTGATATGCACATTACAATCATACAAGCATAGAATCATTCATAGTATTGGACTCAATAAATGAAAACAGTTTATTATCAGCCAATTAGTTTAGGTCTTGTTTCCTCACCTTTGATTGAGCATAGATCCTCGTTCAACCTTTATGAATCACTTTTAAATCACTATAAAGACCTAATAAGTCTATAGGTTTTAATTAGAATTAATTCCAATATATTTAAACTAACAAAAATTGTAGGGTCGCAGGTAGGGTAGCACCTAGGGTAGCAGTTTCTGCGACCCTAGGGTGTAGGGTCACATGTGGGGTCAGATACCATTTGACCCTACGTGCGACCACACCCTCCCTGGAACTTCCCGAGGGCATGTTGTCGATCTTGTGGTCTTGTAGGGTCAGATATCATTCGACCCTACGTGTGACCACACGTATTCTGAGTCGACCTTTCATTTTAAAGTCCATCCCTTCATGTTTGGATCCTTTGGCTTACTTTCATGGTCCATTCTATGATTGTTCTATGGCTCAAAACTACATGTTATATACTATTCATTGTCCATAATGATTTCCTCCATAGAATCTCTTGGAACTTGTCCATGAATGGATGATTTGGGTTTCTCCTAATCCTATGTTCTTCATAACTATTCTAGGATCTCTTATTTAGGTAGAGAATTAGGTTCATACCTTTATTCAGACGTTTCTCTGAACTTCCTCCTCTTCCTTAGTCTTCTTCTTCAAGTTTCTTTCTCTTCTTCTCTTCCTTCTCTTTCTCTTTCTCTCACTTTGAATTAGGGTTCTAAAGGAGTGAAAGAGGCTAAGGGATGTCCTATTTATAGAGGAAAACCTCCCATAATAAGTCCCAATGAGTTTAGAAAAGACCCTTTTTTGAATTAGGAAGGTTTCTTAATTTTCGGTTTCTGACTGTATTCGTAGGGTCGGACGTAGGGTCGCAGAATCCGTTGACCCTACACCTTCTTAGTCATGTAACCCCACGACTAAAAAGTCATGGGTTGGACTTCTCTTGAGGTGGGGTCGACCATACCTGTTTAGGCATGCGACCCTACCCTCACATTTGCTATTTTTGGGTTAGACTTCATACCTGGTCTTGTGGTTTCTTCACGCACTTGGTCCACTTGGCTCGACCATGATAGGTAGATCTGGTACAAGGTGGTTAGACTGGTAAGTTTGATACAGGTCTTATAGGTTAAATCCGAATAATTTTGATACAATGTTATTTAATTTATTTATAGTATCAATAGAAGCTCAATTGGTTTATTATTTTTGCTATTATATAACTCTGATTAATAAATTGTGACACTGATCATGATGTGATTGAGATGGGAATGACACTGCTTAAGAGATTCTGGGTTGGACCGAACACGAAGTATGTGTCGATTCAATCAACTCTGAAATTTTTCATATCGTAAGTTTGGGGTGAGATAGGTTTGGTATCAAAGCCTTAAGCTTTATATGCCACTCAACCCTGATAATGTCACTTATATTTCAATCGGTTAAGCATTAGGTTTCTAATAAAAATTGAAAATCATAACTAGTAAATATGACACCAAAGTCGTTGCTGTGTGCTAAACAAGTAAAAGCATAACGTGCTAGAGAAAGACTAGAAATTAATGCAAACCAGATGCGATGTAAATGAAGAAGACATTTGCATAAAAGGAAATATTAATAAGTATAAAATAAATAAAAAAAGTAACCCGATGTTCAAATGAGTATGGTTCACAAGCCGAACCATTACTCATCAAAATAGTAACAGAAAATGATAAAAATGTCTATGTGTTTGATGGGGGAGGTGTAGACCCGTGAACCTGTTGAAAAGTCTACATTTATGCTATAGCCACAACCGAAGTCTCGCCCATACCCTCTGGAGATAGCAAGCCTGCTCTCATCAACACCGCCTGTATGCTATTGAGGCGAGTAGAGAATGTAATTTGGGTACGTGACATCCGTCGAATCTGGTTCTCTACCATGTGAGCGTGCTCTCTTCGATCGGTTCAGATAACGAGAATCTCCATCAAAACATCATCCAGCATAGCGTGCAGGATCTGAAGGGAGACCATCACTCTTTCTCGGTAGCTCTACTAGTACATCCTCGTCCTTGCTATCATCCATCTCTTCTGCTGCCACCTCTATAGGAGCCTCTCTCCGTCTAGGTGGGGGTGGTGGTCCAGCCTATAACTCATTGTCAGATAGGACCACCTCATGCAACTCCATCTTTGTAATGGCATACCAATCAAAATTAGCAACCACCATCTTGTCAATGGCAAACGCCTCATGCATGTTGATGTCGTACAATGTGAAGAGGTGTGTGAGCAACCTCCCATAAGGCAGACGGAAAGAATTGGAACTCTCTGCAGCCATAATCATAGTCCTCGTCAGGATGTAGGGCAAATAGACGGGAGTGCGAGTCACTAAGTGATATGTAAGAAACTGGCAGAAGGTTGACACTTTGTTGTAATGGCCGCCTTGAGGAACAATGTTGTGTTGGACAATTTCACAACATACTCTGGGAAGGGGGCAATAGTTGGCACACTAATGCCTATGGCTTGGGAAGAGGATCTGACTCTAAATTTCTGCTCTCATACCCTTTGTCAAAAAATCCTTCTCCTTGGGACCATCAAAAACCACATTATCGTCCATAGAAATTCCCAGAAGAACCACCAACTGCTCAGTGTTTAATGAGATGTCAACACCCAATACTCGGCTAGTAATCCACATATCTCGAGCCGTAGCAAACTCACCATAACCCTCTACCTAAAGGTTACAGTAGACCTGTCTCACCAACTTCGGCCTGGTGATGATGTTGTAGCATAGAACGGGTGACTAACCCATGGCATCAAAGGTTTCCTGGACATCGAACTTCTCTAAGTCCTCAAATACCACCCGTCTACCTGCCACTACCAACCTGTTCTTGAACCAGGGGTACGATTCCTGTGCTTCTAGTCAACGGAATAATAGTTCATCAAATACTGGGGGAGTAAGAACTCTGGACCTCTTTCTTGGAGCCATCGTCTACAAAAGAAATAAATAGCAAACAGGTTTAAACATACTTGGCGAGAAGGAAACAAAGAGAAACAACAATGATTTGAGTGACAAAGCTATTGAGTCATATCTAACTAGTTCAAAATTCGCACAATGGTAGGGAAACATGAGAAATATGGGAATTTGGAGAAAAATCCCAATTATAGAGTATGAAAGAGAAAATTCCCATGTTCCCTTGATAAGAACCATGAAAGCCATGGAAGAACATGCAAATAAGCATTTGGAAGTGATTTACAACCCAAACATGTTAATTGCATTCATATAGATAAATACTTAAAAGGAAAGTTGCATAAAAATGGAAAATGGTTGAATGCAAGGGAGAAACACCAATTTTGATATGATTCTTATGTCATATGCCATGTAGAATAAGACATGATCACTTATAATTACTAACAACACATTATGAAAGCATTGGAATGGATGAAAAATATGCTACAAAGAATTAGGAATGAAGAACTCAAGAAAAGAGAAGTTAGGGCTTGAAATTAACCATCTCAAACCCTAGAAAGGAGAAAATTATGATTAGAAACCAAGAATCATACCTTTGATCAATGAGGAAGGAGTTTGAGTGGATCACCAAAGGTTGGAAGTCCACCGGATGTGAAAACTTGGTGTCCGAAGGCAACAGGAGAAGTCCAAACCGCTGGAGAGAAAAGTTAGAATGAACAATAAAAGTTTAAAACTAGTGTGGCTTTTATAAGAGGGAGAAATTTCCTCAACCGGTAGCGATTCCCGATGGAAACCTCAATTGGTTATCGGGACCGGATATCCCCACTGTCAAGATTTTAGATTTCAGTAATGGTACCGGTTTGGACTACTGGTGTCACGACTGTCACGATCGAATATCATGACCGGATAGTTCCAGAAGACTCAGAATTGGTTACAATCGTGAGTACAGCTCGCGATTTATAGAAATCAGATGCCGCGACAGGATAAGTGAAAATTTGATAAAAATATTTGGTTGCCTACTGCATATTGGCTTTTCTTACATGTTCTATTCATATTACCCTTATGCCATTGCTATAGAACATATCACTAACCGTGTTATGAAACATTTTAGGAATCATTACCAGTCACGAATGACACCTAATACTCGCTCAGGTTCACTCAATAATGGTCGGGATGAAGATGATTCGAATATGAACGATATACAGCCACCTACTCTACCTCTTGGTGATGGCACACAAGGGGGTGACATGCTACCGCCGCCACCTGAACCGGATTCCTGAAAATATCTCAGCAATCATGTGGAACCTGGCTCACACTATGGGCAAGGAACAGCGTGACGTGCTGAGGGAAAAACAGCAGAATGTTTAGGATCTACTTCAAACCATGCATCGATTCCTTAAGCTGAAACTAAGGACATTTAGTGAAAACTTTGAGGACCCCTTACAACTTATGTACTGGGTTCAAAACATAGAGAAGGTTGCTGGGATCCTTGACTGTTCTAATGACCCAAAGGTTGCTTGTGCTTCTTATCAGTTGGAAGGAGCACCGTACTGATGGTGGCAGGGCCTAGAATCCAAGTTACAACAACAACATGGGAAGATCACTTGGGAAATGTTTCAAGAAGCTTTCCTAGCTCACCATGTTCCCCTGATGCCCAACCACGAAGAGAAAAACCTGTTCACTCAGATTAAGAAAAACTCAAGGGAGTTAACCAGAATGTACCAAGCTGTAAATGGGCATTTTGACAAGGGGGAACGCGCCAAGGTAGTCACAAAGGCATATATGGAGTATATAATTGCAGGAGATCTCTATACCTAGTGGGGGCAGTAGGAACAACCATAGCCACCACCTCAATAAATAAGTATCTGCGACATCTGTAACGAAATGATCACTCAACTATGTTTCCACAAGGACTCCACAAAATGATCCGTAGGAAGAGAGATCGAACTCACTCCAGAGGAAGAAGTCTCTAGGAAATTCTACCAAACGTGTCACCCAGTGGTGGTGATTAAACCTAGACCAATGAAGGTAATCGGGGACTTCCCTAAGTGGATACTCCAATATTCATGGTGTCGATGAACGGGAAATAGCATAACTCAATGCCCCCAGCTTGTAACAGCATCTAAGGGAGAGGCGAGTCGAGATGGACCCAGATTAAACCAAATGTCGTAACACCGACTAGCCTTCAGAGCACTACAAGAAAGACAATAACTCAGACCAAGCACTCACAGTTGCTGGCCAAGAAAATAAAGAAGAGGGCACGATAGAAGTTTCCGACAAAGATGAAAAGAGAGGTTAAAGCAGTCCTCCTCTGAAACAAGAACCAACCAAGTAAGAGAGATATGGAAGGGGAGGATGCCAAGAAGAACTTAAAAATTTAACCAGGTATGTATCAGAACCTTTCATATTGTGTTTTCAAATTAAATGGTCATGCTTTACTGCATGATCAACAATGGTAGATGAAACATAACCAATAGGACAAACTAGGGTGTATGTTAGAAACCTTACCATCAATTGAAGATCAAGGAGAGTGACATACCTAAAACAACCTTTCGAACTAGGTATGGACACTATGAGTTTCTGGCCACATTATTTTGACTAACGAATGCTCTAGCATCGTTCATGGAACTCATGAACTGAGAGTTTCATGATATGCTAGACACTTCAGTAATAGTCTTCATTGACAATATTTTGATTTACTCTCGCAATGAAGAAGAGCATAAGATACACTTACAACAAGCCTTATAGAGTCTCTATGCCAAATTTAAAAAGTGTGACTTTTGGCCGAATGAAGTGGTATTCCTAGGTCACATAGTATTAGTCAAAGGAATCAAGGTAGATCCTAATCATAAATTGGGAAGCACCCAAGACAGTTACTAAGATTCACAGTTTCTTAGGTTTAGCTGGGTACTACTGTAGATTCGTGGAAGATTACTCTAGGATCGCTGTACCTTTGACAAAACCAACTAAGAAGGAAGAGAGGTTTATTTGATCAGACCAATATGAGAGAAGTTTTCAGACCTTGAAGGAAAGGCTAGTCTCAGCTCCCATATTGACCATCGTAAGGCCAGGTTGAACCTTTCACCTTATATACTGATGCCTCGAAACTAGGCTTGGGATGTATGCTCATGCAAGGAGACCAAGTCATAGCATATATGCCTCACGACAATTGAAAAAATACGAGGAGCACTACCCTACTCACGACTTGGAGCTAGCAGCGGTAGTTTTTGCTCTTAAGGCATGGAGATATTATTTATATGGCAAGAAGTTTCAAATCAAGTCTGATCACAAGAGCCTCACGTACCTATTCACACAGAAGGACTTGAATATGAGACAACGAAGGTGGGTGGAACCGCTTAATGATTATGATTGTGAGATATCATACTACCCAAGCAAGGAGAATGTAGTAGCGAATGCTCTCAGTAGGAAGAGCCTAACCAGATTTGGGAAGGGACTAAACTAGTGCCAAGACGGACAGCACGAACCAACACTCATGAAAAGGCACAATAAGAGCTGAACATATCAAAAGGATCTCTAGGGAACGAGATCATATGTGAACTTGCAAGTTTGTTCGCAGCATTACAATAAAAGCGAAACTAGTTACAAAAGTGGTAAGAAAACTATCAATGGACCCTTACCTCAGGACACTAAAAGAAGACCTACAGAAGGGAAGAATAGATCCTGACTTCACTCTCTCGAGTGATGGTGCACTCAAATTTTGAGGAAGGCTCTACATCTTGACAACAGCCGAGGGCATTAAGGAGAAAATTCTGAAGGAAGCCCATAACACACCATACTCAGCTCATCCAGGAAGTATGAAGATGTACCACGACTTGAAGAAGACCGTCTGGTAGAGGGGGATGAAGGCAAACATGGCAAAATTTGTATACAAATGCTTAACCTGCCAGCAAGTGAAAGAAGTCAGATAGAAACCTTTAGGATTGCTTTAACCACAATCGATAGTAGAATGGAAGTGGGACTGCACTACCAAGGACTTTGTGACTGGGTTACCCTTAACACCGAGAATAGTAGGTGCTGTTTGGGTAATCGTGGAATGGCTCACGAAGACAGCAAGGTTCATAGCGGTAAGATACCAGTACACCATGGTAAACTGGCAAGACTGTATGTAAACCAAATAGTTCGTCTGCACGATGTACCACAGAGTATCGTATGAAATAGAGATCCCAGATTTACCTCTAAATTTTGGAAAGGACTACAACAAGCAATGGGTATTGAGCTGAATTTCAGTACATCTTTTCACCCTTAGACTGATGGTCAGTCAGAAAGGACCATTTAGATATTGAAGGACATGTTACGTGCTTGCCATCAACTTCATGGGAGCTTGGGATGAAAAGCTACCTTTGATGGAGTTCGCCTACAACTACAGCTATCAGGCTAGCATTGGCATGGCCCCATATGAAGCCCTATACGGGAGGAGATGCTGAACTCCCTTATATTGGGAAGAAGTCGGGGAAAGAAGAATCATCGGACCAGACTTTGTGCAAGAAACTTGCCAAGAAGTTGACCTGATAAGAGAAAGAATCAAAGCTGCACAAACTCGTCAAAAGAGCTACTCTGATGATAGAAGGAAGGACATCAAATTTGTGGTGGTTGATAAAGTGTTTTTGAAGATTTCACCCTTGAGAGGATTAAAGTGCTTTGGCAAGAAGAGTAAACTAAGTTCTAGATATGTGGGACCTTATGAGATCATCAAGTGATGTGGAGCAGTGGCTTACCAATTAGCATAGCCACCATCCTTGTTCAGTGTATACGACATATTCCATGTATCCATGCTAAAGAAATACATCTTGGATCCATCCCATGTATTAGAGGCCGATCCTCTAGAGTTGAGTGAGGATCTAACCCTTGAACTCGAACCTCAAGAAATTCTAGATAGAAAGGTTCAGCACCTCAAGAACCGAGATGTCTATTATGTCAAAGTGTTTTGGAAGAACCAGCTTGTAGAAAACCTCTCATGGGAAGAAGAAGAGTCGATGAAGAGGACGTATCCCCACTTGTTTGAAAATATATGTAAGTGATATTTCAGAAATGAAATTCTTTTAAGGGAGAGTTGTAAAACCAGCACCCAAAAAACCCAACCTAACTCGGATTTTCTTATCGTGCCAGGGTTTTCCACCGTCGATGAACCTAACCCCATGTCAACTTGAAGACCTACTTGAACCTGGTATGAACCATTTTGATCAAACATAAAACTATATACTTAAAACTTACCAAAACTAGTCACATGTCTCGACAACTGGTCTCAAAAAGTCCAAGCCGGACATCGCGATTGGTAAGGCCTAGATAGACTACCCACGAAAGATAAATTCAAAACTCTATTTTAAATAGTGGAAATATTCTCAAGACCTAGGGACGACCCTAATGGGTCCCACCTTACTCTTAACTAATCTAAAGTTGGTTGAGGAGGTGGAGAACCTCAGGGACTCCTTAGGATGCCAATGGCAGTCCCTCGCAGTCTCCAACTCTCTAAGGAGCTCTACCCCAAGAGGGAGACTCCTAAACCTTAAAACATTCTCCAAAACCATCTCTCTCTCTTAGAGTATCATTCCAAACCTTAGAGTTCTAACACATTCTTAGAGAGAGAGGAGAGAATTGAAAGAAGAAGAAGGAGGCTGGGAGGAAGAAGTGCCTTGGGAAGTACTGTCAGGTTTCGACGCCATTGATAGCAGTTTGAAACCATTGTAAGTAAACCCTGCCCTATGTTGTATTAGATTTTAGGCCAAGTAGAAAGGATGAGAACGTGGTTCATCAACCATAATGGAGCCACCGTCCAATGATGGCTGAGCATCGACGAAGTCGAACATAGGATAGTACTTGCAGAAAATTAAACAATAAACCCTAGTCTAGGTGATTAATTTACTAACAAATTCATAAAGCCTAGAATAAGATTTGTTAACCCTTAAAGATGTCTAGCCATGAGTTCCACAGTGGAATTCCATGACAAGGAATCCTTTGTTGGAATCTCGAATGAGTTAAAAACTTAGACCAACCCTTCGGAGGAGGTCTAATCACGACATACCGATCGCGAAATACACAACCGGATATGCTATCAGATACATTCAGGAAACCCTTAGGAAGTTACTGGTCTCGACATCCATTTGTGATATCTATGACAAGACTCGTGAACGATTGGGATCTGTGAGGACAATGGGAAATCGATGGTCCTCCTCGGGATGAATGTGGTATCCGTATCGATGAAGATCGATTATTCTGTTGGAGTCGCTACCTAGATTAAGGTCTAGGACCTATAAAAAATGTAGCCTCACCCTAAAGTAAGACTTCTATTGACTCGTGACCCAATGTATCAGTTCTTTGGTCTGCAAGAGATCGGGTAAGTATTCAGGGTATAGTTATGGGAAGGTGTTAGGCACCCAAACTGCTCGATCAATATCGACCTCCTAAACTTTCCTTAGACTCTAATTTTGACTGTGCTTGGTCAACTGGATGACTAGGGTTCAATGGGGGATGTCCTAAACCAAGTTGCTAAGTTATTCTAACCTAGGGTTCAGCCAATCATGTTTTAAAGTAAATAAACAAGTAAATGTAATGTACAATATTATACAGTGAACCGGACCAAAGAAGGTTCGGTCTTGGACTGAATCTGAGACGTGTAAGACATCTCAAACTGCCTACGTATTCCAATCCTAGAAATCAAGTCCAAAAACATAGTTCAAAATGGGTTTTGTGATTAAAGATTATGAAAGTGATTTATGCATGTGCTTCAATTAGATTTTTTTTGTTCAAGTTGAAGTTTATGCTGGATGTATGGTTGATGGGTGGTTTTGTACCGTATTTGGGATTCCCAAATTTCCTATGTATTCTAGGGTGTGCCCTAGAAATCAGGTACGACGTAGTTCAAAATTTGTGAGAGTCGGATTTGGAATGTGTACCAAATTCCTTCCATTTTTGTTAATAGGATCTAGGGATGAGACCTAAATTCCTATAATTTTTATTTGGGATGTGTACCAAATTCTTTCTATTTTTGTTAATAGGATCTAGGGATGAGACCTAAATTCCTACCATTTTTATTTGGGATGAGTACCAAATTCTTTCTATTTTTGTTAATAGGATCTAGGGATGAGACCTAAATTCCTACCATTTTTAATTTCTTTTCATTTTTAGGGTTTTCTACCCTAATTGCTATTTTTTCCATTTTTTAGGGTTTTTTACCCTTATTTTTTTTCCATTTTTAGGGTTTCCTACCCTAATTGCTATTTTTTTTATAACTTTTAGGGTTTTCTACCCCAATTGCTATTTTGCCATTTTTAGGGTTTCCGACCCTAATTATTGTATTTAATGATAACAATGTAAGCAATCCAACATAGTAATGTGAGCTCAAATATAGCAGTGTAAACATCCAAATATGGCAATAAGCATTGAGTATGTGGCAAACAGATATAACAACAATGAGCATGTATGGCAGACAAATGTAGCAAACATGTGAGAATCAAGCAAAGCATGTGAGTCAAGCAAAACATGTGAGTCAGTCCAAAATGGGTATGTGAGAGAGAGCATCTAAAATATAGCATTAATAGCAAGCATCAAATATGGCATGGAATGCATCGTTTCATGCCAAAATGGTAGCAGAAATAACAAATCAATCATTAGATGACCATTTGGCAAATACCTGTATTGTGTATTGGTTTGCATTGATTTGAAACCCCACTTCTATGAGTCCAAATTGGACAAAGAATATACCAGATCAAAGGCCTTTCAGAGATCTACAACTTCTCTGAAGAAATCGAGATCTCAAAAGGTCTTCTTAACAATCAAAAATCAGACTTTCAAAATTTGACCAAACTAGTTCTAGATTCAGACCAGTCATGGGTAAATAATTATATTATATTCCCTAGATATCAAAAAAATATTCCATTAGAATGGGTGTCTCCTATACTTCTAAGCCTAACTTATTCATGAAGAGATAGAGATCAGAAGATGTCTCTAGAATCCATTTACA
The DNA here is from genome assembly GCA_028583415.1 of Protea cynaroides. NCBI lineage: Eukaryota > Viridiplantae > Streptophyta > Magnoliopsida > Proteales > Proteaceae > Protea > Protea cynaroides. The sequence goes on along the minus strand of CM053267.1, from coordinate 81,149,326 downwards.
TAAGCATTATTGTGGAACACGTAGCAAGATGACAGTTTTGTCAGACTGGGCCAAAATGGGCACATGGGGCACTGTATTTACTCAAAACTTTCTTAAAACATATCCACAAAAAGAAGACTCAGAGGCCAACATTTTGTCTCAAGGAAAATAATCCTAAAAGGTACCATGGGCAGGTCAAAATCGTTCCCCAAGTACATGCAAATACACTGGTCAGGTCTGTTCCAGATTCTGGCCAGTTGTACTATAAAATCAATATAAAATTATATAGTTGATGAAAATAGAATCTGAATACATGATCATTTAGATAACTGATAAATCTAACTTTTTCATTAAGGAACCTTGTGCAAACGGAAGCATCTTCCTAATGCTAAACACCAATCTCAGACATGCATTGCAGTATACTTTGACTTTAAAAAAATAAAATGACAAAAGGGATGGGTGGTTCTTACCTCAGTCTTCTTCTCTCTGCTTCTCTCCTTTGCATATTCTCATCATCCTCTTTGCTGCCTCTCTGATTCTTCTCCCTTTTCTTCTAGAACTCTCCTTCTTGACACCTCTCTCTCTCTCTCTCTCTCTCTCTTTCTCTCTCTCTCTATTTTCTTCTGATTCTCCTTTCTTGGATTCCTTTTTTTTTCTCTCTCTTGAACGTCCCCTCTCTTCTTCTCCTCCTCCTCTTTTTTTTTTCTACTCTTTTTTTTTATTATATGCAAACCTTAAATCCCTCTTTTTTACGTATCCTCTCTCCCTTCTTTCCTTTTTTTCAAAAAAATCTTTTGGATTCTAAAACCCTCATTCTCCCTCTCTCACGTCTCCTCTCTTTATTTTTTTCCTTTTTTCTCAAAGAATCTTTTTGGATTCTTCTAAATCTCCCCTCCTTTTCTTCTCTTTTCCTTTTTTTCTGAATCTCTTTTGGATCCAAAACCCCAAATCTCTCTCTCTCACGTTTCCTCTCTCTTTCTTTCCATTTTTTTATAAAAAATCTTTTGGATTTTATGCCAAAACTGAAAATCCTTCTCTCTCTCACGTCTCCTCTCTCTTTTCTTTCATTTTCTCCTCAATCTCTTTTTTTCCTTTTCTTCTCTTCTCTTCTTTCTTTCCTTTTCTTCTCTTTTTTTTTTCTTTCTTTCATTTTCTTCTCTTCTCTTCTTTCTTTCCTTTTCTTCTCTTTTTCCTTTTCTTCTCTTTTTCTCTTTCTTTCCTTTCTTCTCTTTTTTCTTTCCTTTTCTTCTCTTCTCTTCTTTCTTTCCTTTTCTTCTCTTTTTCTCTTTCTTTCCTTTTCTTCTCTTCTCTTTTTTCTTTTCTTTCTCTTTTTCTCTTTCTTTTCTTCTCTTCTTCTCTTTCTTTCCTTTTCTTCTCTTCTCTTTTTTCTTTCCTTTTCTTCTCTTCTCTTTTTTCTTTCCTTTTCTTCTCTTTTTCTCTTTCTTTCCTTTTCTTCTCTTCTTCTCTTTCTTTCCTTTTCTTCTCTTCTTCTCTCTCTCTTTCACGTTTTCTTTCTAGAAAACATGAAAGTTTCTTTTTTTTTTCTTTTTTTTTCCTTTTTTATTTTGTTTCTTTCTCTTTCTTTTATTCTCTCTCTTTCTCTTATTCTCTCATATTCTCTCTTTTCTTTTTTTCCTCGATCTCTTTTGGATTTTAACATTTATATATAATAATATTTATTAAATACATATATACACATATATTTAATAACATACATATATATATATAGTATACAATATATATAATATATATAAATACTATGCACATGGATGAACTGGTTCGAAACGGATTGAGACTGGCTTGGGTTGACTGAGTTAAACTGATATGGGTTGAGCTGGGTTGGGCCAGAACTGGCTTGAACTGAGTTGACTGGATTGACTGAAATTAACTAGGTTTTCTCTCTCTATCATTTCATGAGCCATTTCCACGGTCATTTTGCATGGAATTTTTCGATGACCTCTATTCCCCATTTTCTACGTTCACTTTGTAGAACACTAAAAATGAGGAATATAGGAACTTGAATCACCTCATTTAGAAATAAAATGATCAACTTATGAATTTTTGAAGTTTAAGCGGACCAATTATCGATAATTTAGCTGACCCTTTTGCATGGGACCCTCTGGAAACTTCTACCCAAGATTTTCCACGTCCACTTTGTAGGACATCACAAATGAAGAATAATGGCTTTAGAATCATCTGAATCTGACGTAGAACGGAAAAGATATGAAGCTTTAAAGTTCTAACGATAACTTTGCATGCAAGCCTGCATGGGACCCATTGGTGACTTCTACCGGAAATCCTTTACGTCCACTTTGAAGAGGACTAAAAATAAAGAATAATGGTACTTAAATCATATGATTCAGATGTCGAATGATCAAGATATGATGATTTGAAATTCAAACAATCCAACTTACGATAATTTGCATGAAAGCCCCTGGGATTATTTATGATAATTTCATAAGCCTCCCTTGTACGTATCATACGACTAAAATGATCATATCTTCTTCGTTTAATATCAGAATTGGGCAATTCTGGTATCATTTCGAAGATAATTCCATGACTTATGCATCCATGCAGATTACAACCTGTGACCTTACTGTGGGACCCATTGAAACTTTTTCAAATTCACAGACCCATTGAAAACTTCCTCAAATTCACAGTCAAAAATCCAAACTTTCAATCACCTTTCGTCCTTTTGTTGTCCACACACCAGCATGACTTTGTTTAGCTGGGATGGCAAAAATGGGGTGCTTATAGGATCATAAAGGATTCTTGATAGCATCCGATCTCGACCACCGGTTTCGATAATTGGAATCAGTCAATCGTAATCGGTTAGCCCCAGAAAGCCTTTTTTAAGGCTGAATTGAATATACAAAATAACTAATGAGATTTCCACACAATAGGTGACTTATACGCAATCGAGAGTGACCCTTTGCTAGGAATAATGATTATTTTAAATCTTAGGTAAGGGAATAGAACTCTTGTCCTACGTGTAGAATGATTTCTATTTGATTATGACTGTGAATACTGTGATCTGATTATGATAACATGTCATCCAATAACTGTTCTTGCATGCATTTACATCTTTTTTATTATGAATTTTGTAAACGTGTGTGATTATGAATGTGCATCGTGAGTGGTGGTGAAACAGTCAAGGACCATAGGATCCGATTCACTGATTGTTTGGCTTGTGATGTTCTCACACCCCTAGAGCAATGACAGCATCTTGGGAGGACAAAATGGATGGAGTGGGATTCCTGCTAGGTGTGTGTGTGGAAACTTCAAGGGATGACATGTAGAATGACAACTGGTATAACAATCCATGTATGTGACCTTGGCCAATAGGGGGTTAGGTGTTGGTATGAATAGGGGAAGAGGAGGAGGTGTTGAAAATGTTCGTTAGAGCGTCATTGGCCAAAGCTTTGCCCTAGTACTATCTATTTTTGGGATGATGCGTGAGAACACCAGGGCTATTGGTTTAAGCAGGTGAGCACCCATTCTCTCCTATGCATGGAGGTTATAGCTAGATTTGGTGAGTGTGGTGTCAGGCCTTCCCATAGCTATAGCATGCATTATACCAAGCTAATAGTGTGAACTAGGACTAATAATCTGATCATGCATATTGCCATTTGCCTATCAGTTTTCTCATTGATCTCAAGTTGGAAAGCTCACCCTTGTGTACATAAACATTTTAGTTGATGTTGCAGGCAACACTATAGCTGATTTTGTGAATGCTCCGATTGTCTCTTCTATGGCATACATGGACGTGCAAGCTCTGGAAGGGGACTATAGGATCCCCTTCCCAGGAGCGGGAGAAACCAATCATTGGTCGACGATTATGTTATATAAGAAATGAAAACCTGTAAAAAAAATTTACATATATACATACACCATGACATCCTGTATCACACATTTACTCCATAACAGACCATCTAAGAGTATCATAACAGTGAAAACAAAGTTAGATTATATATACATATCTGGTGGCCATTTAATTACATTCCAATATTCATTTTAAGTAACAAAATATACACCAAAAGGTGTGGCTATACTCCAAAAACCTGCAGCCACACATGCCCAAAGAAAAACAGAAACTAGATATTAGTTGCACATCAAAAACTATCCACTAAATGGAAAACAAATGTCAAGTGGTCTAGTGCCTAACTTGGTCTTTCGCATAAGCAATCTCTAGCTGTTCATCCCCATGTTTATCTGAAAAAATGTATCAACAATTGGAGTAAGCAAAGCTTAGTGAATAAATAACATCTTGGTAGGAAATGCATGCATTAAACAATATGTCAAATATCTCACTAAACAACCACAATAGCTTTTCTTCGATAAGTATGCATAGGATAATATACTTGCTTAAGCCTCCCAATCTTCTTGTAATACATCATCCTACCATGGAACTAGTGTCACTTATGTAAAAATTTCTACTTTGTCTTAAGTACACTATGCTATCTGTAGTTATGTGTGCCTATTGTTTATTTTCACTCTCAACCCCTTAACTTGACCTTCATCGTTACCTCACTTTCTCTATTCTTGTTTAGCTTAACATCAAGCTACTACCCTAAGCACATCAGGTAAAACTTTAAATTTTGGACTCACTGGATGCTCCCATTTCTTGTCCCATGATTGACTCACTGGTGTCACACCCCAATTCCGCACTATTTAGAATGGTGTGATGAACCGCTAGCAAACCAACGGTTCAACTAGGATCTCGAGTAGGCTATATCCGATTTATCTAAACCTCATACATCCACATTCATAATCAGAGTAAATACACAATAGCGGAAGTCTTATAGTAAAATGAACTGAGAAATCTAGATGTGATAATCATATTTAAGTAGCAAATTATTCTATATCAACTAAGACATAAATAAATATCAATTACATGTCTTTACTAAATCCAAATAATTAAAATAAAATCTAATCGAATACGCATGAGTTGCACTCGCAAGAGGAGTCATGCGTATCCACTTCGTCTTCAACTTCCATCGCCGCCATGTGCCCGTACACTGGAGCGTTGACATAATCTTCGACGGTAGTACCTGCATCATCAACTAAAAAGATTCGACGTCGAGAGGGTGAGCACACATCATGGCTCAGTGAGCAAACAAAACAATGCAACAATACATATGCATGCATTCAATTCACATCTTTGGTCTGGTTTAAAGTTTGCAATGCGCAATAGAAAGGTTCGATTGTCAAAGGTTAACGTTTATTGACCCCTCCTCTATACACAGGGTGTGGAAGTCCTCCCAAAGGTTAAGGTTTATTGTCGTCCCCATCCACCCTACCATGAACATTGTACAACAAAGGTTAACGTTTATTGCTATACAGTGCCATACCAACACGTAAGCCCCTGCTGGCGAGGGCTTGCAAACTGGGCTCGCAACTAACCAATCCTAATGCCAAAAAATGTATCCAAGACCTCACCCCAGCATCCCTCAGAACGTCCATAGAGATAGAGCTAAGGCCCCCCGGTAGAGTCGGAGACTACAAGGAC
>CM053267.1:81098652-81143338 GCA_028583415.1 Protea cynaroides | reverse complement strand
GTGCAACCTACGGATTACTCTGTGCATATATATTTTCTTGACTGGCTTCCTCCACGGGTGGTGGGGGTGGAACTGCATTTCGGCTCTACCTGGTTACTCTATGCCCAGTCATATTTTCCCTCTGATAATGGTGATGCCTGAAAATCATTAAAATACATGAGGCAATCATGTATACTTCATGTAGATACGCTAACCGATGTAATTTTCAAATTTTTCAGATCATTCTGTGAAAAATAGTGTCTTTTCTATGCAGGGTCGATGGTGTCACACCCCAATTCCGGATGAACCAGAAGTGTGAGTGAACCAGCTCTAAACCACGGTTCACACCAGGATCTCAATAGACCATGTCAACCAATCATTCCCAAGCAATCTAACTCAATCAGAGATTAATACATAGCAGTGGTATAAAATAAATGAATTGAGATCTATGTGGTAATTTAAAATAAATAATCAACTTATTCCATCATCCACAAAATTTAAATAATAATTATTACAAAGTTTTAGTAGAAAAATAAACCCATCACTGAGAGAAAACACAGAACGAGCACTCGCATGACGCATCATGCTCATCCTCTACAGTCTGTGTTTCCAAAGCTGCCAACGTACTATAGGCTGGATCAGACATGAAGTCTTCCACAGAGTAACCTGCATCAAGATCTGAAAAAGAAAAGGATATATCCGGGTGAGCTCACAACATAGCTCAGTAAGTACAAGACCAATGCAACAATACAATATGCATGGGATAACATTACAATTTGGGTCAGGTATAACTTGCAAATATGCTATGGTAAGGTTTGGTGGCCACTGCACCTCCATGCACGAGAGTGTGAGCACACTCAATAGTCAGGAACCTACCACACTACTGTTGTTGCCCCACATCACTCACTCCTTTATGGAGATAGGACTCGAGTCTGGCGGGCAGGAAGAACCACAATCCCACGTCCTCCCCCTGATACCCCACACCGTACCAGTACCTAAACCCCTACTGGCAAGGGCTTGCAAGTGGGTTCCGTTTCTAACCAGTCCTAGATGTCATTACAGTACCAATGACCTTACCCCAGCACGGCTCCCTACGACATAGAGATAGGTCTCGAGTCTGGCGGGCAGGAAGAACCACAATCCCACGTTTCCCCCCTGATACCCTATTCGTACCAAGTCTGCTAAAGTAAAGGCTATATGACCCTACCCCAGCATAACTCCCTACGACCTAGAGATAGGGCTCGAGTCTGGTGGGCAGGAAGAACCACAATCCCACGTCCTCCCCCTGATACCTTATTCACACTGAGTTTGCTAAGGTCAAAGGCGATACGAGAAAAGTGTTAGCTGTGGATATATCCAGGGCATACCCCCTTCATATTCCACACACCAACTAAAACATACACATGCCAAATATCCAACAATCCTAGCATATGAAATGCATGAATATATAATAATAAAAGAACAACTACATGGCATGTGAGATGCACAGACATCAAACAATATATCCAGATACAAATTAAATCACAAAGGCTTACTGTTAATTAGTTATTTAGGTTTGGGGTCTTGTCCCTTACCTGACGCGTGATATCGATCCCGTTCTGCGTCACAGGGTTCACTCACGCTATCTACAAGTCCTACATAATCACATTTATATGTTAGAACCCATTCATTAAGGTTACAGAGGTCAGAACCAGGTTTGGCCAAGCAAACCAAGCTCGGGAGGCATACCGGTCGCAGGTACCGGTTGTAGTATTGTGCAACCGGTATGTGCAACCGGTATATACTGGTTGCACTTACCGGTCTCACTCAGATCTCACTGAGTGAAACCGGTATGTGCCTGCGGTATATACCGCAGGCCCATACCGCTGGACCTTGCGTCCAACCGGTATACCCCGCGGTTTGGATCCGAGAGCGAGATCTTGGATCTCCCCTCCTTGTCGGCTAATGGTTAGGTCTCTAGGGTTTTTCCTATCCCTTACTAAGGTCCAAGCCTTTTAATGGCCTTCGGATTTTGGCTAGAATGCCGCATCAAGCCTAGGTTAGATCCGACTGAGGAAAACAAATGGAAAATTATAGGATTTTTGGATCGCTGCACCGCTTCGCGGCTCCGATCCGACATCCTAAAATTACTAAGAGGATAGAGCACTTACAAGCGGTGTCTGTCGGTTGGCGGCATGCTCTTCCTTCCTGGGCGGCTTCCACCTCCTTGCTCCTTCTCAGCTCTTCTCCAGACGGCTAGGGTTTTTGAGAAGGAGCAATGGAGTGTCTCCTTCTCTATTAATAGAGGGAGGCCGTCCATGGAAAGCCTTTCCCTCAGTTGGAAACTTTCCAAGTTTCCATTCTGAGAGAAAGACCCGCTGGAGTCCGTCTCCAGCCGAAATCAAGCATACCGGCTGCACATACCGGTTGGAGTGCCCGCAACCGGTATAGTCCAACCGGTATAGTCCATGGAAAGCCTTTCCCTCAGTTGGAAACTTTCCAAGTTTCCATTCTGAGAGAAAAACCCGCTGGAGTCCGTCTCCAGCCGAAATCAAGCATACCGGTTGCACATACCGGTTGGAGTGCCCGCAACCGGTATAGTCCAACCGGTATACCATACCGGTTGCACATACCGGTTGCACTGACCGCAACCGGTATAGTCAAACCGGTATGAGGCTTAGGCATTTTTTACAGTTTTTCTTACCTGAAACTTGAGTGACTCGTTACACGGCTTCGCCCTCTAGTCCGGTTATGATTGGGAGACCTGTCATCATATATAACCATGGATTAGACCCGGTTTTAGAACACGATTCTTACAACTCTACCACCCTTAAAAGGAATTTTGTCCCCGAAATTTGCATGTAGGTCTCACAATTCCCCCTCCCTTAAAAGAAATTTCATCCCGGAAATTGTACGTACCTTCGGAGTCAAAGAGATGGGGGTATTCTTGTCGCATGGCATCCTCCTCTTCCCAAGTAATTTCTTCTACATTCTGGCTTTTCCAAACTACCTTGACATAATGGATAGCTCACCTTCGAAGTTGTTGTACCTTTTTACTAATGAGCTGTATTGGCACCACCTCGAAGGTTAAGTCTTCTGTCAAATCTAGGGGGTCTGCAACAAGAATGTGTGAAGGGTCTCTCACGTATTTCTTCAGTAAGGACACGTGGAAGACGTCGTGGACACTAGACATTGCTGGTGGCAATGCAAGTTGATAGGCTACTTTGCCGCATCGAGACAGAATTTCATATGGTCCCACATATCTAGGACACAATTTTCCTTTTCTGCCGAACCGCTTCAGGCCTCTTACTGGCGACACCTTCAAGAACACTTTGTCACCAACCATGAATTCAAGGTCCCATCGTCTGTTATCAGCATAGTGCTTCTGACGCACCTGAGCTGTCTTTACTCGGTTTTTGATTTGATCTACTGCCTTGCAGGTTTCTTCCATAAATTCTGGTCCTACGATCCGTCTTTCTCCAACTTCGTCCCATAATAAAGGTGTCCGACATTTCTTGCCATACAAGGCCTTGTATGGGGCCATCTGGATCGTAGACTGGTAGCTGTTGTTGTAGGCAAACTCAATGAGTGAAAGCTTCTCATTCTAAGCCCCGTTGAAGTCGATAGCACATGCCCGAAGCATGTCTTCTAGGATCTGAATGGTCCTCTCCGACTAACCATCAGTTTGAGGGTGGAAGGCTGTGCTAAACTTTAGTTTCGTCCCCATTGCCTTCTATAGTCCTTCCTAGAACTTAGATGTGAAGCGTGGATCTCGTCAGACACGATACTCTCTGGAACTCCATGGAGTTTGACTATATTGTCTACATATAACCTTGCCAACCTGTCCATAGTATATTGGGGTCTGACAGGGATAAACCTGGCTGTATTGGTGAGGCAATCTACAATTACCCATACTGCATTCACCGACCTCGGAGTCATAGGTAGGCCAGTGACGAAATCCATGGTTATACAATCCCATTTCCATGCTGGCTCGGGTAATGGTTGTAGTAATCCTGCAGGCCTCTGTCTTTCTGCTTTGACTTGCTGACAGTTTAAACATTGAAATACATGTCGGGCCACATCAGCTTTCATACCCCTCCACCAATACCACCTTTTCAAGTCATGGTACATTTTAGTGCTTCCAAGGTGTACTGAATATGGGGTGGAGTGAGCTTCTAACATAATCCGATTTTGGATTTCCAGATCTTCATCCTCAGGTATGCACAAACGCCCACGGTATCTGAGTACCTTGTCTGCGTCTAAAGTAAAATCAGGATTGGCTCGACCCTTTTCCAAATCCTCTTGAACTGTCCTGAGATATGGGTCCTGTAGGACTGCTGCCTTTATTTCTTCCTTCAGGTCGGGCAAAATCTTCAATGCTGCAAACATTAAGGTAAACTGGTGTATCAACCCTTGCTCAATAGGATCATCTGTTGACTTTATTAAGAGTTGTTCTTCATCCTCTGATGAACCAGAAACTGCAGCGCACAACGCTGCATTTGTACTTGGTCCTGCTTCAGGGTTCGATGCCCATTTCCTGCTCAGTGCATCAGCTACAATGTTAGATTTACCAGGGTGATACTGAATGTCACAATCGTAGTCCTCGAGTAATTCAAGCCACCTCCTCTGCCTCATGTTCAGGTCTTTCTAGGTGAACAGATATGTCAGGCTTTTGTGGTCAAACTTAATCTGGAATTTATCGCTATACAGGTAGTGCCTCCAAGTCTTGATAGCATAAATGACCGCTGCCAATTCTAGGTCATGTGTAGGGTAGTTCTTCTCATGCTCTTTTAGCTGTCTTGAGGCATAGGCTATCACCTGCTCTCCTTGCATCAGCACACAACCCAGTCCCAGACCTGAAGCATATGTATATAGTGTAAATGGATGGACTGGAGTAGGAATAGTCAATATAGGTGCTGATACCAGTCTTGACTTCAACGTCTGGAAGCATTTCTCACATTCATCGGTCCATATGAACTTCTCCCCCTTTTTGGTTAATCTGGTGAGTGGAACAGCAATCTTGGAATAATCCTCCATAAACCTTCTGTAGTATCCAGCTAAACCCAGGAAGCTACGAATTTCAGCAACTATCTTCGGCGCCTCCCATCCTACTATAGCAAAAATTTTACTGGGATCAACCTTGATTCCTTTAGCAGGCACCACGTGACCCAGAAAGGCTACTTCATTTAACCAAAATTCACATTTCTTGAATTTTGCATAAAGCTTCTCTTTTCTCAATCTTTGCAATGCTGCTCTTAGATGCATTTCATGTGTTTCCTGGTCCTTGGAGTATACTAAAATATCATCGATAAACATGATAACCGACGTATCCAACATGTCATGGAATACCCAGTTCATTAGCTCCATGAATGATCCAGGTGCATTAGTCAACCCAAAGGACATCTCTAGGAACTCATAGTGTCCATAACACGTCCTGAAAGCTATCTTGGGGATGTCTGCTTCCTTAATCTTGAGCTGATGATACCCTGATCTCAGATCAATCTTTGAGAATACACTTGAACCCTGTAATTGATCAAACAAATCATCTATCCTTGGTAGTGGGTACCTGTTCTTGATAGTGAGCTTGTTCAATTCTCGATAGTCCATCCAGACACGTACGCTACCATCCTTTTTCTTGACAAAGAGCACAGGTGCTCCCCAAGGTGAGATACTAGGCCTTATAAACCCCTTGTCTAGCAGTTCTTGCAGCTGAGTTTTTAATTCCTTCAATTCGGTAGGAACCATCATGTACGGTGCTTTAGACACCGGTGCCACCCCTGGTAGGAGGTCTATCACAAACTCAGTAGCTCTGTCTGGTGGTAAGCCGGGTAGGTCTTCTGTAAATACATCAGGGAATTCTCGTACTACATTGATGTCCTCCATTTTTGGCAAGTCAACGGTCACATCCACCACTGATACAAAGTATCCCACTCCCCCTTTCTCTAAACACTTCTTTGCTTTTAAGGCTAAGAGTATGAGCTTTCTCTTCCTAGGCAACTTAGCCCCTTTGAAGTTGAACTCAGTCCCTTCACTGTCTTTGAACATCAACTTCTTCTGGGCACATAATAGGTTTGCCGAATGTTTAGATAACCAATCCATGCCAAGAATTACATCGAAATCTGACATCTCCAGCTGGACTAGATTGGCTTCCAACTTCCATCCTTCAATAAGTACTGGGCAAGGACCATAATATTCCTCTAGTACTACCTCCAATCCCATGGGAGACCGAACTAACAGACTTGGTTGTAGAGTCTTGATGGGTTGATCTAGTCCTTTTCCGAATGACACGGATACAAAAGAATGGGTGGCCTCCGAGTCAAATAAGACTCTGGCTGGTGCGGCTGCCTCTTCTGTGGTAACAGCATACACCTTGCCTTGCTGTTGCTCCCTCTTTGGTTGTGGGATTGTTCTGGCATATTGCCCCACCTGTTGGCAATTGTAGCACTTTATATTAGGGTTCGGCCCCGTTGCCTGTGGTGGCATTGCAAGAGCCGGTCTGGGAGGCACTGTGCTAGTTGGTGGCCTGAACGGACGGTATGGCCTGTTGTTTCTTCCACCTTGGATCTCAGGATTAGGCCTCTTTAGACCCCTACTTTGTGCTATGAAACTTTCTCTCTGACTTGACTCGATGACTCGAGCCACCTGTACAGCTTCATTATAGATGTTCAACCCTCGTCCCAACACATGTTCTCTGATAGCACCCCGAAGACCCATAGTGAAACGGCGAGTCTTTGTTTCTTCCTCCTGCATACTGGTTGGATCAAAGAAGAATAACTCCTCATACCTCTGCTGGTAGGCTTCTATGGTCATCTGTGACTGCTGCAGGTTAAGGTATTCCCTTTCCATCTGATCACGAAAACTCCTGGGAAAGTACTTGTCAAAGAAGGCTTCCTTGAATATGGGCCAAGTGATGATCTGGTGCTTTGTTTCCAGATACGGCCTGGTAGAATTCCACCACCCATTGGCCTCTTCCTTCAGCATGTAGGTGGCATATAATATTTTGTCCCCATCTTGACACTCCAGTAGCCGAAAGTTTTTCTCCATTTCAGCTATCCACTGTGTTGGCCACAGTGTTTTCCCTGACTTCCCTGTAAAGGTGGGTGGTTTGAGCTTTAAAAATCCATCCACTGCCCTGGAAAGGCTACTCTGAGCATAAGGAACCTGCCCATATGGTAGGTTGATCACAGCTTTGCTACAGCGTCTGGGTGTGGATATGCAGGGTGAGGTGGCTATAGAGATCACCATGAGTTCTGATATAGATGCCGAGGCCTTCTATAAGATGCAGATGGACGATCTAGAGCTCAGTGACGAGGAGTTACAGGCTCGTCCACTCCTACCTAGGAACCATGCGGCCCTTGCAGTAGCAGTAGCTGCAGCAGCAGCAGAGGCAGCCGAGATGGGAGATGATGAGGATGCACACATGGAGGACATCCCAACACCTGCACCCCAGCATTCTCCAGTTGCAGGACCTTCTAGGCCTTCTCCAGTTGCTGGACCATCTAGGCCTTTTCTAGTTGCTAGGCCATCCAGGCCTTCTACAGTTGCTGGACCATCCCATCCCCCTTCGGACCCTGTGATGAGCATGCTTACGGAGATCAAAGATACCCAGAGGGTCATCCTTGATACCCAGAGGGACATCCTAAATACCCAGAGAGGACTCATGGATTCTCAGCGTGAGATGGATCAAGAGTTGGGGCATTTAGCTCGTAGCTTACGGGTCACACAGGACCAGGTTCATTGGCTCAGAGAGGTGTACGAGCGGGACTATGATATTGCAGACCCGGTACCATCCAGGCCCGCTACACCACCTTAGGCAGATGTAGTTTTTATTTTTATTTTCATGTATTTTATTTTTGTTACAAGAGTAACTGTCTAACTTGTGGACTGTACTGTGTTGTTCACTTGTACTAAAAATTTTTTTATGAAATGATTAATTTGTTCCCTTTAAATTCTTCAGTGTTTATAATTGTTCTTCCATGATAAGTATATTATGCATCTTTCTTAAGTCTCAGGCATCAAACAAGCTTATGGTGTGTTCTTATTAAAGTTTTTTAATTTTCTTAACTCAGCTCATTGGACACAGTTAGATGCAGAATGATTAGTTGGACAAAGCCTAGTGCTCTGATGCCAAGTTGTCACACCCCAATTCCAGATGAACCAGAAGTGTGAGTGAACTGGCTCTAAACCACGGTTCACACCAGGATCTCAATAGACCGTGTCAACCAATCATTCCCAAGCAATCTAACTCAATCAGAGATTAATACATAGTAGTGGAATAAAATAAATGAACTGAGATCTATGTGGTAATTTAAAATAAATAATCAACTTATTCCATCATCCACACAATTTAAATAATAATTATTACAAAGTTTTAGCAGAAAAATAAACCCATCACTGAGAGAAAACACAGAACGAGCACTCGCATGACGCATCATGCTCGTCCTCTACAGTCTGTGTTTCCAAAGCCACCAACATATTATAGGCTGGAGCAGACATGAAGTCTTCCACAGAGTAACCTGCATCAAGATTTGAAAAAGAAAAGGATATATCTGGGTGAGCTCACAACATATCTCAGTAAGTACAAGACCAATGCAACAATACAATATGCATGGGATAACATCACAATTTGGGTCAGGTATAACTTGCAAATATGCTATAGTAAGGTTTGGCGGCCACCGCACCTCCATGCACGAGAGTGTGAGCACACCCAAGAGTCAGGCACCTACCACACTACTGTTGTTGCCCCACATCACTCACTCCTGTATGGAGATAGGACTCGAGTCTGGCGGGCAGGAAGAACCACAATCCCACATCCTCTCCCTGATACCCCACACCGTACCAGTACCTAAACCCCTACTGGAAAGGGCTTGCAAGTGGGTTCCGTTTCTAACCAGTCCTAGATGTCATTACAGTACCAATGGCCTTACCCCAACACGGCTCCCTACGACATAGAGATAGGGCTCGAGTCTGGCGGGCAGGAAGAACCACAATCCCACGTCCTCCCCCTGATACCCTATTCGCACCAAGTCTGCTAAAGTAAAGGCTATATGACCCTACCCCAGCACAACTCCCTACGACCTAGAGATAGGGCTCGAGTCTGGTGGGCAAGAAGAACCACAATCCCACATCCTCCCCCTGATACCCTATTCGCACTGAGTTTGCTAAGGTAAAAGGCGATACGAAAAAAGTGTTAGCTATGGATATATCCAGGGCATACCCCCTTCACATTCCACACACCAACTAAAACATATACATGCCTAACATCCAACAATCCAAGCATATGAAATGCATGAATATATAATAATAAAAGAACAACTACATGGCATGTGAGATGCACAGACATCAAACAATATATCCAGATACAAATTAAATCACAAAGGCTTACTGTTAATTAGTTATTTAGGTTTGGGGTCTTGTCCCTTACCTGACGCATGATATCGATCCCGTTCTGCGTCACAAGGTTCACTCACGCTATCTACAAGTCCTACATAATTACATTTATATGTTAGAACCCATTCATTAAGGTTACAGAGGTCAGAACCAGGTTTGGCCAAGCAAACCAAGCTCGGGAGGCATACCGGTCGCAGGTACCGGTTGTAGTATTGTGCAACTGGTATGTGCGACCGGTATATACTGGTTGCACTTACCGGTCTCACTCAGATCTCACTGAGTGAGACCGGTATGTGCTCAGTGTATATACCGCAGCCCATACGGCCCGGACCTTGCGTCCAACCGGTATACCCCGCGGTTTGGATCCGAGAGCGAGATCTCGGATCTCCCCTCCTTGTCGGCTAATGGTTAGGTCTCTAGGGTTTCTCCTATCCCTTACTAAGGTCCAAGCCTTCTAATGGCCTTCGGATTTTGGCTAGAATGCCGTATCAAACCTAGGTTAGAACCGACTTGAGTGACTCATCACCCGGCTTCGCCCTCCGGTCCGGTTATGATTGGGAGACCTGTCATCATATATAACCATGGATTAGACCCGGTTTTAAAACACGGTTCTTACAACTCTACTACCCTTAAAAGGAATTTCGTCCCTGAAATTTGCATGTAGGTCTTACAGATGGTATGTCCGACCCTAGGATCCGACCCTGGGAAATCATCCATTTTTCCCGAGAGCCGGGGGTCGATGGGGGGGTCGATGGGTATCCGACCCTCAGTGCGACCCCTGGTTCTCTGTCAGGTTCCCGGGAGCCGAGGATCGATGCGGGGGTCGATATGGGGGTCGATTGTTCTAATCGAATTCTCCAACCCCTGGACCAAAAATCAGATTTTTAAGGTCCGATTCTGAGTTCATTTTCCATTCTTCCTCCTCCGTTTCGACTCGTCTCCTTCCTCTGAGTTGCTACAGCGCCAACTCTGCTACATTGGTCATTTGGGTTCCTTGTTTCGACGTCTACACCTTCCCTACAGGTATGTATCTTACCTTTACATGTTTTTAGGTTTTCTTTTCTAGGTTTTCACCCGTATATCTTGTTTTCTTCAAATTAAACTTTTTCTAGCCATAAAAATTTGATTTTTATTGGGGGCTTTTGTTGTTGGTGAGTCAATGGACAAAAGCCCAAAAAAATATTCGAGTTTCATCGATTGGTTATCGAGAAACTTAAAATTTTCACTTTTTGCCCTAATTTTGGCGAAATTTTGAATTTATTGAAATTTCTTGAAATTCAATCTAATTAGTTGCAATTTCCGCCTGTTTAAGTCTCACAAGTTAGTTTAGGATCTATGTAAGTCCTCCTGCCCACGTGTATGGGTGAAAAGTGAGGCTTTTATCCAATTTACATCGTTATTATGTCGAAATTTCAGATTTTTACTCACTACTAACCCATATTTGTTTTTCTTTCTTATTTGCAGATACTATGGCTCGTACCAAGGTACCCAGAGTTCGCGACCGTCTTCATTTCCATTCCAACAAAGCCAAGGCACAGTATGCCCACTACGCTCGCAAGAAGGTAGAGGGAGGTCGCAAGGTGAACTTGGCTGAGTTAGCCTTGTTCAATGTGGAGAGAGCATTTGGTGATATGGGATGGCTTCCTATCATCACCTATGATGCCTGTACCTGCCCTGACTTGGTACGCCAGTTCTATTGTAACCTCCAGGTGGTGGGGGATTACAATGATGCTGAGAGGGGTGATAAGCTGCGCATCACGAGCTACATCAAGGGAGTTGACATCTCATTTGATTATCGGTAGCTGGCCGACCTACTGGGCATTTCCTATGCTGGCCCCATGGTTTTCTGCACTCCTGGAGAGCCCCAGTTCTTTTCTCTACAGATGAGGACTGAGATCGATAGTCAGCTCATTTGACCTGATCATTGGCAGATGAGGGCGTGTTATCTGTGTTCTGATCCACGGGTATATTGCAAGATCATTCAGCATAACCTGATACCGCAGAGTGGTCATTACGAGAGGGTCTCCCAGCTGACCCAGTATCTCCTATATTGTATATGCACTAGGCAGCCTGTCTGCCTTCCATACATCATCATGCGTACCATGATCAGTGCCACGTTGCCCAGTCACACGGGCAACCTTCCTTACGGACGCATGATCACTACCTTGCTTACCCGCCTGGGGATTGACTTATTGGATGAGAAGATTCAGGAGAAATCCTTCTCATCATCTCTAGATTGGGAGGCTATTTGCAAGAAGGGCATGTAGGATGCCCAGGTCAGTGATGAGGAGAGGAACGCGATGGTGTGCCCTCGCACTCGCATAGAGATGGCTGACGCTGAGGTAGCAGCCAGTGAGCGCCGGAGTTCATGGGGAGCCTGCTGGTGATGATGACCATCTGTACATGGATGTGGACTCCATACCACCTCCTTCACCTACACATGCTGCTGGAGCTAGTACTTCTTATGCGGCTGGTCCTTCTCATGCGGTTGGTCCTTCACACCCACCTTCTCATATGATGGGGATATTGCATGAGATCAGAGAGGCTCAGTGCAGATCTGATCTGAGGATGGGGGAGTTACTAGACGCTCAGCGTGTGAGAGTGGATGAGCTATTAGACACCCAGCGCATATCGGACATGAGGATGGGAGAGCTAATAGATGCTCAGCGCCGGTCAGATATGCATATGGAGGAGCTTTTGGGTGCTCGGCCGCGTGGACTGATCAGCGGTTGGCTGGTCTCAAAGCTAGTCTTCAGACGACCCAGACTCAGGTAGCCTGGTTGACTAGAGTCAACGCTGAGGATTATGACAGAGACCGTGAGGCACCGCCTCCTCCTTCACCTTCAGCTTCATGATTGTATGTATTTTCTTTCTTTGTACTACAGAGTAACTGTCCGGGTTGTGGACTGTACTCTGCTTTAGCTATTTATATACGTTTGTTTCTCTCTCATTGTATTTAGAATTGTTCCCCCTTTAATAGATGCATTATTTCCTTTTTAAGTTTGGTCTCAAACATCACTTGTGCTTATAGTGTGTTAATATTACAGTTTTTACTTTTATCCTATCTTAGTTCACAATTCATCGTGAAGGTGTGCTAGTTTAGCGGACAGTGCCTGAGATGCTCTGATACCAAGTTGTCACACCCCAATTCTGTACTATTCAGAATGGTGTGATGAACCGTTAGCAAACCAATGGTTCAACCAGGATCTCGAGTGGGCTATATCCATTTTATCTAAACCTCATACATCCACATTCATAATCAGAGTAAATACACAATAGCGGAAGTCTTATAGTAAAATGAACTGAGAAATCTAGATGTGATAATCATATTTAAGTAGCAAATTATTCTGTATCAACTAAGACATAAATAAATATCAATTACATGTCTTTACTAAATCCAAATAATTAAAATAAAATCAAATCGAATACGCATGAGTTGCACTCGCAAGAGGAGTCATGCGTATCCACTTCGTCTTCAACTTCCATCGCCGCCATGTGCCCGTACACTGGAGCGTTGACATAATCTTCGACGGTAGTACCTGCATCATCAACTAAAAAGATTCGACGTCGAGAGGGTGAGCACATATCATGGCTCAGTGAGCAAACAAAACAATGAAACAATACATATGCATGCATTCAATTCACATCTTTGGTCTGATTTAAAGTTTGCAATGCGCAATAGAAAGGTTCGATGGTCAAAGGTTAACGTTTATTGACCCCTCCTCTATACACAGGGTGTGGAAGTCCTCCCAAAGGCTAAGGTTTATTGTCGTCCCCATCCACCCTACCATGAACATTGTACAACAAAGGTTAACGTTTATTGCTGTACAGTGCCATACCAACACGTAAGCCCCTGATGGCGAGGGCTTGCAAACTGGGCTCGCAACTAACCAATCCTAATGCCAAACAATGTATCCAAGGCCTCACCCCAGCATCCCTCAGAACACCAATAGAGATAGAGCTAAAGCCCCCCGGTAGAGTCAGAGACTACAAGGACCGAGACCACCTCCCCTGATACTCTACGACGTAATAGTTCTGGTAAAGTAATGGTGATACGACGATGCTAATGCACAAGACTTGAGTTAGAGATAGAGCTAGAGTGCTGAGGCCCAGCCCATGACACCTCCCCCTGATACTCGCTCGCATCAAGTACACCAACCATACACATACATCCACATGCCTATTCCTATCATCATCATCATCATCATCATCATGTTATAAACAATAAAGTAAATATGCATGAAACAATTAATAGAAATATTGGATGACATATTGAATGCACATTACAAGCATATTCGCATAGAATCAAGCATAACATTGGACTCATGAAATAAAAACAGTTTGTTATTAACCAATTAGTTTAGGTCTTGTTTCCTCACCTTTACTTGATCATAAGTCCTCTTTCAAGCTTTAAGAATCAACTATATATCGATATTATATCTCTAGAAAAGCTAACCAAGTTGATAGAATTTAATTAGAATTAATTCGAACTTTAAAAAGCATGCTGCTAACTGGGGGTCGATGCTAGGGTTGGAGTTTTGATCGACCCTGGGTGCGACCACCCCTATTCTGGACTTCCCGAACACTAGGGGTCGATGCTCAGGGTCTGGTAGGGTCGATTGGCCATCGACCCCCCATGCGACCCCCTGTGGGTTTTGTCAATTTTTCTTCCTTCAGTCCATTCTTCATGTTTGAGGTCCTATGGCTTGCTCCTATAGTCCATTCCACACATGTTCTATGGCCTAAAACTGTGGTTTATTCACCTATATGGCTTTCATGATTTCCCCCATGGTTTTCATGAAAACCTAACCATGGGTGGATGATTTGGGTTCCTCCTAGATAATCCCCTCTTCATTATCTACTCTAAGGTCTTAAGAAATTCATGGAGATAGTATCTATACCTGAGAAGTATGCTTCTTCCTCTGAATCCCTTCTCCTTGGTCTTCTTCTCCACTTTCCTTCTCTTCTCCTTCTCTTCCTTCCCTTCTCTTTCTCTCAATCCAATTAGGGTTGTAAAAGGAGTGAAAGAGGCTTAGGAACGTCTTATTTATAGAGTAGAAACTCCTAAAATAAGTCTCATTGAGATTAGGAAGGAATCCCATTGAGATTAGGAAGGTTTCCTAATTTTCGGTTTGAACTGTTTTTACCTACTACCAGGGGTCGATAGGTGGGGTCGAAGATCCTGTCGACCCCTGGTCCTTAAAGTGTCCGACCCCCCATGTAAAACTGGGGGTCTGACTTTTATACTGGAGGGGTCCGACCCTCCCTTGCTGGGTATGTGACCCTCCCCTTATTTTTAATGTTTTTAGGTCAGTTTAATACCTGGGATCGTGATCTCCTTCATGCACGTGATCCATTTGGTTCGACCATGATGGGTAGACCTAGTTCATGGTGGTAAGACCGGTTTAGTTTGATACGGGTCTTACAACTGGATGCTTTCGTTTCTTGTTAGCTAGCTGGCTCACCGGATGCTTTCATTTCTTGCCACATGATTGACTCACTGGATGCTTCCATTTCTTGTCACTTAGCTGGCTTACTTGATGCTTCCATTTCTTGCCACTTGTTTGACTCAACGGCTGCTTTCATTTATTGTCACTTGTTCAGCTCACCGGATGCTCCCATTTCTTGCCGCATGCTTGGCTCACCGGATGCTTCCGTTTCTTGCCATTTACCATGATGTCATGCTCACCTAGACTAAACTTCTAGGTTTTACTCTCTATTAAATGTAAACTTAGACTTGCTGTCCATTTTTTTCAATCAGTGTGCGAGTTTATTGCTGGTAATATTATCTTTCTTTAGGCTCATTTATTACTATTACTAATCATCCACACTATCTCAACTCATCCTGCTGTCCATATCTCTCATAACATGTTAGAAGAGAATGTTATTTTTGTTACAGTCTAAGTTAACATCACCTCTACTCTAATCACCACTAGTATAAGCCTATCTCTTGCCTTTCTTTGTCCTTGTGAAGCTACTACTAGTTTACAGTAGATTACTAAAGGTTATGATCACCAACATCATGTAGAAACTCAAGACATATAAGTATAAGGTTTGTTGTCCATTGGTTTTAATTATAAATATACATTTCCATAGCTTATAAACATATGCCTTCAAAGTAACCTCATTCTTTGTTTCTTAGTTAAGTGTCATACAAACATTAAAGTCACATTTTTTAGTCATATCAGCATAAAAACCACAATCCACACTAAATAAATTCATAGGATTCACATTATCTAACAATTTATTCCACATAGTCCACAATCCATATACCCAAAACAGCAAATATTTCCATCTTACATAAGTAAATTCATAATCATCAAAACTTTAAGACATTCATCACCACAACAGGCACATATGTATATTTAAGTTACTAGCCTACTACAAGAGGTCATTTACTCATTTTTTTTCTTGAAAACTCTTTTTTAAGCAAGCCTTGTGCACTAGTAAACTGAAGAATACAGCTAGGGATAAGTCCTCCAAAACACCTACACCAATGGTTAATAAAATCACTATTTAACTGCGTGAGCAAACCCAAATCTCATACGAAGGTCAATAGTAACTTCCTTTTATTACCTGAGTCCTATATGTAAATTTGGACCTTCCTCTAGACACTTTTGCTTAATACTTCTCTTCTTCCTTTATGCTGTCCAACATTGTACTATTTTAGTACTTGAATAAACACAGAACCACTCAATTTTTATTTGAATTATCACTAGAGTGAGTCCTTGGATCCCTTAGACATGTCCCTATATCCATAATAGCCTTTGGTAAAAGGAAACTCACTATTTACTTGACAATAAGCCAAAAATTTCTGTGTTGCTGAAATTTTCTGCCTAAGGTCCTATTGGGTTGCACTTGGGCATCAAAGACTCCATAAAATTTCCCAAATCTTGGGGAATACCTTCCTAACATATCATTCTAGGTCCAAGGGGAAAAACCCCCAAAAAAACTGCGGAGAAAACCACAAAAACAAGGGGCAGTCAACCTCTCAGTTCTAGTAGCTCAAGAAACCCTCTGGAACTGGAAATTTTTCGACCCTTTCCCCTTCTTTCCTCCCCACAGCAGACCAAAACTCTATGAAAACATTTTATAAACCATTTGGATCAATTCCAATGTATTTAACATCATTTAACAAATTCATTTCGAAAAATCCTCATCTTCCATAGCAAAAACATGGATTTCTGCAACTATCTCTCTTTTAGGAGTCTTCTTTCTATTAGAACATCTAAACCATTTCCAAATCATCCTATATTCATGGTTACAGACCTCATCATATGACTTTTCACTCATGAGAACATTTCCCCAATTAAATACACATATATATGTTTAACCCAACGTTCCTTGAGGTGGAATATAATGAACAGATTTACTGTTCATCATCTTCATCCTCAAGAATGATGTGCATGCTCTACCTTTCCTTTAAGAATTGATCAATGCAACATACAATCCACATTCCCTTCACCATAGGGTATAAGAAACTCACCTGAGCACTCACAAGTTGGTTCCAAAGCTTGAACCACCAAGGACAGCAACTCTAACTTTAATTTCTTCCTTGGCTTTGCTGCAACTCCTTCAAGGCTACTCCAAAAATGAATTTCCTCCTTGAGAGCTTTCTTGGACTGATGATCTCTAGTTGAGCACTCCTCCTTGCATTCAAAATCCCAAGTTCTAGCACCTCAATCCACTCTACAAGCTCCCCAACTACTAAAATCGCACACACCATGAAAGCAAGCTTCCACTCACTTCTCTACCAATGAATTTCCCATTTCAAACAAAAGAGCTAAACCGATATCAGTTCCTTCTTTTGTAAACTCTATTTTCCTCTATTTTTTAAAATTCTAAAATTAATTTTATGGTAAAATCCCCCTCTTGCCCTCAACAATCACCCAATGCATGAAGGGGCTGCCTATACTTCTAGGGTATCCCTCAAATTCTTCCATGCTTATTTTACCCTTCCAAGATTCCATTATCTTGACATGCATGCATTCATATTTTAAGGGTTTACTTCACCCTTTTATTTCAGCCACCAAAAATGTCCTTAAACTAATTCACCTAATTCCTCTTGTGTCCACCCTCTTCCTAAAAGTGAAAACCAATCATCCACCAATAGTGAATCACTATTGGGTATCTACTACACTCAATATGTAAATGCCAACAAAGTTAGTTCCATTTTGCCTCCTAAGTGGTTTGAACTCAAGACCTCCAAGTTTTAATTCCATCAAGCACTAGAAATAAACCGTTAAGCTAACTCTTTAAATCTTATATTTACTTTCACTAACAAATTCATAAAGGTAAGATCACTTATGAAAATAAACAACTATGCTAGTATAATAACTCATTTCCTACTTTATACACAAAACACAATTTCTAAGCATCATAAATCTGAATTTTTGAGCACACCATAATCCACAAGTCAACACACACATTATCTCACACTATATAAAAGTAAACATTACCTATTTCCACCATAGACATAGAACAATCACCCTAGTATCACAGCCCCCAACTATCAATCCCTTCCACTTGTTTCAATTTAATGAGCAATCGAGATTACTCTAACAACTTGGGTTGTTACAATCCACCCCCCTTAAAATAATTTTGTCCTGGAAATTTTGCTTACCTTGAACTTCGAACAAGGAAGGATAATGCTGACATATCTCCTCTTCTTGCTCCCACGTGGCTTCATCTTCTGAATGATTCCTCCATTGGACCTTGACATAAGAAACCACTATATTTCTCAACCTGTGCTCTTTTCTGTCTATGATCTTTATAGGTGTTTCTCCTAGTGATAGATCTTCCTTCAACTCCAGTGATTCATACTATAAGACATGTGTAGGGTTTCTCATGTTCTTCTTCAATAAGGACACATGAAAGACATCATGAACATCGGACAATGGTGAGGGTAGAGCTAGTCTATGGCAACAGTTCCCACTCTAGCCAATATCTCGAAAGATCCAATATACCTTGGAGCAAGTTTACCCTTCTTCCCAAATCTCATGTTATTCTTCATGGGAGATACCTTGAGAAATACTTTATCGCCCACTACAAACTCCAAGTCCTTTCTTCTTCGATCTGAATTGAATATATATATATATATATATATATATATATATATGCCTATACCATATTCTACTCAGTATACTAAATGAGATAGAATTTGGTACTGATATGAATCAATATCTATGAGCACTAGTATTACCAATTAAAGAAGTTGGCATTGTTCCTAATAAAAGTTGGTTGGTATGTATTCGCCTCATCCGTAAGATAAGAGGTTGAGATGGAAGAAGGTGTAAGATTTCATTAAACTGGACAGATGTTAGTGAAAGGAATTTTGGAATGAAATAATTCGAGAAACTTTAAGAAGGTCGAAGGTATTAAGAAAGAATTAAGATCACCTAGCCTCGTTACTCCCCAACGAAGCTAGTACTTTAAAGAAGCTTCCTTTAGAAGTAATAAGGAAGTTGAGCAAGGAAGGAATATAGAATCTCGTTAGTGTGGAATTGGGAAGTTTTGAGCCAGCGGAGCTATATTACCAAACAACTATACCGCTAATTATTCCAACGACCATGTCGTGTTCAACTTATGGATGTAAGTAGGGACATCAGAGCCCCGAAGTATGTATTAACCACCTGACTGCCCCCAACCCAGGCATATTCACCTTGTACGGTGGAACCGTTAACTATTTTAGACCAAATCACCCAACCACAGGCCGATTTGTTATATACTATGAAACCTTCGACTATTGTATAACAAGAAGGCAAGGGACTCCAACCACAACATCTCTTGAATCGGAGTCCAGCAAAAGGACCATAGAGTCACATGATCTATATGGGAAGAAGGTGGATGATATACAAGTAGTACCCCGAATTATCAGGGGCGTAGGTACACCTAAATTTTTATAAGGGGTGGAGTTGTAAGACCCGTGCCAAACTCCATTTCTGTTTGACCATTTAGGGCTTATAACAGGTCTTACCATGGCTATCATATCAAGCCAATACGGCCGAGGATAATGACATACCCGGGAGGTGACACAAAACCACCATTTTGAACCTCCTAAATCATTGGAACTCAGGACATTGCACAACAAGAGGTATCAGACCCAACCAATGCCAAAACTGGCACCAGGCATGTCACACCCCGTTCCCGACATATCGGTACTATGGAATGTAACGAGGTCTCTCCATCCTATCAGGGCATAAGAAATCCCCTTCCAGGATCGTACATCACGGTATTCCACAAGTCAACCTCAAGGCGTTAATTATCAAATATCAGAGTAACATAAACATTTCCAAATTTATTCCCAACTAAAACATTTAATAAGAAACTTAAAAATGGTTATAAGATGGAAATCTTATAAACCAATTATGATATGCTGACATTCTAACAAGTTAAAATGAACTCATCCAAGTTATTCAAATCCATAATTATAAAAGTTTAAATAAACCAGTAAAGTATTATCTCAAACCCAAAATAATTAAAATCATAATCTAATTACCTAGAATAATTCAAATCAAAGTAAAAACCATTATTCAAAGCTTATTCAAAACAAAAACCCAAAAGAATAAAATCCCAAAACTAAAGCAATAGCGAAATAGGCGCTTCTTAGGCCTAGAAGTAACTCTACGCATTGCACGATGGATCAGAGACATCCTCCTCAGGTTCACTTTCTTCATCCTCTACATTAGATGGAAAGCAAACCGAAGCGTCAAGAGAAGAACCTGCTACATCTAAAAATAGTTTGTGCGCACAAGGTAAGCTCAACCACCGAACTTAGCAAGAAAACTAAATGTGTAATAAACAAATGCATGCAACTATCAACTACGGTCTAGTAAATAACTATAAGTGCCAGCTCAGGACAACCCAGGCACAAAGTCTCCAGGTTGCACGGGTCTTCTCCCATCAGGTGATACAGCCTCACTCGGCGTACATCATTACCCCCAAGTATGGGTACGTCGTTATGGAACAAGCTCGTATTATGCCAGTCACTTGTCCACAACTCATCCTAAGCCTATATTACGTCAACCACTTGAGGAGATGGTAATCCTACTAGTCAGCTCGCCTGCCCATCTATACTACTTCGGGTATGGGGAGCATCGCAGCTATGTTTATACCACCTTTTTATTACACTCATACCATTACATAAACCCCAAATGGCTAGGGGTACAGTTATACCGGTAATTATGTTCAACTAGTCATGTCCACCTAATTAATCATATTATTAGACCGTAACGTCATCAAGCTTTTGACCCTTTCTGAGCCCCCCATAGGACATCGTGACTTAGTTAAGTTACATATGGTCAATGCAAAGCAGCGTCAATAATAAGTGGTGCAAGAGTCTCATTCCACCTACATTCCCCTTTACCGACTTAACCAAACATCATGAATCAAACATGGATAGTCATTTTTGTGGAAAGGTAGCAGGTGTCTCATACCACCCACCCTCCAATCCTTATCGACACTGCTGAACCCAAACACAAGGATGCATATGCATGATCATACAAAATAGTTTATTGGATAGCATGTTATTACACAAAAGCATGTTATCAATCGCACACCATCACACAGCATGATAATAATCAGAGAAACACATGCATTCAAAGGTCTAGTTCTTTTAAAGTAAAAAATCCTTCCGAAATTTTTAGAGAAAAAATTAAAAAAATAAAAAAAAAAACGCCTACCAAAGTTGATGCAGTCCAAGAAGGCCCAAGGCCCAAGCTCAAGTCGATAATGGGTCAGCCCAAAGAACCAGTCGATATTGGTCCATTGGACCAACCCAAAGACCAACCCACACTGTTCACGTGAACAGTGTTCACGGTGCCGCTCCCGGGGAAGGGGACCAACAACGTAAATTTTACTTCTTTTGTTATTTCTTTCCCTAAATTATTCTTAGATTTTTTTCCTAAAGTTAAGTTATGGATTGATATTTTGTAAGTTGTTTTTTGGAAACTTTCCTAAATCTATAAAGGCAAGTTTTTCTTTTTAATTTATCTTAGGATATTTTTTAGATTGGAAATTTTCCCAAATCTATAAAAGGCAAGTTTTCCTTTTAATTTATCTTAAAATAAATTTTTAAGAGGACTAAATCCTTCCTTATTTTGTAATCTTTCTAAAGTCTATAAATAAGATAAAGAAGAAGGAGCCCAGCGATTTAGACAAAAAGAAGAGAGTTTAGCTCTCGATTTTCTATTGAGTCTCATAGGTTGTGAGTCTCAACAATACTTTTTTTTTATGGTTTTCTTGTCCTTTTCTTATTCCTTCAGTTCTTATTATTGCATACCAATTAAGTGTGAATTAAGCGGCGGGTGTTCGTGGGATTAAAGATTAAAATCATATCGACCAGCCCCAAAAAAAACAAAAAGGGTTTTGGAGGGAGGGTGGTTTAAAAAAAAAAAAAAATCTCTTTAACGTGATCGGATTATCTCCAATTTGGTGCTCATATGTCTTCATAATCATTCCAAGGGGTTTCATTTCCCATCAGGTTTTGATTTCAAGGGTTAGATTTCAAAATGATAATTGGTTTTTTTTTTTTTTTTTTTTTTTTTTTTTGGGTTTGGTTGGGTTGGTTTTTGGGGGGGGGGGGGGGGGGTGGGTTTTTTTTATTTTTTTTTTTCCCTTTTGCTTCCAGGGGGTTTTGGGGGTTTTTAGATATTTTTTTTTTTTTTTTTAATTTATCTATCCAATAGAATTAATCAGGTTTCTCTTTAAGTTCATTATTTTGGTGCTCATAGCATTAAATACTTGTCTGATTACTTATGCCTATCGCCTATTGTTTGCCCGATCATGATATGACATCTAGGGTTCATTATTTGTTTCATTCATTATTGTTCATAACCTTAAGGTGTGTCTAAACCTTGCAGCAAGCCTACTGTCCATAAGAGATAAGTGAATTGAACAATGATTCTCCATAAGATGGCACATTCACTAGCCAAAATTTCCTTTTTAAGAGCCTTAATAGTAAGGACTTCTTTTAATGAAGTCAAATGTGTTCTAACATCGTACAGGATCAGGTTACTAGTTTCTAAGGTTCAATACTTGCTGTCCTAAGGTTTCTAACATTCCGATTTGGTGAACAGCAAGAGACTCAACTGGTCATTAAGCTATTAATCAAAATAACAAATATTACATGTTTAAAAACATACATTCAAGGATCCAACCCTTTAATTAGACTCCTAAAAATTCTAGAGAGTCAATAACCAAAGATGGTCGACAATAGGGCTCAAAATCCCGTACGGCACGTGGCATTAACCTCACAGTCTGACCACCAGACGTACGGCACTTGTCATCGATTGCCTATCTGAACATGGTCGTTTGACAGTGCCAGCACCCCAGAAGGGTTGCCTAGCTCCTATAGGTTGGGTTTATGGTCTCACAACATAGAGGCAAAGCATGGAACTTACCTCTGGTATGCATGATGCATAAGGGGTTTTTGCATCAAAGAGATACTATTTATGGGTTCTAAGCCCTTAATAAATTCAAAATAAGTTCTATGAAGTCACCAGCCAAGTTTAGCTAGATTCCAACGTCAAAATGATGTGCAGCTGATGGCACCGACCCCACATCTCGACGGCCAAGTCGTACGGCACGTACCATTGACCACACATCGAAACATAGTTCGATGGCCACCAAACTTCTCCAACGTATTTCTTGTATTTTTCTTGGTCAGAATATGGAGTTTGAGCTCCAAAGACAATTTCTACACTAGGTTTGGGATACTGTTTAGATTGTTCATTTAACCCACATAACAGATCTAGTTTTTAAATTATAGATCTCAGTTCCAACATTTAATCCAACTTCATTCCAAGTATATTGGGTCCTCTACAATCTTTTTAAAGTTATTAATAGTTTACAATAGTTTATTTATATTTTCAATGATTCGATTCCACCATTCTGTTGCACCATGCATGCTACTATCCACAATCCGTATTTGTGAACGATAGCCTTTACGTTCATGGCTCCACCCTAGATGGTGGATGGTTTCTCTTCCATTTCTTTACTCATAATACTTTGATCTGGTTGGAAAGGAAACCATCACAGCACGAGGAATCTTAATGGCAAGGACATATTATTATATGATACTTCCATTCAGTATCTCCGTACCATCACAGGACTCGTTTCATTGGTGTTTATAGTCTATAATTAATGAGGAGAGTATTACCTATGGTGATCTCCTTTATCTTCAAGCTCTCCACGACTAAGACAACGATCTAGAGGTATGTTTTCTTCTCCTTTTTTTTTTATTCCTCTTTTTCTATGGCTTCCAGTCCTTCTCTGCTGGGCAGTACTCGGGGAGAAGCTTTCTCTTTTCTCTTCTTCTTCTTCCTCTCCTCTCAGAGTTGTGCGTCAGAACCTCTCCCACCAATCCTTTGGGTTTGACAAACTGATTGAGAGAATTGAGAGGATAGAAATCCATCTCTTCCCAAATCGGTAAGGGGAGCCCATGATGGAAAGGGAAGGATTTCCTCCTTTCCTTCCATTCTCGGTTCAATCAAAAGCAGCATACCATAAATAAACCATGGGTGATAAGTTTTCCATGCAGGGAAAAGTCAAGAATTCAAATTGATGGGACCCACATTCAAATTGGTCACCATTTGGATTCACGCCTGGAGGTGTGGCTAGACATCATGCTGCTAGTTTGCTGCCGCACCACCCATGTCTCTAGCCGGACCTTCTTTTGGGTCTGCCAGTCTAGGCGTGTGCCTGCCAGGCTCTTGATAGTTGTATAGGCTAAGTCTGAGACTTTTTCTAGTGCATTCCTGTGCATTCTAATGACGCAAGAGGTTTAAGGTAGTGGTTTGGTGTCACCTCACAAGTATGTCATCGCCTTTGGCCGTGTTGATACTATACGTTCGTACATGGGAAGACCAGACACATGCCCAAATTAGTCAGATCGTAATGGGGTTTGGGCACGGCTCTTACAAGGCACGTACACACCTAAGCTGGCCTACTAAAAATAGAGGTCCAGCTGGAAAAGGTGGTGCAGCTGCCCACATAGTGTAGCCGCACCGCAGTGCATGAATCTGGTTGGTGACAGATTGGTCGCGGGACCCGATTCAGATTCTATCCTCTCCCTGCATGGAAAGCCGAGGGTACTTGAATTTATTCATGGCATGCTAATCACAATGGGTCTAACTATGGTAGGGAAGGGGGGAAATTATCCTCACTTCCATTTTGGTTTCATGGAGATCCCAAAACCAATCCCTTACCATAATAACTGAGACAACCTTCTAGTCTAGACAAATCAGACCAACAGAGATTGGGAGAGAAGAAGTCAGACGCACAAATTTGGAAAGAAAGAAGAGAGAAAAGAAAGAAAGAGAGGAGAGGAAAAAGAAGAAGAGGAGAGGAAGAGAAATCCTCTCTCTCTAATGCACACACCCAACAAGAGGAAGAAGAAGAAAGAAGGAGAACCAGAAGCCATGTGTATCTTCGGCATCACATGCTTGCTAGAGAACTCAAAGGAGAGAAGCTTATTTTAAGTATCTCCATGTCCTGACCAAAAAAAAAAAAAAAACCATTGTAGAACCTAGAATTTATGAGTTTTGATTTATCGTTTGGACTAAACGCCATCAAACAGCAGTTCGAAACCACTATAAGTAAACCTTGCCCTATGTTGTACTGGATTTTAGGCCAAGTAGAAAGAATGAGACCGTGGTTCATCAACCATTAATGGAGCCACCGTCCATTGATGGCTAAGCACCGATGAAGGCTTCGATGAAGTCGAACCTAGGATAGTACTTGCAGAAAATTAAACAATAAACCCTAGTTTAGGTGATTAATTTATTAACAAATTCATAAAGCCCAGAATAGGATTTGTTAACCCTTAAAGATGTCTGGCCATGAGTTCCACAATGGAATTCCATGACAAGGAATCCTTTGTTGGAATCCCGAATGAGTTAAAAATTCAGACCAACCCTTCGGAGGAGGTCCGATTGCGACATACCAGTTAAGAAATAGGCAATCGGATACACAGCAAATAAATTCGGGAAGCCCCTAGGAAGTTACCAGTCTTGACATCCGGTCGTGATATCTATAACAGGACTCGCGACCGGTTGGGATCAAAAAGGGTTCCCGAGAGCATCCACTCCCGACCACTAATCCCGATAATCAGAACTGGTTAGTCGCAACCGCTTAGCCCCAGAAAGCCCTGTTTAGGTCCTCTCAAACAGGTTGCAGAAAGTTGTGGGGTCAGTGGTTTCTCCTATTCAATCAGCCTTGATCAAGGGAAGGCTTATTTCAAATAACATTTTGGTGTGTCATGAGATGGTAAGAGGATCGAATCAGAAAGGTTCTTCCCCCATGGCGGTGCTCAAAGTGCACCTTCATAAATCTTACGATTCGTTTAATAGAGAATTTTGCTCAATCTGCTTCAGATCACGGGATTTCTAGATACCTTCATTGGATAGCATTTGTTCGGCCATGTTTTCAATCCCAGTTAAAGGCAGCCCGGCCGGGTTCTTTGAAGAGGGCAAAGGAATCAGACAAGGTGACCCCATCTCCCACTATTTGTTTACAATTGCCATGGAAGCCCTTACCTTCCTTTTTCAGCAAGGGGGTTCAAAATAAGGAAATCCAGATCAGCCCCAAATGTAAGCTAATGAATCTGTCTCACCTAATCTTTGCTGACGACCTGATGGTTTTTGTCAAGGCTGAAAAGGAATCGATTGCCAACACTCTCAAGATCCTCGATAAGTTTCCTGCAATCTCCAATTTACATATCAATAAGTTTAAATCCCAGATGATGGCTGGAGGGGTTAATCAGGAACAGAAACTGGACTTGCTGAGCGAATAAGGATTCACTGATCACTCTCCCGATTACATACCTTGGGCTCCCCCTTTTCTTTGGGAGGCTCAAAGATTCCCATTGCTCTCCAATTGTTGCAAGGGTGCCCAAGAAACTGGAAGGACGGAAATCAAGATTGCTTTCCCAAGTAGGTAGACTTCAACTTATCCAATCAGTGTTATGAGGCTCTTATCTCTTTTGGACAAGTTGCTTTGTACTGTCGCAGGGTACTATATATCTATAAATTGGAGTCTACTTTTGCCAAATTTTTAATTTTTTTGGGCTAGAATTTCTCTCCATAGAAAGATTCATTGTATCTCTTGGGATAGAATTTGCAAACCAAAGAAGGAAAGGGGTCTCAGTGTGAAAAGCATTAGAGACATGAAAGTAATCAGAATTCTCAAGAATGTTTGGAGCATTGCCTCTAGAAGGGAAATCCTGTGGGTGCAATGGGTCGCAAAAAAATATTTAAAGAAGCACTCAATCTGGTCAGCCCCTTACAACTGCAGAAACTCTTGAGCATGGAAGAAAATTACTAAGTGTTACACCCCAAAATACTGGTTTGAAATTTTGTCTCTTGAGATACGATTGGATCAATACCTTAGTTTGGATGTGCTCCCACCAGAACCTCATAAGCGGTGCACACCCATACCAACCACTACCAACACAATCCTACAATCATAATTTAGAGTAATATATATAGTGGAAGATACTAAATAACCATGAGCACACTATTGATAAATAAAAGTAATAGGACCAATGTGTTACATCCTCAAAACGAGTTCTTCAACTAACTTCATAACCAAAACCTTAAGTAACATTGCCTTATAAATCACAAGCTATGTAACTATAAACAAATAATCCAAAAGATATTCAAAATATAAAACTATTCATTGTCCAACACTTATCCCCAAGATAACTATCCATCAAAGACACACGCATCACACTCGCAATTCGCATCTTGGGCTTCGTCCTCACACGGTGTTCTGCCTAGCTGAGCCAATGGCGAGATCGCAGGTGCATTCAGATAATTCGCAACCATGGTACCAACAACATCATCTAAAAACAATGGCATACATAAGGGTCAACTCTCCAACATGAGTTCAACGAGAAACAGATAGACAAGCAGATAAATATGCATAATCAGTTTTATTACACACAACAATGCAGTAGTCCAGCTGTAAGGACCAAAGATTTTTGATTAAAAATTATCCTAAAATTTTATACTTAATTAAGATGTTCAAATTTTTTACACTCAATCACACAAAAAGAGATCGAAAGGCTTTTGCTTTAAGATCTCATCCACACACGCCAATTGAGGGTAAGAAACTAGAGTCGCCACCTAGATGAGGTCTAGGACCTATAAATGTTGTCCCTCTTTTGAGAGATTCCAATAACTCACACAATGGATTGGCTATCTCATCTCACTAAAGGGGGTAAACGCTAAACTACGAGTTGGGAAGGTGTTAGGCACCCAACCAGCCTAGTCATTGACCGGTCTCCCTAAATCCTATACTTTCCTAAAGTTTATGTACAGTTTGGGGCTATCTACATAGACTACAATATACACAATGGGATCCTAATAAGTTTTTAATTCACCCTATATTAATTGCATTACACTAAGGATGCACATTTCTACAAGTAACAATATGTGTACAAAAATGAAATATACAAGTGAACAGGAAAGAATGACTAATTACACAAGGAATAATATACAAAAGAATAAATGAAAATGAATGAAAGAATAATAGAACAATAAAAACAACAACAAAGGTATAACCAAGGTTTGGAAACATCCCAAACCGCCTAAGTATTCCTATGCGATGGGAATCAGGGTAAGCGTAGTTCGAGCGGGTGTGTGCATACCAAGTGTGTGCAAAGCTGATGCTCCCATAATCATGGAACACATCAAGGCGATGGATGCTCCCATAATCATGGAATACATCCGATGGTGAGATATGTCCCCACACTCAGGAAAGACCAAAAGCCTCAGCTCCCCATACACGGGGATCCATTAAATCTCACTCACATCCCACAATGGGATGCCCAGCGTCCGTCGGGCCACCAATCCTATGGATACATCTACCCAATCGTCCATTTTCATTAATACATTTTTGATACAATGATTTCCCCCACTCTTGGATCCAATCCTAGGGTACCGTAGGCTCATTCTAAATTGGCACACAGTGGGTCAGACTCTTTGGAGTCCCCTAGCCAATCACATCGTGAGAAATATGCATCCTAACATACATTTATTACAAAACGAATGTGTTAAAATAGGATGCAACACTTGGGGTAAGGAATATGCATTCAACACATTAAGACATGAAGCATTAAGTAATGTGACTTGAACTAATTAGGCATGTAATGAGAAGAGAATCAGTTTACTTAAACCATAAGCACAATTGTATCAACCACATACTGGAGCAATCATGAACAGCCATTTAGCAATTATGAGATATAATTAAAAATGGGCATGGGAATCTAAAAATAAGCATGAGAGAGCATTCATAAAAAAATGAGAGATGACAAGTTGGAGCACAATAAATGAGAATAAGTCACACAGATTTGAAGCAAGACCATTTAAACCCAACTCTACTCAAACCAAAACTCAAACCAAATCTGAATCAGGCTAGATAAACCAGAACCAGCCTAGGCCTAAACCCAACTCTAGCCTAGACCGAACCAACCCAAACTAAACAGAACCAAACCCTATAAGCTTGAACCAAAGCCAAATCAAACTAGCCTAGTCAAAAGTAACCCAAACGAGATTAAGGACCTAGACCTAGACCGACTCAAACCAGACCTGAATTGACTAAACTCCAACACCAAAACTTGGGTTGGCCCGAACCAATTAGAAAGGATAGATTCTAAATGGCCAAATCTAGGTTGGTTTGGACCAGCCCAGAACCAACCAAACTAAACTTCTAAAGAAACTAAAGTCTAGGTTGACCCAAACCGACCCAGAAAAAACCTAGATCATATTTAAACCTGACCAAACCCAAGCCTCACCAAAACAAACCAGAACCGAAACAACCCGAACCCACCCAAATTCGGATTAACACAGTACACAGCAAATACAAGCCTAAATCTGACCTAGACCTGGACATTAATATTCAAAAACCAATCTCAGCCAGAAACAACACTATGTAGAACCACCCTTATCAGGTTTAAAAGGGGAATAAAGGGAAAGGAGTAATCAAGAACCCTACCCCCAAGTTGCAGCCATTCAGGAATGCCAAGAGAAGGTGCAGAACTTCTACTGTTAAAGCAAAAACTAGAGTAAAAAAGAAAATCACATATATTGAGAAAAGGAACAAAGGAAATAACACGGAAAGGATGGAGGAACATGAAACCATGATAGAGAGAAAGCAACCCATACTACCACTCATCTGAATATGTTAAACAGACAAAACATGAAGAAGCAACTCAAGTAAACATTGAGTGTATCCGATTAGAGAAGAGTTCAATGATGCTTAGTCTAACACAGAATATATATGTGAAGGGAAGCATACGGATCATAAAAAATTGGACTTAGTTTAAACACTAAACCATAGAAAAAATTTGATCTAACATTAACATTGACAAAATCGGGTGGGGTTCCTGATGAGATCTAGTAAAAAGAACCGACTAAAATGGCAGAAATAGTAACTCCAGGCCAAACCCAAATCGAGAATGCAATCCCCATATTTACATCACTGGCATTCATGTTAGTCCCTACCAAGCCCTCAACACTACTGTGGCAAACAGACTAGCAAACTTAGACTAAAAAAATGAAGATATGAAGGAAATTAATGTTCACGGCAGGAATCATAGAGGAATGGGAGAAGAGAGAACAAAATTACACATCATAAGAGTCATTCTCAATACGCAGGTAGAGAACAAATAGGTGAAGAAAGTGACGAAACTTACCAGGATCTGAACCGGTGAACAATAATGGCTAGCCTTGTTTTTCTCTTTCTCATTGGCGATAGTGGTGGTGCTATTCTTTCTTCCACCACGGTGATGATGGCACTGCTGGTTTTCTTCTTCCTCCAATGTTATTGGATTCTCCCAAAGCCGCAGAGAAAGAGAAGCTTCAGCACCCCTGATTTGAGCCCCTCTCTCCTCTGAATCTCAGCTTGAGAAGAAGCCTGTAGAAATCCTGATGGCAATTCTCCTCTCTGATTTTCCCTTTCTCTGTCTTTAATGAATCCGAATCCTTCCTTTCGATTTGATCAACCAACCAAAGTCTTTGATTCAATTCGACCCTCTCTTTCTCAAACCATTTGAGCCCTCTACCGAGAACTCAGCTCACCCAACCTTGGTTCTTCTCGAGCTCTCATTTCTCTTTTCTCAAATCTCCCTTCGAAACCTTATCCCAGATTTCCTCTAGGCTATGACCTATTCTTCTTCCCAAATTCTGTGATTTTCTCTCAGTTCCTCTCCCCTCTTTCTCGACCGAATCCTCTCACCTAGCTTTTCTAGCCTCCCTCTATCTCACTCGATCTCACTCTCCCTCCCTCACATTCACGATAGCCCCATTTCGAGAATCCCTCTTCTCTCAACCAATATCTTTCCCATGGTCCCTTTCTACTATTTCTTCTCTCCATCTTCCCTATTTCTTCTCTCTTTGTTTCATTCGAGCTTCTTCATCTCTGATTCTCTCCTCTCATTTGCGGATTAGTTAGGGTTTAAAGCCCCATCGAATGACATCAACACCCCTCCATTTTGGCTAATTCTAAAATCCCCTTTTTCACATTATCCTAATCCCTGAATTCCCAAACCAAGCCCATTAAGAGATGACAACTTAAGGCCCTAATCCTAAACCAAAGCCCCAAAAAAATATGAACAAAGCCCACTAAAATAATCCTAAACCCACTCAACATTTTTTTTTATATGTATTTTTTTTCAATGATTTTCATTTTTTTTTTAAAACCTAAATTACCAAGGCGCCCTTTTATCTTTCCTATGGTGCCGAAAAAGGGATTCTTGTAATGGAAAAACTGAGGTGCTGACAAATACCCCGCTTCAAGAAAGATTGCACCAATCAAGGTTGAAGACAAGAAGACCCACAGTTTTGCCACCACAATTATTGGAAAACAAGGTAAAAGAAAAAAAGAAACACAGCTTCTCTTGAGTAGCGGCCGGGTTGGCCTTGGAACTCTCAAAACGGGCCTGAAAGCAAGGATGAGCTTTTACGCATTTCGCGGAACCACTCGGAAGAATGATTATCCCGTAATTACATAACTAATCACGAAGGAGGAGCTTTCACACATTTTGCAAAACCGCTTGGAGAGATTACTCCGTAACAATGGAACTAACCTCAAAAGCGAAACTGACATTTTGCACATGCGAGTCCCAAAGTCAGAATCAAAGACAAGCTTTCACGTATTTCACGGAACCACTTGGGGAGATTATTCCGCAACAACAAAACTAACCTCAAAGGTAAAACTGACACCCCGCACATGCGAGCCCCAAAGTTAGAATCGAAGACGAGCTTTCACGCATTTCATGGAACCGCTCGAGGAGATTATTCTACAACAACGGAACTAACCTCAAAGGAGAAATTGACACCCCGCACATGCGATTCCCAAAGTCAGAATCGAAGACAGGCTTTCACGTATTACATGGAACCGCTCGGGGAGATTATTCCGTAACAATGAAACTAATCTCAGAGGCAAAATTGACACCCCACACACGGGAGCCCCAAAGTCAAAATCGAAGATGAGCTTTCATGCATTTCATGGAACTGCTCGAGGAGATTATTCTGCAACAATAGAACTGACTTCAAAGGCGAAACTGACACCCTGCACACGCGAGCCCCAAAGTCAGAATCGAAGATGAGCTATCACATATTTTATAGAATCACTCAGAGAAAAAATGACCCTCTTGAGTAATGGCTGAGCCGGCAATGGAACTCTCAAGACGGGTCTGAACAAAGCGGGTTTTCCTACACACCACATAACAAACCCCAACCGAGTGGACTCTCTCGCACTTACATGGAACGAGTCCAAATCTTCAAAATGGACAAACTACTTGTCCATGCCAAAAGTCAAAATCGGAAGGGGGTCTAAGCTTTCTTGAGCAGCGGCCAAACACCTAAATTCACAGATGGAAACAAACCTTAAGTAAAGTGCCATCATCGAGAGTCAGCGTACTAGGCACGAAACAAAAGCATCATTTAAGCAGAACCAATGTTAACACAATACAAAAATTGAAGACAAAGACTCCATCAATCAACACTGGTGTAGCTGGATTTTGGATGGAATGGGGTTTTAGCTAGGACACAAAAAACTCGAACGTCCCACTCATAAGCAAATTTGATGACCAATATTGGCATAAAGTTGGTCGATTCTCAATTAAGCATGGAGTCAGGTCAAATTGACGAAACAGCCTAGCAAGCTAGCATAATGAGATGTGGATTAGGCCCATGGCCCAAAGGTGTAAGCTACTCAAAATTTTCATGACAACTCCACAAGATTTCAGTAACACATGAATTTGCCCCAAACTAGGTGCCCTTACAACATGATCTAGATTTTCCTTAAACAGGAATTGAATTTCCTGACCATGCAGGATTTGAGGAATGACCAGATTGACTTTCAAGTACAAATGATGACGATTTAACAATCCAATGACAACGGGCACAAAACCATAGATAAAGCTCCTTCCTAATAGAATCGAGGAGGGAAAGAAGCATATGAAGAATGATTCAATGGAGATGCTCTCCCAATCAGAATTGTCAATGACTCCAAGATTGATCGTCAAGAGCCCAAGCAAATCTAGCAATGACACATATGGCAACACATAGACTTGAAGCAACAAGATTTAATTTTTACACCATGTAACGAGATGCACGCACACCCAGTGTCTGTATGATGTAACAGACTACGCTTTTTGTGTAGATGGAAACGACATGATTGAATCTAACCCCCTTGAAGAGAATGCATCCATACCCTAGTGTATCCAAACCCTAGTGTCTGTGTAACACAATAGACCACGTTTTGGTGCACATAAAAATATATGGAAGGACACGGAGATTTTGCCCAAGAATTAAAAGCACATATGACCAGATTGCATGCGAAAACGAACCAAATCAGACATCAACACAAAGATCTCCTCTCCTACAGGAGAGTGACAAAATGATTAGAGATTACTCTCTAGCAAATGGATACCCCACTCTGGACCCTGAGAGATGGAGAATGACTTGCTCAATCCCTTATGGATGATAAAAATGAAT
This sequence comes from Protea cynaroides, assembly GCA_028583415.1. Taxonomy (NCBI): domain Eukaryota; kingdom Viridiplantae; phylum Streptophyta; class Magnoliopsida; order Proteales; family Proteaceae; genus Protea; species Protea cynaroides. Next base: position 81,109,988 of record CM053267.1, on the reverse strand, counting down.
CTGATGAACCTGACCACACAAGCATGAGATTCCAAAGAAGTTTCTGCAAACACAAGCAAGTAGCGAATGATTTGGAAATTGTATTTACTAGTGAATACTACTATCAAATCCAGGAAAACAAGGAAAAATGATTTAATCAGTTTTCTCCAAACATGACTCACTTTAGATGAGAGAAAGTTTCTTCTATCCTATGGAGGATAAATTCAACATGCTTTGCATCTTTGTCAAAATTAACTAGGTCTCACCTTGAACAAACAAACAACCAAGTCCTTTCCCTTATAAAGGGCTAAAATGGGCAACCCTTCCAATTTTTGTATTTTCTTTGCAGCTCAACCCAATAAAATTATTAAACAAAGGGTCCCAATGTGGCGAACTATCGCCAACAGATCTAAGCACACTCGAAATGGTCTGGGCTCACAACGAGCCTCCCATATTCAAGATATCAAGCCAAATAACAATTTTACCCCAATGTTTACGTCTGCAACGACACACAATGATAAACAAGTGACTCTTTGAGTCATCACTAAAAGAAACCTTAAGGAGATGCCACCCCACATTAGAATTTAAACATGACACCAAATAACACTTTCCCTCTCGGAAACGCTTAGACAACACATATACATCTCGATAGGCTACGTGCCAATGCTGAAGTAGATACAACCATAACTAAGCCCAAAACCTCTAAATCAGTAGACAATGCGATGATGAAGGTCCAAGAGGACAGATAAGAAACTACCATATGGGTCTGCCATTAGGGAGAGTTTTTAGTTATTTATGTAGAATGGTCAATCCCAACAATGAAATACCATTTTATTGGCTAGAAAAGAATGGACTATTGGAATTCTTTGATGCCGTTGAAATAAGAACGACCGATAGAAATTCCAGTCATATTTATTTGAACAAAATACACAATAGAAAGACAAGCTCATAAGAGACGACATCATTAAACTTATTTAATGATCGAATGAAGGGCTTGAATGAAGACTTTCGAAAGACCGTTGGATTGATGGAGTGGAGGAAGAGTCTGAGGAAGAGTCTTTTGCCGATGAGAAATCATCATCTAATGATGACAAAGCAATGAGACCACCCCTTGTAAAGGCCGAATGTAGCGGCCAATATGAAAAATCCAGTCCAACACATCGTAAAGCACCACAAACAACCAATTAGCCATGAGGCTCAAGAGTAAACTACCACACATTGATGCATAAATCGCTGAACCAGCTCACCATTAGGCCTTGATAGAACTACGCATTTTGTGAAGCCCAACAATTAACCCTCTGTCCAACTTCAATGGAAAGTGCCCTCCAACATCCACTTTGTATGGCTCTTTTTCTTTTCTTTTTTCTTCTTTTTTTTTGTTTTGGCTCTTTTCTTTTTTTGAGCACTTCTTTTTTTTTTTTTTCCTTTTTTTTAAGTAGATGTGGAGGCAATACAAGACACCTCATTGTTCGATCAAACTGTAACATTGTTCCTCAAATACAAGGCCTCCGCTCCTGAAAGCCATCGGTCTATAAGGATCTTTGGAGACTATATCTCCAATCTAACCGAGGTAGCAAATCTACATTGTAGACTTGAGAGAATAGTGCTACTCCAGTTGGAATTCATCTTTTGCAAACCAGCACCACAAAACATTTCATTAACCCAACGACATTTGTGCCTACCTACTTGACATCTGTGTTCACTCAATCAAATATGAAATCCGCATCTGCTCCATTAGCTTCTTGTCCATTCCATCATTTTTTTTTTAGAATGACTGTCACTTTGCTCAGTGTTGTGACCACCCCAATCCATGATGCAAAGGAAACACGTAATCGACAAAAAGAACATGCGCATAACACTTGTTCTCCTTTCTTTTTTCTCTATTTTTTTTTTCTTCTCTTCCTTTTTCTCAATGATGATATCTCTGACCCAGATTAAATTCACAAGGCATCTCATCATATTTTAAATCAATCAAAACATCAGAATGAGTTTGGGCTTTTCAGCGCCCTTTAACATCTCATAAAACTCCTTCAGTAAATCAAGGTGGTCCTTTAAACATTTGAAACCTGTCAACTTATCCCTCCAAGACTGCTCTTGTATTTCCAAATCAATCATTTGCAATTTTTACAGACAAGTTAAACTTTCTTTTCCCAAGAGGCCAAGTGGCGTAGAAGTTCAGGTGGTGGCTCATCATCCAAGTCATCATTAGTGTCAAAATTGACTGGGGCATGGAAGTGGAAAGAATGCTAAACATAGGGGAAAAATATTTTGGAAGATGTGAAGCACAACAGTGGAAGCCCCAAGGGGGATGATTCTTTTTATTTACAGAGCAAATTGGACTGGACTGTCTATAGACATGTCAGCATCGGGCCCAGACACAGCCAATAGCAAGCCGAGACATAAGAACTTATCTAAAAAAACCCCAATTAGGTGCAACGCCATCAGCGCAAACAATGATCGACTACGGTACTAAATCTCCACCCTGGCTATTACTAGTAGGACTCATCATACCTACGTACCAATATGTGCCTGATGCACACCAAACTCATCTATACCCCAGTTTGGGTCCATTAAAGCTCATCATTGGGTTACCCTACTGTTGGATAAATCATAACCACAAGGGATCCTCGATTATCATGGATAATAATAGGAGGGAAATGTGACTCCTGAGAGTCTGGGATTGTCTCTGAGTCAAGGGCCTCTGATTATCTTGGATGGACGACATGACTGTACTCAGGAGTCCAAAATTAACTCTGTCAGATTGACTCAAGACTCCAAAATTAACTCCACCAATCAAGAAGACACAATTGCCAAAGATGCATAGCTTACTACTGTAACTCATGGTTTCCTAATGGCCTAGACTCTAGGATAGGACTTCAATGGAATTAGCAATGACCACTCTAAGAAGTCTCCTAAGTAAGGATTCCTAACCCATGAAAAGAGGACATCTCCTGTCTGAGCTCATCACATGATGAGAAAGATAAACACTGACTGCTCATGGTGTAAACAGACTTTTGGAGATTCCAATTAAGGGAGTAATCGACTCCAAGGGATATGATTTGAAGATTTTTGCTAAACAAGAAATGGAGAAGACTACTCTCTCGTTTTCCAATTATCAATTCTAATTTACAACATTAAACTCTAACTGACAGAGACAACGCAAGAGGGATGTAGACCAAGCAACAGATGGCAGATACAAAGGATAACAAAATAAAATGAACTTTAAACAAAATAGACACAGAATGACAAGAAAGACTAGACTCTAACTAGTAGAGACAAACAGATGATGAAAATTCGGTCTCTAACTAGGAGAGACATAGAAACACAGAAATACCAACTCTAACTAAAGGAGACAAATAATCACAGAAATATAAGCTCTAACCAGTAAAGACAAACAATGACACAAATACAAAGCCCCAACTAGTAAAGACAATTAATGAAAGAAATGAATTACACTCTACCTAGTAGAGACAAAGAATGACAAACCTACAAAACCCTGACTAGTAGAGACAAATAAGTATGGAAATACAGATTCCACCTAGTAGGGACAAGGAATCACAGAAAAAATAAGCTCTAACTAGAGAGAGAAAGAATAACCAAAAGTACAAACTCTAACAAGTAGAGATAACAATTCACCAAAATGAATTAAGCTCTATCAAGTGGAGACAAAGAATGATAACAATCAGTCTTAGACTAGTAGAGACAAGAAATGATAAACATATAGGGAAAGACAAGCACGACAAAGATAGGTCTGCAGCTAGGGGATACAAAGAAAGACGAACATACAAAGCCCCAACTAGTAGAGGTGAATAATTACAGAAAATATAGACTCTACCTAGTAGGGACAAAGAATGGCAAGGATACCAAACTCTAACTGGGAATATCTGGAAATACAAGCTCAAATGAGTAGAGACAATGAATGATAGATATGCAAGGCTCTAACTAGTAGAGAAAAATAACCACAAAAAATAAAAACTTTAACTAGAAAGACAAAGAATGATAACAATCAGTCTCTGACTAGTAAAGAGACAAAGAACGATAACAATCGGTCTCTGACTAGTAGAGACAAAGAATGACAAACATACACAACTCTAATTAATAGAGATGAATAACTACAAAAATACAAACTCTACCTAGTAGAGACAAAAAATGACAAAGATGGGTCTCTATCTTTGTAAAGACAAAGAATGACAGGCATACAAGACTCTAAGCGCTATGCTCTTTGCCCACAGCAAACATATAATAACTAGAATATTTCACACCTTCATGATGGATCAGAATATGAATTGAAGATAATGAAACATGCTTAGGAATAACACAACCTATGGGTTAATACCCTGCCAACTCTCTTATATACTCTCTTAAGGGATTGGCAGTTGTTGTAGCCCAGACATGGATGATTTGCTAGACAGGCTTTATTAAGACATGGTGTAAGACCCGTATAATACTAACTCGGTCTTACCACCTTGTATCAGGTCTTCCTATCATGATCGGACCAAGCAGACCAAGTGCGTGAAGAAACCACAAGGCTAGGTATGTAATTTGAACCATAAATCATCTAATTGAGACGTGTGGTCGCATACCTAAAGAGGTGCGACCGACCACACCTCAAAATAGTGAGACCACAGGAGTCTGGGACATGTAGTCACAGATTTGGGATGTGTGGTCGACGGATCCTACGACCCCACGTGCGACCACACAATGTCAAACTGACTCCGTGATTAGGAAACCTTCCTAATCTGAAAGGGGGTTCTTTCCTAATCTAAGTAGGACTCTATATGGAGGATTTTCCTCTATATATAGGTCGTCCCTTAGCCTCTTTCATTCTTTTAGAACTCAAACTGAAAGAGAGAGAAAAAGAGGAGGAGGAAGAGAAGGAGAATTGAAGAGAAAGACTAAGAGGAGGAATTTCGGAGAGAGCTCTGATTCTTCAGCAAGTTTAAGGTATGAAAACATCTCCTACATTAGTTGAATACCTAGAATAGATCATGGAGGAAGTATTGATTCAAAGTAGGATCTCAACCATGAGATGGAAACTCAAAGGAAATCCATGAAAAGTAGATTAGAGTAGATAATTATGAAAAATACGAAATGAAGGCCATAGATCAATCACAGGAAGGACCCTAATGATAGTTTAAAGAATTAAATCATAAAGGGATTAGGCTGAGAATGAAAGTCGACCAAACATTCGTGTGGTCGCAGCTATGGTTGACCACACGAGGCACATGTGTCGACCATAATCCCTCAAAAAGTTTCTAGGGAGGGTGTGGTCGCATGTGTGTGGTCGCATGATATGCGACCACATGTATCGACCACACATGTTGTGGTCATAGAAACTGAGACCATAGGTGCAACTACACCTGTGACCACTCAGTTTTTGGAGGTCTAATTGATTCCAGATGGGACATTTGAACACTGTAATTAATGAATATGAACTCTAACTTAGAATCCATAAATTTATTAAGTTTTTACGTGGTCCAAAAGTGATTTACAAATCTTAGAAGAGGAACAACCAACAATCAAAGGTGAGGGAACAAGATCTAAACTAATTGGATAATAACAAACTGCTTTATTTTTATTGGGTCCAATGCCATGATTGATTCTATGCTTGTATGCTTGTAATGTGCATCTCACATGTCATCCAATATCCATGCTATTACTGTTCATGCATATTTAATTCTGTTTATTTATAACATGATGACGATGATGATGATGCTAGGAATAGACATGTGAATGTATGTATGTGGTTGTTGTATTGGATGCGAGTGGAGCATCAGGGGGAGGACGTGGCATGGTGGTCTTTGACCTCATCACCAGACTCTAGCTCTATCTCTACTCAAGTCTTGCCCACTAACATCATCGTATCGCCATTACCTTAGCAGAACTATTACATCGTAGGGCATCATTGGAGGTGGTCTCGGACCGTGTGGTCTCTGACTCTGTCGGGGGCCTTAGCTCTATCTCTATGGACGTATTGATGGATGCTGGGGTGAGGCCTTGGATACACTATGTGGCATTAGGATTGGTTAGTTGCAAGCCCAGTTTGCAAGTCCTCGCCAGTAGGGGCTTACATGTTGATATGGGTAGGGCATCAGGGGAAGTGTTGGCGGTGTTTGATCTAGACACTTTAGCTCTATCTCTATTCCATGGTAGGTGCATGTGGGACGGCAATGGTGTTTAATCCATTGGGTGGATTCACACACTTGTGTATCGAGGTACGGCGGCCACCAAACCTTTTTATAGCATATTGTAAACTTAAAAATCAGACCAAAGATATGAATTGAATGCATGTATATGTTTGTTGCATTGTTTTATTTGCTCACTGAGCCGTGATGTGTGCTCACCCTTTTGACGTCGAATATTTTTAGTTCTTTATGCAGGACCTACTGTTGAAGAATATATGAATGCGCCGGCGTATGGACACGTGGCTGCGATGGACGTAGAAGCTGAAGAAGACGCGCATGATTCATCGTACGAGTGTAGCTCATGTATTTTTTATTAGCTTAGTTGTTTAACTATTGGAACTTGTAATTGATTATTTTACTTTACTTTATGTCTTGAGGTACATTGGTAATGGTGGATACTTAATTATGTTATCATTCATCAGATTTTCAGTTCATTAATATTAGAAGACTTTCGCTATCATTTATTTACTGGATTTTGCTTGTGAGATGTATCTGGTTTTTATCGAATGGGAGCGGCCTATCCCGAGATCCTAGTTGAGCCTGTTGGTTTATTGGCCGGTTCATCACGCCCTTCCGTTAGATGAGAATTAGTTGCTGTGACAACTTAGTTTATCAGGCTCTCGGGCTCCGCTTCATTAAACCAAAATACTATCCCAAGGATCGTGACTTGAGTTAGGATAAATTAAAAGTTATAATAAAAACACACCATAAGCACTTGTATTGTATGAGACATAAGCTAAAGAGTGAATAATGCACATATGTAAATGGAAAACCAATGTTATATATAGAAAAGATCACATCGAATCCAGTACGGTCCTCGTCCTAGACCCAGTTACTCTCTGTAATATAAAATAGAAAGAAATAAGTGGCGTCATGAGTTGGGGTGTCTCAGAGGAGGAGGGTGTCTCACGGTCCCTGGTCGTAGTCCTCGGCCTTATCCTCGTAAAGCCAGGGCTACACTGCAAGGTCACTGGAGACAGTCCTCGGATCACGCTGCCCTCACGATCGTAGTACGTTGAGCCTCCCGAGAACTCACACAGCAGTCCCATCATGTCATACGGTGGTGGGCGTGAGGACCAGCGAGTGAGGAAGGGCCGGGAAGGACCAGCTCCGGTGGAATTTTGTGGTGATGGAGGAGGTATGACATCCATCCATGTACATCAGATCATCCCATCCTCCTCATTATCGCTCCTCGTGTGCCCTGCACCTACCTCCTGCTGCTTCGCTCACCGCCTCACACCTTCTTCAGCTGCGGTGAGGGGATGTCTCATGGCGTTTTCTCTCCTCGTCATTAACCCTAGCATCTCGTGGCATCCCCATCCTGCGAGATGGCCTCCCCAATCGAGGTCGGTCGTAAAAGTATCCTCGTGAATCCTCTCTTTGACCAAGTCTACTGCGAGGGTGAGTGAGATAGAGTGGTGATCAAATCACCCATAGGGTGGGTTACCCTTTAGAATGAGGCGTCGTGGCACGGTGCATGGTTCTGTGTGTGATATAAGAGGAGGCGGATAGGCTGCTTAGTGAGAGATGGTCACGAGGAGGTGCTTTGATTCGACTATGAAACCTTCTCATTAGTGTCCACTGGGAATCGATTTGTGCCCGAGATGATTTAGTATTACACTCGGGAGGCTCTACGGACGTAGGTTAATTTGCATCTATTTACTACGTGCATTCGCGGTAAGGCACGGGAGTTCCTTGGGTGCGTGTATACTAGGGACTCTTCATTGGAGATACCAAGATACCCGGCCAGCTCTGGCATTCGATGAGAAACCTCTACCTTATCTAAGTACTATTGATCCTAAGCTCTCTACCCCTATTCATATCCCACGGATCACCCTCTACCCGTAAATTCCGTAAAACTGTTTCTAACTCGGGGAGGGTGCGGCCCTCATACGGAATCATAGGTACCAGCCCATATCACCAGCTCCCTCCTCAGCCAATTAGGGCTAGTTAGCCAGAGTTGACCCCGCGCCCCCTCTTCCACCTTCTTGCACTCGTACTAGGGATCCTGTGCCCTCTTTGTTTCAATGGACCTAAAGCAACGAGGGATCGTGAACTCCAGGGATTTTAATTGCGAGCCATGTTATCTGCAAGGGCATAGACCAACGAAGCAACATATCGAATATAGTGAAAATTTAAATTTGACATTTATGTCATCTGTGATTGGCCAAAAGCCTCACTTTTCACCCCAAATATTTAGGCTTGAGGACTCCGCCAAGTCTAACTCATCTTACCCAAAGGTTACATACATTCAGAAATTTAAACTAGGCTAGGTTGAATTTGAAGAAATTTCGGCAATTGGGAAAAAACCACAAAAATTTACTTCAAAAATAGAATTTTCAGGTTCTATTAAGCCATACTTAGGTAAACTCAAATTTTCTTAGGGGAGCTTTTTCATTCGTGGGTAGCCAATATTAATAGCCCCGATAAAATCAAATTTTACGTCGGGGAAAATATTAATTTGAAGAAGACCCTTATAAATTGAGCAAAACCAAGGTATGATACTTAAAAAGGAGAAAGAGGTAGGGAACATGCAGGAGGAATGGAATGGGTCATAGGCTGATGGAAAGAATCACCAAATTTGTATGATTGACCTTCCCGACAGCTCGGTGGTGGCGGGGTTGAGTTGTAGACAGTAGAAGACAAAAGTAAAAATAGAAGAAAATGGCTCACTCGGAGATTTAAAAGCCTGTTTGGTGTCGTATAGTCCGCAATTCAACCAAAAATGTAACTTACATTCGACCCGATTGACCCCACAATCAACCACGGGGCTCTCGGTGAGCTGGCAGGGGAGTTTGTGTCGTCTCAATCCACATTGGTTACATGATAGTGAGGCCCGCGTCGACCCCCCATGTTGAAAATACCACATTTTATTGAATGACTTTAAATTGAAACTTTCTTGTTTATTTGAAATTAACATGTGATCATCGTATATTATGCTTGCCTCCTGTATCTTTCCCTTGATTTTCAGGATACTCCACCCCCTTAATAGGAAATGGCTGGCCGTAGAGTAAGTAGAAGGAAACGAGATGTCAACCCCATCTCCACCACCTATGGGAGACCAATGACAATGAAGGTCGATAAGGGCGGGAGGGAAATATTGGAACTCAACATGCTACGCCTCGAATGTGCACACCCAAGCTAATCCAACCAACTTACCTCCACCACCTACGGAGTTGGCTGCTGCGGTAATGAATTTGGCACAACAAATGCAGCATATCAGACAAATGCGGAAGCCAACATGCATCTTTGCGCTACGAAAATTGCTTCTCAGTTGCAAACACAACATCTCTACTGCGGGACAAGCTAGTTCTTACACACGGTGGTAGCAACACTATACCCCAAGCACATAAAACACAAGTAGTACAAGGCCAGGGTACCAAATCCTGAAGCACCGCCGAGGTGTTACAACCAAGGTAACTTCTCGTTATCGACCACCTATGTATAGGGCATATGCTCGGTATCAGCTTGATCGCTCCAAACCGATCGACCGTTTCTGAAGTTGTTTGAAGGAATTCCCGGAACAAACCATCAGATCCGTTGTGGCCAGCTCATTGGATCGATGAAATGAAAAAGAACTTTTATGATGATGACTATAAATGAAGAAGAGAAGGTATTATGTGCCACATTTATGTTGAAAGGTGATGCACACCACTCGTGTGAAATCAACTAGAAGTTATACATTAACAAAGCACGCCCAACTAACATGGGTTATTTATAAAGAAGCTTTCTTAGAAGTATTTTTCAAGGAGTTTCGGAGATCAAATGGAAAAGGGAGTTTATGAGTGCGTATCGGGGGACGGATGATTGTAGAGCATATCAACAGCGTTTATGAAGAACTATTTTTTCTTTGCTCCTCCAGCATGCATGAGGAATACCCAAACCCGAGAAGGTTCCTTATGGGACTTAGGGAAGCATCCCAGTAAGCATGTATTGGGATTAGAAAAGAGAAGGTTCATAGTAATTTGTCACGGTTACTCGTACTTGGGGAATCGAGCCGAAGGGAAAATTATTTACTCGGAACAGGTATAAGGCCCAATGGAAACTCATACAATGGAGGAAACTCAAGAAACATTTAAACCCTTAAGAGTACTCGAGGCTTCAATGCACTTATACTACTTTCCAACGCCCCACCTCTACAAAAGCAAAGTAGGGCTGGAGTTAAATCTTATTTGTGATCAAGTAGAGGGGACATTATTCAAGAATTATCCCAAGCCGAGGAAGCGGTCCTGTGAGAAAAAATTTATGCGGTTACTTAGGGATCTTTATCGCATCGCTTGATGTGGCCAGCGGAGTATGACTGAACTATTCTCATTTTCTACTACCTTGTGTAAGCATTTAGACTAAATTCATCGAATCACAAGTATGGCATTACTCTGTTAATGGGTTTACCACTGGAGTACTCTTTAACTCTAGAGCTACTCATTCTTTTATATCTTTATCTTTTTGGAAAGAAGTTAAATCTACTCCCTCGGACCTTTAGACTGCAACCTTGTATGATCACCTATGGGATTAGAATGTGGAACTAGACAAGAAGGTTATGGACCATATCCAGTTCTTATCGACGAAAAGATTTTGGAGACAACCTTAATCCAACTCGAGATGGCAGACTTTGGCGTTATCTTTTGAGATGGATTGGTTAGCTCAACACTCGAGTAAACTTATTATGTGCAGAAAAATTGACATTTAAAGACAAGGGAAGGAGCCGAGTTTAGTTTTGGGGAACCAAACTTCCCACGATGCTTGAAACTCATTCTCTGCATTAAGGCTAGAAAATGCCTCGAAAAAGGAGGAATTGGGTAATTTAGTATTCGTAGTTGAGCCTCACCAGGAAGGCTCCACGAATCGAGGATGTTGAGTTTTACATGAATTTTTTGGATGTATATCCGAGGAACTACCGGGAGGACTACCAGTCCCGATCGCTGACGCGGAGTTCGTTATAGATCTTATACCCAGTCGCTCAGTGCTCGAAAGCATCCTATCGAATGGCTCCCTCTTGGCTGGATGAGCCGAGAGGTATAGTTATAGGAGTGCTGGACAAGGGTTATATTCGGGGACCCGACATATCACCATGGAGAGCACCGTATTTTTCGTGAAAGAAGGATGGTAGTGTTCGTTGTGTATAGAACTATCAAGAAATTGAATAAGCTTACAATCTCAAGAATCGATACC
>CM053267.1:79638217-79801369 GCA_028583415.1 Protea cynaroides | reverse complement strand
CAAAATCGGGGTAGATATCAACCGGCCTTCGGTGTTTGGAAACTCTTCTCACATTTATCGGTCCACACCGAACTTTTCACCCTTCTTGGTCAAACTGGTGAGAGGTACGGCAATCCGAGAATAGTCTTCTACAAATCTCCGATAGTAACCAGCTAGACCGGAAAACTTCGAATTTTTGAAACGCTCTTTGGTGCTTCCCACTTTACAATAGCCTCGATCTTGCTGGGGTCCACTTTGATTCCTTCAGTGGATACTACATGGCCTAGAAATGCGACTTCACTTAGCCAAAACTCACACTTTGAAAATTTGGCATATAGCTTCTCTTTCCTTAGGTTCTTGATATGGGTTTCCTTGTCCTTGGAATATACCAATATGTCATCAATAAATACTATAACCGACGTATCCAACATATCGTGGAAGACTCGGTTCATAAGTTCCATGAACGTTGCCGGTGCATTAGTTAATCCGAAAGACAACCAAAAATTCATAATGTCCATATCTGGTCCTGAATGTTGTCTTTGGAATATCACCTTCCTTAATCTTCAACTGATGATAGCCTGATCGAAGATCGATCTTAGAAAAATACTCTTGCTCCTTGTAACCGATCGAACAAGTCATCGATCCGAGGTAATGGATATCGATTCTTGATTATCAGTTTATTCAACTCCCGATAATCGATGCATAATCGAACGCTACCATCCTTCTTCTTTACGAACAACACCGGTGCCCCCATGGAGATATACTGGGTCGAATATAACCTTTGTCAGTAGTTCTTGTAGTTGCACCTTCAGTTCTTTCAGTTCCATAGGAGCCATTCTATAGGGTGCTTTTGATACGGGTGCGGCTCCAGGTACAAGGTCTATCACAAACTCTGTGGCTCGGTCGGGTGGTAATCCGGGTAGTTCCTCCAGAAATACGTCAGGATAGTCCCGCACAACATCTATATCTTCCATTTGTGGCGCGTCCTTGGTTAGGTCGACCACGGATACTAGATACCCGATTGCCCCCTTCTCAAGGCACTTCTTAGCCTTTAGTGCAGAAAGTATGAGCTTGCATCTCCGGGGAAGTTTGGTTCCTAAAAAACTTAGTTCTGCCCCTTCCTTGTCTTTGAACGTTAGCTTCTTTTCGGCGCATAACAGATTTGTAGAATGCCGAGCTAACCAGTCCATTCCCAAGATGACATCAAAGTCTACCATCTCAAGTTGTATCAAGGTTGCATCTAAAGTCTTCTCTCCAATGAGAACTGGACATGGTCCATAATCTTTCTCTAGTTCCACTTCTAACCCCATCGGTGATCGTACAAGTAATTTGTAGTCTAATGTTTTGATGGGTAATTTTGTCTTCTTTCCAAACAACACAGATATAAATGAATGAGTAGCTCCGGAATCGAAGAGTACTCTGCGGGTACACCATTTATAGGTACAATACCGTGATTTATCTTTACTTAGTCTACATGCTCATTCAATGTATTTATAACTTTAAAAGTTTTAGTCATACCTGTGACCACATCGGGTGATGCGGCCGCATCCTCGGACGTAACAGCATATACACGTCCCTGATGGAATTGCTTCTTGGGCTTAGGGCACTCCCTTGCCATATGTCCCGGCTGGTTGCAGTTAAAACACTTTGGGCCTTCAGAATTTGGCTTTTGCTGAGGTTGAGCTGCTGGAATAGTCTTGGTTGCAGCAGTAAAATTCTGAGGACGGAAAGGTTTATACGTCCTGTTATTGCCTCCGTTGTAGGAATTCCCGGCTGGCCTTTTTAGGCCTCTATTCTGGGTAAAGTAACTCTCCTTCGGGCTCGATTCAATCACTCGAGCAATCTGGACAACTTCATTATAAATTTTCTTCTCTAAGCCCAGAACGCGTTCCCTGATGCTTCCTCTCAGTCCCGTGACGAACCTACGGGTTTTGGTATCTTCTTCTTGCATGCTAGCTGGTGCAAAGAAAAACAGCTCTTCGTAGCGCTGTTGATATGAGTCCATAGTCATCTGTCCCTAATATAGGCTCGGGGAACTCCTTCTCCATCGAATCTCTGAAGCTCCGTGGAAAATATTTCTCAAAGAAGGCTTCTTTATATATAGCTCATGTCAGTAGGGCGTGCTTGGTCAGTTGATATGTCTTCGTTGATTTCTACCAATGATGTGTGTCTCCCTTGAGCATGAAGGTGGCACATAGTACTTTCTCTTCCTCTGTGATAGTCATCATGAGGAAATTTCTCTCCATCTCGTCTATCCAGTGGGCTGGCCATAACGGATCAGACGGTTTTCCGTTGAATTCTTTGGGTTTCATCTTCAAGAATCTCTCCACTAGTCGAGAGTGGTCCAACTGGTTTTGGGGGTTTGCCCCAAACATATGGTGTGGATACTGGTAATCACCCTGAGCCGCCTCGGAACCCGTGACCGAATGCGTGCAGCAGGTTATGGAGGTGTCGATGAGCTGGGTGGTTACCCACCGGTGCTGCACCGGCTTGTCCTGTGTGCATGGGTGCAGCCTCGAGTGGCTTGAAACATAATTCCCATGGCAACCTGCATCTGAGCCTGTGCGTGTTGCATCTGTTGCAGCTGCTGTGCCAGATTCATCACCACTGTTGTTAGCTCTGGTGGTGGAGGTGGCAAATTTGTAGGGTTTGCCGGTTCTGGATTACCCGACGCATAATTATTCTCTTGACTAGTCTCCTCCACGGGTGGTGGTGGTGGGACTGCACTTCGGGTATGTCGGGTCACTCTACGTCCAGACATAATTTCTTTCGGTGATTGGTGGTGCCTGAAAATTATCAAAATAGGTGAGAAGTCATTTATATTTCATGTAGGCACACTAACCGATAATCAATTCCAATTTTAGCTCATTCTATAAAAAAATACTGTCTTTTCTATGCAGGGTCGATGGTGAGGGTCGATGGTATGTCCGACCCTTGGTATCCGACCCTGGGAATGACTTGTTCTTCCCGAGAGCTGAGGGTCGATGCGAGGGTTAATGGGTGTCTGACCCTCAGTTCCGACCCTTGATTTCTGTCAGATTCCCGAGAGCCGAGGGTCGATGGGAGGGTCGATTCGAGGGTCGATGGTTCTAATCGAATTGTCCGACCGTCGAACCAAAAATCAGATTTTTAAGATCCGATTTTGGGGTCATTTCTCACTATTCCTCCTCAGTTTCGACTCGTCTCTCCTCTCTGAGTTGCTACAGTGCTACTCTACTGTTGTTGGTCGATTTTAGTCCGAGTTTTGACGTCCACGTCATCCATACAGGTATGTTCTCTCATTTTAACCTATTTCTAGGTTTCCATTTCTAGGTTTTTGCACCTTTAACTTGTATTTTCCAAATTAAACTTTTTTCAATCATAAAAATTCGATTTTTATTGGGGGCTTTTGTTATTGGTGTCTCGAGGAACGAAAGCCCTCAAAAATTTTTGAGTTTCATCGGTTGGTTATCGAGAAATTTGAATTTTTCCCTTTTTGCCCTAATTTGTCGAAATTTTTGATTTTTCTTGAATTTCTTCAAATTGGCCATCGTTAGTTAAAATTTTCTACTGCATGTGGGTTGTAGGGTATGTTTAAACCTACGTAAGTTCTCATGCCCACTTGTATGGTGAGAAATGGGGCTTTGTGGTCAACTTACGTCGTTATTACATAAAATTTCGGATTTTTATCCTACTAATTCCTTATTTTTCATTCTCTTTCTTATTTTGCAGATACCATGGCTCGTACCAAAATACCCAGAGTGCGTGATCCCCTTCGCTTCCGTTCTAATGAAGCCGAGGCATGGTATGCTGACTTTGCCCGTAAGAAGGTTGAGGGTGGTCGTATGGTGAACTTGGCTGAGTTAGTAATGTTCAACGTAGAGAGAGCCTTTGGTGACATGGGGTGGCTTCCTGTCATCACCTACGACGCGTGCACATGCCCGGATTTGGTGCGTCAGTTCTATTGTAATCTCCAGGTGGTGGGGAATTACAATGACGTTGAGCGTGGTCAGGAGTTTCTCATCACCAGTCACGTTAAAGGGGTAGATAACTCTTTCGACTATCGGCAGCTAGCCGACTTGTTGGGAATTCCCTATGATGGCCCCATGGTGTACTGTGCGCCTGGAGAGCCCCAGTTTGTTGAGATGGAGATGAGGGCAGAGATCGAGAATCAGTTGCTCCATCCTAATTGATGACAGATGAGAGCTTGTTACTTGTGTCCAGCTCCACGGGTCTTCTGTAAGATTATCCAGCATAATCTGATCCCGTAGAGTGGGCACTATGAGAGGGTTTCTCAGCTGACCCAGTTTTTTATCTATTGCATCTGCACTCGCCAGCCTGTCTGCCTTCTATGCATCATCATGCGGACTATGATTAGTGCTACATTGTCCAGTCATAGGGGTAATCTACCCTATGGACGCATGATTACAGTGCTACTGACCCGTCTGGGGATTGACCTGTTAGATGAGAAGATCCAGGAGAAGACCTTCTCGTCGCCTCTAGATTGGGAGGCAATCTGCAAGATGGGTATGTGGGATGCCCAGGTTAGTGATGAGGAGAGGAACGCGATGGTGCGCCCTCACACTCGTATCGAGGTGGCTGATGCTGAGGCTGCTGCTGCCGCTGCTAGAGCTCATGTGGATCCTGTCGACGATGATGACCGTATGTATATGGATGTCGACTCGATACCACCGCCTTCACCCACACATGCGGCTGGTGTTGGTACTTCTTCTGCGGCGGATCCTGTACCTGAGGCTGGTCCTTCGCATGCGGCTGGTCCTTCACTCCCACCTTCTGACATGATGGAGATGTTGCAGGAGATCATGGAGGCTCAGTGCAGATCTGATCTGAGGATGGAGGAGTTGCTAGACGCCCAGCGTATAAGGGTGGATGAGCTGTTATCGGTCCAGCGGGCGACTGATAGGAGGGTAGCCGATCTTGCAGCTAGTCTCCAGACGACCCAGACCCAGGTGGCTTGGTTGACTAGGGTCTATGCTGAGGACTATGACCGAGAACGTGAGGCACCGCCTCCTCCTTCACCTCCAGCTTCATGATTGTATTTATTTTCTTGTACTACGTAATAACCTGTCCGGGTTGTGGACTGTACTCTGCTTTAGTTATGTATATACATTTTGTTTCTCTCTCTCATTGTATGTAACTTGTTTCCCCTTTTATAGATGCATTATTCTCTTTTTAAATTTGGTCTCAACCATCACTTGTGCTTACAGTGTGTTAATATTACTGTTTTTACTTTTATCCTATCTCAGTTCACAATTGTCTTGAATGTATGTTAGTTTGGCGGGCAAGGCCTGAGACGCTCTGATACCAAGTTGTCACACCCCAATTCCGCATATCTCAGAATGGTGTGATGAACCGCTAATATCCAACGGTTCAACCAGAATCTCAAATAGACTATCCCCGCATTATCCAAACTTACACACATCCATAATCATAATCAGAGTAAATACACAATAGCGAAAATCTTACAAATAAATGAACTGAGAATCTATGTGATATTAAAATTTAAATAACAATTTATTCTGTATCAACCGAGACATAAGTAAATATCGATACAAGCCTTTAATAAATCCAAATAGAGAAACCTATAAAATATCTAATCAAATACACACGAGTTGCACTCGCAAGAGGAGTCGTGTGTATCCACTTCAGCTTCAACTTCCATCGCTGCCACGTTTCCGTACGCAGACGCACTCATGTAGTCTTCAACGGTATAACCTGCATCATCAACTAAAAATATTCGACGTCGAGGGGTGAGCACACATCACGGCTCAGTGAGTAGCCAAAACAATGCAACAATACATATGCATGCAAATCAATTTATATCTTTGGTCCGGTTTAAAGTTTGCAGTATGCAATAGAAAGGTTTAGGTAGTCAAAGGTCGCGTTTATTAACCCCGCCTCTATACACGAGTATGTGACATTATCCGAAGATCACATTTATCGACACCTCACATGCACCCAATCATGAACATTATATAACAAAGGTTACGTTCATTGCTATATAGTGCCATACCAACACGTAAGCCCCTATTGGCGAGGGCTGCAAACTGGACTCGCAACTAACCAATCCTAATGCCAAACAGTGTATCCAAGGCCTCACCCCAGCATCCCTCAGAATTTCCATAGAGATAGAGCCAAGGCCCCCCGATAGAGTCAGAGACTACAAGGACCGAGACCACTCTACGACATAATAGTTCTGCTAAAGTAATGGCAATACGACGATGCCAATGCACAAGACTTGAGTTAGAGATAGAGCTAAAGTGCTGAGACCCGCCAAAGGTTAACGTTTATTGATATTCTCATCACACCTCCCCTGATACTCGCTCGCATCAAGTACACCAACCACACACATACAAGCACATGCCTATTCCTATCATCATCATCATCATCATCATGTTATAAACAATAAAGTAAATATGCATGAACAAGTAATATAAATATTGGATGGCATGCTGTATGCACATTACAAACATATTCGCATAGAATCAAGCATGGCATTGGACTCAAGAAATAGAAAACAGTTTTGTTATTAACCAATTAGTTTAGAGTTTTGTTTCCTCACCTTAGCTTGCTATAAGATACTTTTCCAAGCTTTAGAATCACCTTTACAGTGTTATTATATTGCTAGAAAACCTAACAAAGTCTATAGAATTTAATTAGAATTTATTCGGAATTAAAAACTACTCGTTAAACCGAGGGTCGGAGTAGGGTCGAGGATCGACCCTGGGTGCGACCCTCCCTTAACTCTGAACTTCCCGAACACTGAGGGTCGATGGTCAGGAACACCTAAGGTCGGATGGGCATCGACCCTCGGTGTGACCCTCGGTGCACCTTGGTCCAGTTCCCTCTTTAAATCCATTCTTCGTGCTTGAGATCCTATGGCTTGCGCCTAAATTCCATTCTACATTCATTCCATGGTCTGAAACCATGTATAACCCACCTAGATAGCTTTCATGCACTTTCCTATGGTTTTCCATGAAAACCTAACCATAGCTTGATGGTTTGGGTTTCTCCGAAATCACACTCTTAACATTAACTAGCCTAAGGTCTGTAAAAACTCATGGAATTAGTACCCATACCTGAGAAGAATAATCTTTCTCTGCAACTCTTCTCTTTTGGCTTAATTTCTCTTCCTTCCCTTTCTTCTTCCTCTTTCCTTCTCTCTCTTTCTCTCAATTCGATTAGGGTTGTGAAAGGAGTGAAAGTTGCTTAGGGATGTCCTTTAAATAGATTAGGAACATCCTAAATAAGTCCCTCTGAGATTAGGAAAGAATCCCAATTAAAAAATATAGAAATTTCTTAATTTCTATATTCGGCAGAATCCGAGGGTCGATGGGAGGGTCGATGATCCCGTCGACCCTAGGGTCTTAAGCTGTCCGACCCTCCCTTCAAAACTGAGGGTCTGGCTTTCTATTTTGGGAGGTCCGACTCCGCTTAGTTGGGTATGCGACCCTTCCCCTATTTTAAGGGTTTTTGGGTCGATTTGATACCTAGGATCTCGATCTCCTTCACGCCCTTGGTTCATTTGACTCGACCATGATGGGTAAACCTGGTTCAAGGTGGTAAGACCGGGTTAGATTGACACGGGTCTTACACCATCGACCCTGGGTGCGACCACCCCTATCCTGGGCTTCCCGAATGCTGGGGGTCGATGCTAGGGTCGGATGTTCCATCGACCCTAGGTGCGACCCCCCATGGTTCTAGTCGAAAATATCAAATTTCGTCCATTCTTTCATGTTTGGGTCCTATGGCTTCCTTCTATAGTCCATTCCATACATGTTCTATGGTTTAGAACTATTCTTTATTCACCTACATGGTTTCAATGATCTTCTCCATGGTTTCCATTGAAACCTAACCATGGTGGATGGGTGATTTGGGTTTCTCTTAGATCATACCCTCTTCATTATCTACACTAAGGTATTTAGAAATTCATGGAAATAGTATCCATACCTGAGAAGTATGCTTCTTCCTCTGAATCCCTTCTCTTTGGTCTTCTTTTCCACTTTCCTTCTCTTCTCCTTCTCTTCCTTCTCTTCTCTTTCTCTCAATCCAATTAGGGTTGTAAAAGGAGTGAAAGAGACTTAGGGACGTCCTATTTATAGAGTAAAACCTTCCAAAATAACTCCCATTGAGTTTAGGAAAGGTTCCAATTGAAATTAGGAAAGTTTCCTAATTTTCGGTTCATGCTGTTTTTACCGATTACAAGGGGTCGATGGGGGGGTCGGACAATCCGAGACCCCTGCAACCCCTGGTCACGGGTCGATGGTGGGGGTCGATGGGGTGGTTGGACCTACCTGTTTAGGCATGCGGCCCTACCCTCATTTTGACTATTTTTTGAGTAAATTTCATATTGGGTCTTGGGTTTCTTCACACACTTGGTCCACTTAGCTCGACCATGATATGTAGACGGATCATGACACGAAATGTAAGGTTAGACCGGGTTCGTGACGTGCGGGTCTTACAACTCCACCACCCTTAAAAAGAAATTTTGTCCTCGAAATTTGAACGTACGGATCTTACAACTCCCCCATCCTTAAAATAAATTTTGTCCTCAAAATTTAGATTTACTTCGGAGTCAATAGGTGGGAATTCTATTTCCGCATTGCATCTTCTTCATCCTGTGAAATCTTCTCTATGTTTTATCTTTGCCAGGTTACCTTCATATAATAATTATCTCAGCTTTGGAAACATTGTACCTTCCAACTAGTGAACTAGGCTGGTACCACTTCAATAGTTAAACATTCTATCTAATCCAGTGATTCCGTGGTCACTACCTTTGATATGGATCTCCAATGTACTTCTTCAATAGAGACACACGAAATACATCATGCACACTAGACATGGATAGCGGTAACGCTAATTGATATGCAACTTTTTTACGTCTCTCCAAAGTTTATAAGATCCGACACATATATAGAATACAACTTTTCCTTCTTATCTAATCGTTTCAAACTACGCATAAGTGATTTCTTCAAGAGCACTTTGTCCCTTATGGCGAACTCAAGGTCTTGGTGTCTCTTCTGACATCTTGAGCTATCTTGGCCCCTTTTTCTTTGATCTTGTCTGCCACTCGACAGTTTTTTGCAATTGACTTAGGTCTTAAAACTTTTCATTCACTAACTTCATTCCAAAAGAAAGGAATTTGACATTTCTATCGTATCTGCTTCATAGGTAACATTTACATGGTAGCTTAATAGCAACTTCAATTCACGGTACCTTTTCAACTCAAGTTCCTTGAAATCAATTTTACAAGCTCGGAGCATATCTCTTAGGATCTGTATAGTCTGCTCTGACTGTCCGTCGATTTAAGGTAAAATGCGGTACTAAACTTCAACTTTGTTCCCATTGTTTTCTGTAGATTCTCTTAAAACTTTGGGATAAAGCATGAGCCTTTGATCGACACTAGGTTCTCAAGCATACCATTCAATCTGGCAATACTATCCACATATAGCTTAGTTAGCCGCTCCAAAGCATACTGAGGTCGTATAGCAATAGAATGAGCTATTTTCATAAGGCGATCAACAATCACCCATACTGCGTCAACCGATCTAGGAGTTAGTGGTACATCGGTGACATAGTTCATTGTAATACTGCAATTCCACTTTCAAACTGGCTCCAATTGTGGTTGTAGTAAGCCACGTTGGTCTTTGTCTTTCAGCCTTTACTTGCTGATAATTCAGACACTGGAACACGCACTAACCACATTTGTTATCATTCCTCTTTACCAGTACCATCTCTTCAGGTCATGATACATATTGGTACTCCAGGATGTCCTGAATATTGAGTACAATGGATTCTTATCATTATCCTCTTCATAATATCTGAGTCTTTATCTTCATGTATTCAGAATCTACCTCTATATCTGAGTACCGTCTCCGCACCCAAAGTAAGTCAGGGTTAGGTTTTTTTTTTTTCTCTAAATCTCCTGACATTATTCTTATATATAGATCTAACAAAATTGCTACTTTTACTTCATCTATTAATTCAGAGAAGATCTTTAATGTAATGAACGCAAGCGAGGAACTATTGCTCCATAAGTTTATCCATAAGTTCTCGCTCAATACTTTTAGTTGATGATGCAGGTACCACCGTTGAAGATTATATGAACGCTCATGTGTACAGGCATGTGGCGACAATGGAAGCTGAAGACTTAGTGGATATGCATGACTCCTCATGCGAGTGAAACTCATGCATATTCGATTAGATTTTGTTTAATTTTATTAAAGACATGTAATTGATATTTATTTAATTATGTCTTAGTTGATTTAACAATAATTTGATATTTATTTATGGTTATCACAGTTAGATTCTCAGTTCATTTACTATAAGACTTTCACTATTGTATATTTACTCTGATTATGAATGTAGATGTATGAGGTTTAGATAACACGGATATAGCCTACTTGAGATCCTGATTGAACCTTTGGTTTATTGATGGTTCATCACACCATTCTGAATAGTGTGGAATTGGGGTGTGATAACTTGGTATCAGAGCCCAAGTTGTCACACCCCAATTTCGTACTATTCAGAATGGTGTGATGAACCGTCAATAAACCAACAATTCAACCAGGATCTCGAGTAGGCTATATCCATGTTATCTAAACCTCATACATCTACATTCATAATCAGAGTAAATATACAATAGCGAAAGTCTTATAGTAAATGAACTGAGAATCTAACTGTGATAACCATAAATAAATATCAAATTATTATTAAATCAACTGACACATAATTAAATAAATATCAATTACATGTCTTTAATAAAATTAAACAAAATCTAATCGAATACGCATGGGTTGCACCACATGAGGAGTCATGCATATCCACTAAGTCTTCAGCTTCCATTGTCGCCACATGCCCATACACAAGAGCGTTCATATAATCTTCAACGGTGGTACTTGCATCATCAACTAAAAGTATTCGAATTCGAAAGGGTGAACACACATCACGGCTCAGTGAGCAAACAAAACAATGCAACAACCATATGCATGCATTCAATTCATACTTGTGGTCTGGTATATAAGTTTGCAATGTGCTATAGAAGGATGGGTGGCGGCGCCCCCGGGGGGTTTGCAAGCCTATCGCCCCACATGCACCCACCCATGGTTACACCCGAAGCGTCCGGTGGCTAAAACGTAAGCCCTTGTTGGCGAGGGCTTGCAAACTGGGCTCGCAACTAATCAACCCTAATGTCAAACAATGTATCCAAGGCCTCACCCCAGCATCCCTCAATACATCCATAGAGATAGAGCTAGGGTATGGTGACCAATCTGAACCACAATGCCACGTCCCCCCTGATGCCCTACGACATATTAGTTCCGCTAAGGTAATGGCGATACAACGATGTTAGTGGACAAGACTTGAGTAGAGATAGAGCTAGAGTCTGGTGACCAAGCTAAACCACAATGTCACGTCCTCCCCCTGATGCTCCACTCACATCAAGCACACTAACACTTGCTTAGTGGACATGACTTGAATAGACCATGGCATAATATACCCCGATGAGAACGGCATCGAAGTACCAGTTGATACCATCCCTACCCGCACTATGTACACCAGCCAAATACAAACATTCACATGCTTATTCCTACCATCATCAACATCATCATGTTCTAATCAATAAATTTAAATATGCATGAACAGTAATAATAGAAATATTGGATGACATGTTGAATGCACATTACAAGCATATACGCATATCACAATCATGGTATCGGACTCAAGAAATAAAAACAGTTTGTTATTAACCAATTAGTTTAGGTCTTGTTCCCTCACCTTTGCTTATTTGTAGATCCTCTTTCAAGTCTTAAGAATCACTTTTATATCAATATTATATTACTAGAAAACCTAACAAATTCGATAGAATTTAATTAGAATTTATACTCATTTTCATAATTTGCTATTAACTGGGGGTAGTAGGACGGGTAGGAGTTTTTTGCGACCCCCAGGTAGGGTCGATGCCTAGGGTCGGATGTTCCATCGACCCTACGTGCTACCCCTCCTTTCCTGAACTTCCCGAATGCTGGGGGTCAATGCTAGGGTCGGAGGTTCCATCGACCCTAGGTGTGACCCCCCATGGTTTGAGTCAAAAATATCAAATTTCGTCCATTCATTCATGTTTGGCGTCCTATGGCTTGCTTCTACAATCCATTCCAGACATGTTCTATGATTTAGAACTATTCTTTATTCACCAACATGGTTTCAATGATCTCTTCCATGGTTTCCATTGAAACCTAACCATGGATGGATGGTATTAGGGTTTCTCCTAACCTAACTTCACCATAATCTATTCTAAGCTTTCAATTTAGATGGGGATTAAGGTTCATACCTTCTGTAGTCTGAGTTTCCAAGATATCTCTGAACTTCTTCTTCTTTCTTAGCCTTTTCATCAAGTTTTCCTTCTCTTCTTCTCTTCCTTCTCTTCTCTTTCTCCCAATCCAATTAGGGTTGTAAAAGGAGTGAAAGTGACTTAGGGACGTCCTATTTATAGAGTAAAACCTCCCAATATAAGTCCCATTTAGTTTAGTAAAGGTTCCAATTGAAATTAGGAAAGTTTCCTAATTTTTGGTTCGTGCTGTTTTTATTGATTACCGGGGGTCGATGGGGGGGTCGGACAGTCCGAGACCCCTGCGAACCCTGGTCACGGGTCAATGGTGGGGGTCGATGGGGGGGGTCCGACCTGCCTGTTAAGACATGTGACCCTACCATCATTTTGACAGTTTTTGAGTAAATTTTCATATTGGGTCTTGGGTTTCTTCACACACTTAGTCCACTTGGCTCGACCATGATATGTAAACGGTTCACAACACGAAATGTAAGGTTAGACTGGGTTCATGGCGTGCGGGTCTTACAACTCCACCACCCTTAAAATAAATTTTGTCCTCGAAATTTGAACATACGGATCTTACAACTTCCCTAAATTTTGTCCTCAAATTTTGAATTTAGGTGGAAATTCTATTTTCGCAATGCATCTTCTTCTTTCCATGCAAAATCTTCTCCACGTCTTGTCTTCGTCAAATTATCTTCATATAATAATTATCCAGCTTTGGAAACATTGTACCTTCCAACTAGTGAACTAGGCTGGTACCACTTCAATAGTTAAACATTCTATCTAATCCAGTGACTCCGTGGTCAATTCTTTTGATATGGATCTCCAATGTACTTCTTCACTAGAGACACACAAAATACATCATGCACACTCGACATGGATAGCGGTAATGCTAATTGATATGCAATTTTTTTACGTCTCTCCAAAGTTTATAAGATCCAATACATATACAGAATACAACTTTCCCTTCTTGTCTAATCGTTTTAAACTACGCATAAGTGATTTCTTCAAGAACACTTTGTCCCTTATGGCGAACTCAAGGTCTTGGTGTCTCTTCTGACATCTTGAGCTATCCTGCCCCTTTTCTTTGATCTTGTCTGCCACTCGATAGTTTTCTTCATTAGACTTAGGTCACAAAATTCTTCATTTACCGACTTTATTCCAAAATAAAAGAATTTGACATTTTTACTTGCTGATAATTCAGACACTGGAACACGCACTAAGACACCTTTGTTATCATCCCTCTTTACCAGTACAATCTCTTCAGGCCATGATACATATTGGTACTCCAGTATGTCCTGAATATAGAGTACAATGGGCTCTTATCCTTATCCTCTTTATGATATCCGAGTCTTTACCTTCATGTATTCAGAGTCTACCTCTGTATCTGAGTATAACTAATTAGTTTAGGTCTTGTTCCCTCACCTTTGCTGAAAGAAGAAGATGCAATGCGGAAAAAGAATTCCCACCTAAATTTAAATTTTGAGGACAAAATTTATTTTAAGGAGGGGGGAGTTATAAGATCCGTACGTTCAAATTTCGAGGATAAAATTTCTTTTAAGGGTGGTGGAGTTGTAAGACCCACACGCCATGAACCCGGTCTAACCTTACATTTCGTGTCCTGACCTGTCTACATATCATGGTCGAGCCAAGTGGACCAAGTGTGTGAAGAAACCCAAGATCCAATGTGAAATTTTACTCAAAAAAAATAGTCAAAATGAGGGTAGGGTCGCATGCCTAAACAGGCAGGTCCGACCCCCCGGTAATCAGTAAAAACAGCACGAACCGAAAATTAGGAAACTTTCCTAATTTCAATTGGAACCTTTCCTAAATCCAATGGGACGTATTTTGGGAGGTTTTCCTCTATAAATAGGACGTCCCTAAGCCTCTTTCACTCCTTTTACAACCCTAATTGGATTGAGAGAAAGAGAAGAGAAGGAATAGAAGGAAGAGAAGGAAAAGACAAGGAAAGTGGAGAAGAAGACCAAAGAGAAGGGATTCAGATAAAGAAGCATACTTCTCAGGTATGGATACTATTTCCATGAATTTTTAAAGACCTTAGTGTAGATAATGAAGAGGGTATGATCTAAGAGAAACCCAAATCACCCATCCATGGTTAGGTTTCAATGGAAACCAAGGAGGAGATCATTGAAACCACGTAGGTGAATAAAGAATAGTTCTAAACCATTGAACATGTATAGAATGGACTATAGAAGGAAGCCATAGGACCTAAACATGAAAGAATGGATGAAATTTGATATTTTTGACTCAAACCATGGGGGGTCGCACCTAGGGTCGATGGAACATCCGACCCTAGCATCGACCCCCAGCATTCGGGAAGCCCAGGATAGGGGTGGTCGCACCCAGGGTCGATGAAACCTCCGACCCTGGCATCGACCCCCAGTTAACAGCAAGCTGTAAAAATTAGAATAAATTCTAATTAAATTCTATCGACTTTGTTAGGTCTTCTAGCAATATAATATTGATATAAAGGTGATTCTTAAGGCTTGAAAGAGGATCTACAAACAAGCAAAGGTGAGGGAACAAGACTTAAACTAATTGGTTAATAACAAACTATTTTTATTTCTTGAGTCCAATACCATGATTGTGATATGCGTGTATGCTTGTAATGTGCATTCAACATGTCATCCAATATTTCTATTATTACTGTTCATGCATATTTAAATTTATTGATTATAACATGATGATGTTCATGATGGTAGGAATAGGCATGTGAATGTTTGTGTTTGGCTGGTGTACATGGTGTGGGTAGGGATAGTATCAACCGGTACTTCGATGCCATTCTCATCGGGGTATATTGTGCCATGGTCTATTTAAGTCATGTCCACTAAGCAAGTGTTAGAGTGCTTGATGCGAGTGTAGCATCAGGGGGAGGACGTGACATTGTGGTTCAGCCTGGTTACTAGACTCTAGCTCTATCTCTACTCAAGTCTTGTCCCCTAACATCATCGTATCGTCATTACCTTAGCAAAACTAATATGTCGTAGGGCATCAGGGGGGGAACGTGGCATTGTGGTTTAGCCTGGTCACCAGACCCTAGCTCTATCTCCATGGATGTATTGAGGGATGCTGGGGTGAGGCCTCTGATACATTGTTTGACATTAGGGTTGGTTAGTTGCGAGCCCAGTTTGCAAGCCCTCGCCAACAGGGGCTTACGTGTTGGTATGGGCAACCGATACAGTAATGCCATTTTCATTGGGTGTATATTGTCCATGGTGGTGCATGTGGGGGGACAGTGCCGTTTTCATTGGACGTTTCCACACACTCGTGTATAGAAGTGCGGCGGCCACCTATCCTTTCTATAGCACATTGCAAACTTATATACCAGACCAAAGATATGAATTGAATACATGCATATGATTGTTGCATTGTTTTGTTTACTCACTGAGCTCAAGTTGGAGAGGTGACCCTCGTGCATGCAATTCTTTTTAGTTTCTATTGTTGCAGGTACTATGATTGAAGATTATGTCTACACGCCAACATATGAACGGGTGGAGGCTATGAATGAGCAAGCTGTGGAGGACTATTGTGATTCGTTAAGCGAGCGTTTCAACTGTGGATACGCTTAGCGTTTAATTTTTGTATTTGGATATTGTAATATGTATTAAGTTATGTTTTGGTTACTTGGAAATAAATTAAATATTAATTATTTATCATGATTAGACCTCAGTTCATTATCTGTAAAACTTTCGCTATTTACTTTATTACCTTTGATTAATGTAGAATGTGTTTTGGTTTATCATATGTGGGATAGCCTATTCGAGATCCTGGTTGAACCATTGGTTTATTGACGGTTCATCACACCATTCTAGTTGGTGCAGAATTGGGGTGTGACAACTTTGTTTCTTTAAAATTATTCCAATATATTCATATGATAGGCAATAAAATCATACATATAATGATTTATAATCCATTCTTCACGTTTCAAAAATTACATTTTTAGCATTTTATCACTTTAACAATCACAAAGAGTCCATTCCGAACACATACTAATTCAATGTCAACACCAGACATTCACAACATGGTTTTACATGCATTATATACATAAACCTACTATAGGAAAGGAATTCACTCACATTCTACTATTCAATTGTAACTCTTCTCACTTGAAACCTTTCCCTAAGAAATTTCAGCAATTGAGCTTCCCTATGCATATGTACAAGCAACTTAGTAAGTTTCTAAGCATGTATTCTAAAACATAGCCTTTAAAACTCACAATAAATTACTTCACTGATTTAAACTTACGTTACTGATTCCCTTCCCCAACTTGCTAAGCCCTCTTAAAGAGATACTTGTTGAAAACTAATTTTGAAGTCACCAATACCAAAAACACATCGCATCAATAGTGTAAGCTAATATTAACAACAAACCTTACCAAACTTCTCCCAAAGCATGCCAAAATTATCCAAAAACATCCCAAAACAAATGCTTTGAAGGAAGGGTTGGGATGGCTTAGAGTGTACTAAGAGGCATTTAAGCTAAGTTTGTAATTCTTTTGGGGAATTTAAAGCCAGAGGAACTGAAACCAGGGAGAAATTGAAGCTCAAAAGGGGCTTCTGAGGCTAGGTGGTAGACCAGCCTCATTTTGTCGATCGGCAGTAGCCTGTTCAACGACCACCTACCTGAAATGGGTGGTTTCTAACTTATTTCCTGGGGTTTTTTCCTCAGGGCCTCACTTAAACTTGTTGGGATATTTGTGGGGGTGATTTTGAGGTATTATCCCTATGGTTGTGATGATTCACTTTGGAATAGTGTAGGTGATTTAAAGACTTACCTTACATGTGAGGTTGTAATGGAAGGATTGTATAGGCAGCCAAAAAATGAAGCAAAAAAAAAATTATTTTCACTATGTTTAATTTAGTTGTGAGAGTCTAAGGGGTGATTACATATCTATTTGAGGATAAGTGTTGAACATTGTCCATATTTAATGTTTTACTCTTGCTTCTAGGAAAAGAAGCTCCTTAGAGTTGATTTGATTTTGGATAGCATATCAGTTTAGTTCGCAAAGAGATAACCGATACTATTGGGTAAGGAATCTTAATGTGTGTGTGTATGTGTATGTGTGTATGTGTGTATGTGTGTATGTGTGTGTGTGTCTATATATATATATGTTTCGGCCCAGATCCATCCTGTGGGTCCTACGAGCTTACTAGACCTGCAAGACAAGACAAGCAAAGGAAAGGGGAGGCGGGCTGTATGCCCCGGGTCCACTCCGATGCCAAAGTTAGGGCTCTGTGAACAGTCAGTGGGCTCAGTATCGAGCCCACAGAGATATTATAGAAAAAGGTGTGGGGGTACGATGAAATTCTCCGTCCCAGGTGTCAGAGCGTTAATCTCAAGAATGAGCAGCGAGTAATAAATATTTTTGTACCTAAAATCTCAGGATTTGCTCTATTTATAGTGAATAGTGCATATTTTCCAAATACCGCTTTTACCCTTTCGCTCTTGCGTTTGAATAGGTGAAGGAGTTTTCTGGCGTCGAATAGGGAAACTCCACGTGGCTCCCTGATCGGGTCCTACGTGTCGAGGTGATGTAGCCAGCGTGGCATAATTCCCTAACACTTGCCTCGTTGCCCTGCTGAATCTGTAGGGTTCGGCTGAGCAAAAAATAGGATGACAGAATTTTCCCTTAACAACTTGCCTCGTTGCTCGGCTGAATCTATAAGTTTCAGCTTGTGCGAAGAAGAAGGTCTAGATCTCTTCTCAACAACTTGCCTCATTGTCTTGCTGGGGTGTTGTGATGTGCTGGAGATTGATGTGGCTCTGGAGTTTGGGGGTGAGTGCCGAGGTGAGATGACCGATGTGGGGTGCTTGAGTTGAGGTGGCCGTTTCGAGGTGGACAATGCGGCCCAGTCACATCGATCACACTCCTCTTAGATGGGGCAGGGGTAGGCTCCCAAGATGGTGCCGATGTACGATGACCGATGTGAAAGACTGTTGTGAGATGACCATGCTGAGGTGGACACTGTGGTCGAATCACATTGGTCATGCGCCGCCTGGATGGGGAAGAGGTGAGCCGGCTGATTTGCACTGACCGATGTGGAAGGCCGTTGTGAGATGACCGTGCCGCGGTGGACACTGCGGTTGAATCACATCGGACACGCGTCACTTTGATGGGGTAGAGGTGAGCTGTCCGATGTGAGATGATCGTTCCGTGCCGGACACTTCGGTCAAATCACATTGGCCATGCACCGCTTTGATGGGGCAGAGGTGATCTGTCCGATGTGAGATGACGGTGCCATGCCGGACACTTCGGTCAAATCACATCGGTGCGCATGAGGAGGTCGAACCGAGGTGAGCACGTGGCCCTCACGTGATCTGAGGCATTTTGACTGATGCGGGCACCGCGGCCAAACACATCGATCTCTCTGAAGGCGTCGGGCCGAGGTGATCACGGGGTTCTCACGTGATCCGGGCCATATTGACCAATGTGGGTGGTGCGGCCAATACACATCGGTTTGCTTGGGGATGGAGTGCCGAGCCGATCACGGGGTTCTCAAGTGATCCGAGCTGATTTTGCCGATATGGGTACCACGGTCAATACACTTCGGTCTTTTTGCGGGGGAAGTTCCGAGCTGATCACGGGTTTCTCACGTGATCCAAGCTGGTTTATCCGATGTGGGTACTGCGGCCAATACACAGCGGGCTTCTTGCGGAGGATGTTCCGAGCTGATCACGGGTTTCTCACGTGATCCAAGCTGGTTTGACCGATGTGGGCACCACGGCCAATACACATCGATCTTCAAGGAAGTTCCGAACTGATCACAGGTTTCTCACGTGATCTGAGCTGGTTTGACCGATGTGGGCACCACGGCCAATACACATCGATCTTCTTTGCAGAGGAAGTTCCGAGCTAATCACGGGTTTCTCACGTGATCCGAGCTGGTTTGACCGATGTGGGCACTGCGGCCAATACACATCGGTCTTCTTTGCGGAGGAAGTTTCGAGCTGATCACGGGTTTCTCACATGATCCGAGCTGGTTTGACCGATGTGGGCACTGCGGTCAATACACATCGGTCTGCTTAGGAATGGAGTGCCAAGCCGATCACAGGGTTCTCACGTGATCCGAGCTGTTTTGGCCGATGTGAAATGTCGAAGTCGTTCGATCTTTTAAGGGTGGAACTGAGGTGATCTTCGGCAGATGTAAACTATCCATATTGGATCCGGATCTGACCATGGATCCGGGTCCGTTACGTGGATACCGCAAGGCGGGACCCGACTGATGGACCCGAAAGTTACCGTCGATAATAAATGCATCGACTTGGATGCTAATGATGAGGTGCCACGTAGAACGCACTCGACAGAATTTGTATAAAAAGGGGTGGTAGGGTATGGAGGTCCCCCACTCTGAAGTACTGTTCTGATATCCTCTCACATCGGCTCGGACTGATATTGACATCGGCGCGGTCTTTTGACATCGGTTGCTTGACACCGGCAGTCCTGTCTATTTAATCAGTAAGTTTCTTCTAACTTGTTTTTTCCCTTAATCATGGTTGACGAGAGCAGGGAGACCGAGGCCGTAGTGGACATTGAAACCGTTGGGACATCCACCAGCAGCAACAATGGTAGTAGTGGCACATCTTCGTCGGGCAGTGGGTCGGCCACCAGTACTTCTACAACAAGTGGGTCGGTGGGGAGGGTTTCTGAGGGTGGTTCCAAGACCGAATTGAGAACCGAGGGTCCGGTTCGGAGTGAACTTGAGTTGAAATCGGATCTGAAGTCCTTATCCAGGCCCGCAAAGATGTCGAGGCTCCCCCGGAGTTTGATGCCAGGGGGAAGTGTGCCTGTTGACCAAGGCCAAATTTGACACCCTGCGGGACCAGTACTAAATACCGGACGACGTGGAGATGAGAAATGCCCACAGAAGGGGAGCAGGCCTGTTGGAGTCGCCGCTCGGAGCTATGTGTAAATATCGAGATGTTTAAGGCCGGATTCCGCTTGTCGGTACCGCGGTTAGTGACGGAGATTCTTAAGTATTACCAGGTCGCCCCGATCGAACAGATGTCAAACTCTTGGAAGAACCTGATAGCCTTCATCATCTATTTTAGGAGGCTGGGACATAGACCGACCCTCAATATGTTCCAAGCGATGTTTACCTTTAACGACTACTACAAGACGGGGTGGTATTACTTTGCCAAGAAACCCGACTTCGAAGATCTGCTGGCGGACAAACCCACCTCGATCAAGTTGTGGAAAAACAAGTTCTTCTACATTCGAGGTGACAAGGTAGTACTGGAGAACGTCTGGAAAAAGCTCGACGTCGAGACGTTAAACACCGACGTGCCCCTGCTGCCTGCTGAGTCCGAGCTACTGCGGCGGGCTCGGCATTCCGAGGGAGATCCGATACGAGTGGCCGACCTGAGGGATCCCCTCCTTTTACACGAAAACCGACTGTGTGAGTATGTTTGTCATGTTGTTGGCCGACCCCAACCTACTAATTAGGCTGATTCTTTTTTGTTATGTTGCAGTAATGTTGAGCGCGGAATATCTTCTGGAGCTAAGGAGGAAGGAAGCGGCCAAGAAGGAGGCCGCGGTGAAGAGGTCGAATGAGGAGCAATCCGTAATGGCCTCAGCGGATCGTCACAGTGCCGAGGGGATGCGGCGCGGAGGTCTGCGAAGAGAACACGTAAGCACTCTCCTGACTCCGCCTTTCCTGAGGCTGCGCATATCTATGTCATGCCACTGATTCTTTGGTACCGTGTTCTTGACTTTTCAGGAAAGGGAACCACCTCGGCTGCACCGGAGGCCGTTCTTGCACTAGGGGAGGCGTCCAGGACCCCGATTGCCAGGCAGCTGACTCCAGTTCGGCCACAACAGAGTTCGGCCTCTCCCTCCATGAGGCCGAGGGTGATCACCAGGCAGGGGGTGTGCCAAGTGACATCCGACGCATCCCCCTCATGGGCCCATCTCCTCGGAACAAGACGAGTGACGAACGGGCTTTCCCACCGGACTGGGCCCTGACCGAAGAGGACACGGCCATGGGCGACATCCGTGCCGCCAGGGAGTTGTTGAGGGGAGCTATTCTGCCTCGGGACCGATCCCTGGTCCATGAGCTACCCATGCCCTCTCTAATATCGGGGGCCGACACCCTTACTGCTTCGGTAAACATCTACTTCTTTGTTCCATTCCTCGGCTCTTGTTTTTATTCCCACTTTTTCTAACTTGTGCTTGTTGTCTTGGTGCAGCTCGGAGTATACATGGAGACACTGAAGGAGCGTGCCGAGGAGATAGCGAAGGACTTGGCCGAGACGGACCACAAATTACATAGGGTCGAGAACGAGAGGGAGGATTCTCGGACTCAGCTTCGGTATAAGAAGCGGGAGGTGACCGCCCTGACCTCCGAGGTCAAACGCCTCAATGAAGATAATAAGAGGTTGCGTACGGACAATCGCCGACTTGAAGATGTGGGGAAGGCAAGGAAAGACCGCATCGGTGAACTAAAGTCATTTTTGGAGCGGGCCAAGCATCGCGGGGCTCGGTTCAAGGATGTCTTCTTGAAGACTCGTTCTCTAGCCACCGGGGCGGTCCGGCTCTATCAGAAGTCAGAGGACTTCAAGGAGCTGGTGGGGCGGTATTCGCTGTAGAGCTTTACCCTGGGCACGCAGGCTCTGAAGGAGTACGTTGATACGAAGGCACCGGGGCTGGACTACAGCGGGGCGGAGTGCTTGGTCCCTATGGACGCGGAGATTGATATCCTTGAGGTGGATGAGACCGAGATGCTTCGTCGACTTGATGTGGTCTTTGAAGGTGAGGATCCTCCAGGTTCCAGTGATGCGGACGAGACCCCGATGACTCCCCAGTACAGTGCCATTTCACCGATGGGTCCTCCTTGCACCCCAGGCGGTTCTCTTCCCCGAGGAGCAGATGAAGCAGGGTGCAGCGGTGCCGAACCCCCAGCAGAAAATACTTAGGAAAAAATTGTATAACTCTCTCTTTTATTTTTTCTTTTCGGTCTGCCGCGCCGATGTAACTCTTTTATCTTTGAATGAAAGTCTTTTTTGCCGCAATATGAGTTTGTGACATTGTTCTCTTCTTCTTTTTTATGCATGTTCCGCTCGTAGCCGACCTATCCATTGAGATGAAATGAATTGACTGTTTGGAATGTATCATGGGCTCATTGCCTACTACCCTCCTCGGCCAAGTTTGTCCTACTGGACCTTTGGCCGTATGGGTCTTATGTAAGGCTCAGAGCCGATCTACCCTCCTCGGCCAAGTTTGTCCTGCTGGACCCTTGGCCGTATGGGTCTTATGTAAGGCTTGGAACCGATCTACCCTCCTCGGCCAAGTTTGTCCTGCTGGACCCTTGGCTGTATGGGTCTCATGTAAGGCTCAGAGCCGATCTACCCTCCTCGGCCAAGTTTATCCTGTTGGACCCTTGGCCGTATGGGTCTCATGTAAGGCTCGGAGCCAATTTACCCTCCTCGGCCAAGTCTATCCTGTTGGACTCTTGGCCGTATGGGTATCCTGTTGGTATTGGGGCCGATCTACCTTCCTCGGCCATTTGTTGTAGCTTTAAAGTTGTTTAGGAGACAGGAGTAGAAGCCAAAAGGAGATTTGCATTATCGTATAGGTGGCCATAATGACCAAAGTATAGCTTGTGAAAATTTCATTGATAAAACTTGCGGAGATGCTCTACGTTCCATGCCCTAGGGAGAGCTTTTCCGTCCATGTCAGTAGGTGATACGCTCCATTCATTAATGCATCGGTAATTTGATAAGGGCCTTCCCAATTGGGAGCCAGCTTGCCTTGATTGGTGGGGTCCGATGCGATGGTCCTTCGTAGGACTAGGTGGTCCCCCACTCGAAATGATCGTTGACGCACCCTCTTGTTGTAATGCCGGGCCACTTGCTGCTGATGGGCAGCGATCTGGATCTGTGCTTGGTCGTGCACTTCATTGAGGAGGTCCAAGTTGGTGCGCAAGCCTGCCTCGTTAGAAAGTGGGTCGTAGTTGGCAATCCGATGTGATGCGATCCTTACCTCTAATGGGACAACTGCTTCCGTTCCAAAAGCTAGGCGGAATGGTGATTCACCCATGGCTGTCTTCGGAGTGGTGCGATCCGCCCATAAAATATGTGGGAGTTCCTCCAACCATCGACCCTTGGCCCCATCTAACTTGGATTTGATCCCTTTCAACAGGATTTTGTTGGTAGCCTCGGTCTGTCCACTGGTCTGCGGGTGTTTTACGGTGCCTCGTCGATGATCTATACGGTGTTCTACATAGAATGCTGCAAAGGCCTTGTTGTCAAATTGCTTCCCGTTGTCTGTGACGAGTACCCTGGGGACGCCGTATCGAAACACAATTGACTTAATGAAAAACTCCCATATTACGCTTTCGGAAATACTGGACAGTGCCTCTACTTCAGCCCACTTGGTGAAATAATCTACTGTGATCACAACAAATTTTCATTGATAGCGGGCCGAAGGAAATGGTCCCATGATATCCATACCCCATGTGGCGAATGGAATGGAGGCTGCTTCGATAGAGCAAAGCGGGGCGACTGGCAGGTGGGGGACTGGTGTGTACATTTGGCACTTGGCACATCTCTTGACGTAGTCAATGCATTCCCTGTGCATTTTTGGCCAGTAGTATCCTTGGCGTAATATCTTGTGGGCGAGCATGCGTCCGCCCTGGTGGGCACCGCATATGCCCTCATGGACCTCCTGGACGGCCCGTACTGCTTCGGAGGGACATAGGCACCGCAGTAGGGGGAACGTGAAAGCTTTCTTGTACAAGATGTCGGCCTCCACCACGTAGTGTGTTGCCTTTGATTGTATCCGTCTTGCTTCCTTCTTGTCCTCCGGTAACTTTCCCTCCTGGAGAAAAGAAAAAATTGGATTGATCCATGATGGCTCTGATGTGGCCGGCAATACGTCTTTGGAGCTATGATCCACAGATCAATGGGACAGAACCTTAGTATATACTGAGTGATCTAAATCGCTCAATTCCGAAGTGGCCAACTTGGACAGAGAGTCTGCTAAAGTGTTCTGGCCTCGAAGGATGTGGTGCAGGGTGAAATACTCAAACTCTGATGCGACCTTTTGGACTTTCTTTAAGTATGCCGACATGCTTACCTTCTTGGCCTCGTACTCCCCGTTGACTTGCCTCGCCACTAACTGAGAGTCATTGGGTGCCTCGACCCTCTTCGCCATTACAGCTTTAGCCAGGCGGAGTCCTACAATCAGCGCTTCATACTCCGCCGCATTGTTGGATACTTGAAATTTGAACCGAAAGGCGTACCGGATTCGAAAACCTTCTGGACTGGTAAGGATGAATCCGGCGTCACACTGAGTTTTGTTGGAGGCTCCATCGACAAACAGGGTCCATGGCTGCGAGGTGTTTTGTGGGACTTGATTGTCCGCTCCCTCCCTGGCTTCTTCCTGGGGGGATGATTCTATAAGGAAGTCGGCCAAGGCTTGAGCCTTGATGGCCATACGGGGCTTGTAGCTGTGGTCGAATTCGCCTAATTCTATTGCCCAATTGATCACTCGTCCTGAGATATCTGGCTTGGAGAGGATTTTCTTGAGGGGTTGGTCAGTCAGAACTGTTATGGAGTGTGCTTGGAAGTAGGGCCGTAGTTTACGCGCTGAGGTCACCAATGCCAACGCAACCTTCTCGATAAACTTGTAATGAGTCTCAGCTTCGAGTAAAATTTTACTGACGTAATAGATGGGGTGTTGGATACCCTCAACTTCTTTGATCAGCACGGCACTTACTGCCCTTGAAGAGACTGCTAGGTACAATTCCAAGGTGTCCCCTGCCTCAGGCTTGACTAGCAGGGGAGGGGATGCCAAATATGCTTTCAATGCCTCGAATGCCTGTTGGCATTCGGTCGTCCATTGGAAGGTTTTATTGCCTTTGAGGGTCTGAAAGAAGGGGAGACACTTATCCACTGATCGAGACATAAATCGGCTCAGCGTGGCCACACGCCCGGTTAGCTCCTGCACCTCTTTCACCTTGGTTGGAGCGAGCATGACAAGGATGGCTAGGATCTTCTCGAGGCTCACCTCAATGCCACGACTTGAGACCATAAAACCAAGCAATTTTCCCGAGGTGACCCCGAAGGCACACTTGGCAGGGTTGAGGCGCATTTGGTGCTTTCGCAGGACTCCAAACGCCTCTTCCAGATCTTGAACATGGTCGTGCCCAATCAAGCTTTTCACCAACATGTCGTCCACATACACTTCTATATTTATACCAATTTGATCGGCAAAGTTCTTGTAAACCAACCTCTGGTAGGTGGCCCTGGCATTTTTAAGACCGAAGGGCATTACGTCATAACAGAAAAGACCTCGATTGGTTACGAAGGCCGTCTTCTCTGAGTCAGCTGCGTGCATCCGGATCTGGTTGTAGCCCGAGTAGGCATCCATAAAGCTCAACTACGCATGGCCGGCAATAGCATCAATGAGTTGATCAATCCTGGGGAGGGGGAAACTGTCCTTAGGGCAGGCCTTGTTGAGATCAGTAAAGTCGATGCAAATATGCCATTTATCCCCAACTTTCGGGACCATGATGACGTTGGCAAGCCACTCTGGATAGTGAATTTCCTAGATAAATCCAGCGTCGAGTAATTTTCCCACTTCCTCATCAATGAACCGTTGTCGGGAGGCGGCGAATGACCGCTTCTTCTATCTTATTGGCCGGTGGTGGGGATCCACATTAAGGCAATGCTGCGCTACTTCCCTTGGGATGTCTAGCATATTGACCGTCGACCAGGCAAAGATATCGACGTTGGTCCTTAGGAAATTCACAAGCTCCATCCTCTGCAGCTCCCCGAGGGATGATCCTATCTGGATCGTCCTATCTGGGTCCTCCTCTGTCAGGGGGACCTGGACCAGGTCCTCGGCGGGTATGCCTCTTTGCTGCTTCGGATCGTCCTGTAGATCTTCAATTTGCACTTGTATGGCTTGGGCCGGATTTTTGAAACCTGGGAGCTCGGCCGAGTAACATTTATGGGACTCCAGCTGATCTGTCCTGCGTTGGGCCGACTTTTTGAAATCTGTCAGCTCGGCCGAATAACACTTATGGGACACTAGCTGATCTATCCTGCATTCTCCCGCTCCTCTGGGGGTAGGGAACTTGATGACCAAGTGATACGAAGACGGGACCGACCTGAGAGCAATCATTCTGGGCCTCCCCAATAATGCATCGTAAGATGATGGGACATCGACAACCAGAAAATTCATGGTTATCCTTGATTCCCGTGGATAAGTACCTGCCCTGACTGGCAATCGAATTGATCCTTTCACACTGACCAGGTCACTTGAGAAACTGACCATGGGGTAATCCACTGGTAGCAACCGCTTCAGCGGGATCTCCATCCTTTGGAAAGCTTGCCAGTAGATGATATCGGCGGAGTTGCCTGTGTCCACCATGATTTTGTGAACTTCACTGTCTTCTATTCTCATAGTGATAACTATGGCATCCTCATGAGGCAGCTCCAATCCGCATAGGTCTTCGTCGCTGAAGGTCAAGAAATCCCATGTGCGGGCACTCTTTCCTGGCCATTCAGTCTACTTGACGCTCCTCGCATATGCCTTTCTGGCCTTGGCCGAAGTGTTCCCTACCGCTGGACCACCGATGATAGTCATGGCCTTCCGCCCCTATGTGGAAGGATCACAAATTTCACTGTCTTTGGAATCTTCTGAGACCATGGTGACCGCCTCGGCCAATCGAGTTCGGTTGATATTGTCATCCGTGGCCGAACTGGCTTCTTCGGCCAATATAGGTCGGCACTTTGGCGGAGTCTCACTGCGACCTGGTTTGGTCATTGCTACACCGGGAACGCCTTGGTTAACCTTTGGGCTATATCTGGGTTTGGCACGCATGACCATGTACACGCACTTGTAAGGAATGTCCTCTGCTGAAGGTGGATCGATGACGTTAAATGGAGGCGGCGGTCGCATCTGGTCCATGCATTGCCTTGCCAACCTAGGGTCCGTCCTCTGCCTTGTCCTCCCCGGAGTTTCCAATGAGTTTAATACTCTGCCTCGTTCATGTATCTACTGGGGGGTGCGAGCGAACTGGTAGAAGATGACAATAATGTCTCGATGTGCCAGAGTGGGTCCTCTTTCCCTTCTTTCTGCCTATTGAGCAGTGATTATGGTGCCTTTCTTAGTATCGGGGCTCAGCTGCCCTATCTCTTCTCCTATCCTCCCTAGGAGGATCTCTTCGGACTTCTCTTCTTTTACCCCTCCTGGGTTCTCTTTCTTCTTGCCTTCTTGGCTCTCTCTCTAGAGTCTTCGTCCGAGGTTGGGGAGGTTGTATTCTCCGATCCTCGGCTATAGCAGCCGGAACTCTTGGAGCATTATGGTCCACATACTGCTTATAATATCCTAATTGGATGAGGTCTTCTATCTCTGCTTGCAGGTTCCGACATTCATCGGTAGTGTGGCCTATGTCTCTGTGATACTGGCAGTACTTGTTCGGGTTTCTCCTTCTTGCTTCGGTTACGATCTTCTGGGGCCTCTGTAAATACCCGTCGTTAACAATGAGGGTATACACGTCCCCGAGGGACCGGTTGAGTGGGGTATAATCGTTGAATTTCTTCTGGAGTAACCCTCTAGCCCACGCTTCTTCTCTCCTCGACCTCTTGTTTTCTCCCGGTCGCGCGAGGTCTTGCCTCTCATCTGTTCGCTTGTGTGGAGTGTCGACTAAGCCTTTGCTGGCTTCGTAGATTTCATTGGCAGTGGCAAACTTCTCGCACCGTGCCAGGAGTTCCTGCAAATCTGCTGGTTTATTTTTAGCTATAGAGAATCTGAGCTTTGGGTCAGTGACTGCTGCTCTCAGTGTGGCGAAGTGAACTGCTTTGTCAATATCCTTCACTTATAGGCCTTCCAGGTTGAATCTGGCTAAGAAGGCCATCAGGATCTCACCGGATCTCTGTCTCATATTCATCAGGTGTGCGCTCGTCTTCTGCTGCACCCTGCTTCCTTGGAAGTGCATTCGGAATAGTCTCCCCATGGTCTTAAAAGAGTCAATAGACCGTGGGGGTAGGTTGTTAAACCACATCCGAGCCGCGCCTTTAAGTGTAAGGGGAAAGGCTCTGCACATGATGGCGTCAGGGTTCTCATGGAGGACCATTGTGCCTATGAAATTGTTTAGATGATCGACAGGATCTGTGGATCCATCATAAGAATCTATCGGTGGCATGGTAAACCGCTTGGGTAGGGGGACCCTCATGATAACGTCGGTTAGAGGGTTATCGTTGAATAATCCCTATCTTCGTCTTGAGCGACCCCGGCCTTCTCCATGGTCTCGACCTTCCAGTGCAATGCCGCCAGTTGGTCCGCTAATGTTGCCGCTACCTCTGGGTTCATGGGAGCATTTGGTTTATCTGCACCCATGACAACCTCTGGTAGCGTAATATGCCACGGGACCAAAAGCTCATCCATTGCGTCTTCATCCAATCGAGCTGCGGCTCCCGACTGAGGGCTGAGCCTTTCTCGAGTAGGGATTCTTCTGCGCTGCGACATTGATCCCGTGCCACTTAACTCTGGGACCGGACGAGCACTGGTTCCTGGTCTCGTGAGTCGAGCTCCACTCTGCCCAAGGTGGTGACGGGGTTCTCTGGGGAGGTCAGCCTCCCTGTGCGGGTCCACCGCTGGGACGACTCCGACGGGGGGACGAGATGTAGCTTCTGCGGCCGGGGGCTGTAACCCCTGTACAAACCGAGTTAGCACCGCAAGCTGTTGTGCTACGGTCTCAAACTGTTCATATGTGATAAAGGACTCGTGCGCGGGGGCTGGGTCAGCCACGCGCTTTCCTCGGTCCCTGCTAGGCCGCATTTTAGACCTATCTGCTTCTTCAGGATTTACCTGCTGATCGATCATAGGGGGGTTGGGACTAACCATCTGGCTTCTTGTTCTTCTCGGACTCATACCTTAAGACTTTTCCCTGGATTTTAATCTGTTGACGTTAAATCTCGGGCCCCACGGTGGGCGCCAAACTGTTTCAGCCCAGATCCGTCCTGTGGGTCCTACGAGCTGACTAGACCTGCAAGACAAGACAAGCAAAGGCAAGGGGAGGCGGGCTGGATACCCTGGGTCCACTCCGATGCCAAAGTTAGGGCTCTATGAACAGTCAGTGGGCTCAGTATCGAGCCCACAGAGATATTATAGAAAAAGGTGTGGGGTACGATGAGATTCTTCGTCCCAGGTGTCAGAGCGTTAATCTCAAGAATGAGCAGTGAGTAATAAATATTTTCATACCTGAAATCTCAGGATTTGCTCTATTTATAGTGAATAGTGCATATTTTCTAAATGCCGCTTTTACCCTTTTACTCTTGCGTTTGAATATGTGAAGGAGTTTTCTGGCACCGAATAAGGGAACTCCACGTGGCTCGCTGATCGGGTCCTACGTGTCGAGGTGATGTAGCCAGCGTGGCATAATTCCCTAACAATATATAAGACCCGCACTCCACTAACTTGGTCTAACCATGTCATGTCAGGTCTTCCCATCATTCCTGTACCAAGTGGACCTAGCGTGTAAAGATAGATCACAAACCAAGTATGAGAATCGAGTTAAAAACACTGAAAACATACCTAAGGTCACATACCTGGGTAGGTATGGTCGACCATAAGGAAGAGAACAAAAATCTCAAATCCAGAACCCCATGGTCAATGATTTCGACCCTACGGTCGATGGTTTATGCGACCGTATAATCGACCATGAGACCCTAGATCAGACTCTGAGTTTTGAAAACTTTCCTAAACTAAGGGATTGCTTTCCTAATTGAAAAAGGACTCTATATGGAGAGTTTTCCTCTATATAAAGGACATCCCTCAGCCTTTTTTCACTCTTTTAGAACATTAGTAAACCCTAGAGAAAGAGAAGGAAGAGAAGGAAGAGAAGAAGAAGAAGAAAAAGCTAAGGAGAAGAATTTGTTGAGAAGGGATTGGCTCTCTATCATAGGCCAAGGTATGAAACGAATCTCTAGAGATGTAAACTTTAAGGAATAAGACTTCCATGGAGGATAGGCAATATCAACCTATTATGATCTATGTGATTTCCTTGAGAAAATCCCAAGGAGAACCATGAGGAGTAAATTTGATGATTAGGGTTGATAAGAAACTACTAATGATGGCCATAGGATGACCTTAGAATAAACCACATTGAAGATCAGAAGAATTGACCCAAGAAGAACTCAAATTACATGTAGACTGTGACCAGAAATCTCAAGGTCACAGCTACGATCGACCATAGCATGACCAGCATGACCAAAGGATCGACCATAGGCATTCGGAAAGATTTCAGAAATCATATGGTCGCAGCAACGGTCGCACCATATGCGACCGTAGGGTATTGATGATAGGCAGTAAGGTCGATACAGTATGAGACCATAGGATCAATCAGACACCTATCAGTGCTCTGTTTTGATTTTTGACTACTGTAACATGTCACATATGAACCCTAACTTAAATTGATTTAACTTTTAGGTTGTTAAATCAATTCAAAAAGAATTTCAAGGCTTGGAAGGAGATCGAGTATTGCTAACAGGTGAGGGAACAAGACCTAAACTAATTGGTTAATAACAAACTGTTTATTTTATTTGAATCCAATGCCATGATTGATTCTATGCTTGTATGCTTGTAATGTGCATCTCACATGTCATCCAATATTCCTACTATTATTAATCATGCATATTTAATTCTATTATTTATAACATGATGATGATGATGATGCTAGGAATAGGCATGTGAATGTATGTGTGTGGTTGGTGTGTTGGATACGAGTGGAGCATCAGGGGGAAGACATGGCATGGTGGTCTTCGACCTCGTCACCAGACTCTAGTTCTATCTCTACTCAAGTCTTGCCCACTAACATCATCGTATTGCCATTACC
Source organism: Protea cynaroides (assembly GCA_028583415.1). Lineage (NCBI taxonomy): Eukaryota > Viridiplantae > Streptophyta > Magnoliopsida > Proteales > Proteaceae > Protea > Protea cynaroides. The sequence continues at coordinate 79,770,199 of CM053267.1, read as the reverse complement.
TTAGCAAGACTATTACACCGTAGGGCATCATGTGGTCTCTAACTCTGCCCAGGGGCCTTAGCTCTATCTCTATGGACGTATTGAGGGATGCTGAGGTGAGGCCTTAGATACACTGCTTGGCATTAAGATTGGTTAGTTGTGAACCCAGTTTGCAAGCTCTAACCAATAAGGGCTTACGTGTTGCTATGGGTAGGGCATCAGGGGAAGTGTTGGCAGTGTTTGATCCAGACACTTTATCTCTATCTCTATTCCATGGTGGGTGCATGTAGGATGGCAATGGTGTTTGATCCATTGGGCGGATTCACACACTGGTGTATAGAGGTGCGGTGGCCACCAAACCTTTCTATAACATACTGTAAACTTATAAACCAGACCAAAGATATGAATTTAATGTATGTATATGTTTGTTGCATTGTTTTGTTTGCTCACTGAGCCATGATGTGTGCTCAACCTTTCGACATCTAATATTTTTAGTTGATGATGCAGGTCCTACTATTGAAGAATATATTAATGCACTGACGTATGGACATGTTGCTGCGATGGACGTAGAAGCTGAAGAAGATGCACATGATTCATCATGCGAGTGCAACCAATGTATTTTTACTTAAGTTTAGTTATAATTTGAACATCAGATATGTAATTGATTATTTATTTTATGTCCTGTGGTTTGGAGATAATTGAATTAAATACTTATTTATCACTGTTAGACTCTTAGTTCATTCATTATCTATAAGATTTTCGCTTATTTGTTTATTACTTGTGATTATTAATGTAGAATATGAGTGTGGTTTGATATGGTGGGTACGATCTATATGAGATCCTAGGTAAATTGTAGGTTTATTGGTGGTTCATCACACCATTCTAGTTAGACCAGAATTGGGGTGTGACAATATATATATATATATATATATATATATATATATATATATATATATATATATATATATATATATGTGTGTGTGTGTGTGTGTGTGTGTGTGTGTGTGTGTGTGTGTGTGTGTGTGTGTGTGTGTGTGTGTGTGTGTGTGTGTGTGTGTGTGTGTGTGTGTGTGTGTGTGTGTGTGTGTGTGTGTGTGTGTTGTGTGTGTCTGTGTGTGTGTGTATGTGTGTATGTGGAAGCTGAGTTTAAATCAAAATTATATCCATTGTAGGTTTGGGTCCTAGAAATTGCAGTGTTTTCTATTCCAATCTTTTTTTAGCTCAAGGGACTAACTTTGGAAGATTCAAGGCGAGTGAATACCCTTCCTTGTAGTAGGCTATTATTTATATAATGCATGTATCAGTGATTGGAGTGTTTGTCATGTTATTTTACATAATGATGTATAAAGAAGTAGATGTTGTTGGAAAATGCAAAGTTAATGCTAAGTGTGAGGTAAACCCAATTGTTGACAAGAAGTTGAATTTTTGGGTCCTTGAACATGTTATATGCAGTAGTTTCTGAGTTAAAAGTGTATTTGTTTTGTGCTGTGATGCTTTTGGATTTGAATGGAAAAGTGATTATCTTTGTTAATGTAAACTCAAGGTGAGGTTAAGTGCATATCTTGGCATGGTGAGATCTGGATTTGCTTTGAATGGGTACAACTTTTACACTGCTAGTTCCATGGTGGACACCCTAGATTGTATTTTGGAAAGGTTATGTTGTAAGATTATTGAAAAGAACTACTATGTACTGAAAACATGATTTAATCACAATTTTTGGACTGCGATCTAGATGTGTGGACAACAAAGATTATTAAGTGAGAAATTCCATGTGCCATATTGTAAGAATATTGATATGAACTACTGTGGATTGAAAACATGTTTTTAATGCAATTGTTTGGACTGCTATCTAGATGTGTGGACAGCAAAGATTATTAAGTGAGAAATTCCACCAGCTATATTGTAAGAAAATTGATATGAACTACTGTGGACTGAAAACATTCTTTAAATACATTTGTTTGGACTGCTATCTAGATGTGTGGACAGCAAAGATTATTAAGTGAGAAATTCCACAGGTTATATTGTGAGAAAAATGAGATGAACTTGTGAGGACAAAGATGGAAATCTTTTGAAGTCGCCACCTAGATTTAGGTCTAGGACCTTAAAAATGTGAAATCTCACCCCAAGGTAAGACTTTGATTGACTCATGACCCTTAGATTGGAATTCTGGTCCATCAGAGATTGGGTAAGCATCAGGTTAGGGTTATGGGAAGGGGTTAGGCACCCAAACCGCCCGATCGAAATTGGTCTCCTATACCTTTCCTATGCTAGACTCTATTTGTTAAGTCAAACCAAACCAAGTGGTTTGATATCATTGAACCGAATATGTATCCATCAGATTGCCTACGTATCACGGAATTATTCCAAAAATCAAGTTCACCATCGTAGTTCAGGTGTGATTAAAGCTTATGGATGTGATTTATGCTTGTGCATGATTAAGTTTATTTGTTCAAGTTGAAGTTTATGCTTGAAAGGTTGAGAAATCCTATGGGTTTGGATCTGGATAGTCCATGTGGATTGATAGATAGTCCTAGTGGATCTAAGAATAACCCTATTTGGGTTGAAATATGGATAACCCATTCTGGGTTGGAATGTGGATAATCCTATGTGGGTCAAAATATGGATAAATATCCTAGTGGAACTATGGATAGTCCAAGTGGACTAAGGTTTGGATAACCCTTTTGGGTTAAAATATGGGGGATGTCCTAGTGGATCTATGGATAGTCCAAGTGGACTAAAATTGTGGATCCGAATTTGGGTTTCTCCCAAATGGCCTACGTATCCTAGGGTTTGACCTAGGAATCAGAATCCACGTAGTTCGAGCATAACCTGTTCTAGGTTATAAAGTGAGAACCTGTTCTAGGTTTGGGATTGAGAACCTATTCTAGGTTTAGGGTTTAGAATGGGCAAAATCATCCTAAATTACCATTTTCATCCTGAATTCTAATTTTGGAAGGTTTGGCAAAGCATTTTTCTTTCTTTATTAAGACTTTTATTATTTCCATTATGTCCTTCCCAAGAATGTGGGTGCCTAAATGCACGTCCCCACACCTAATATGTTTGCTAGGTGTATAGATATGGCAATTCGACTAGGATGTTGCATAAATTAAATTATTGCCCAAAATAGAATATTCTATCTAAATATGGCATATAAAATATTTATGGCAAGAAATTAACATGTAGTAAGATTGTTTAAAATCTCTCAAATATGACATGTATTGCAAATAAGGCAATAGCCTAATATGGTAAGATCTAATATGGCAAGATCTAATATGACAAGATCTAAGCAAGGCAAGATCTGATATGACAAGATCTAATATGCAAGATCTAATATGGCAAGATCTAAGCATGGCAAGATCTAATATGGCAAGATCTAATATGAAAGATCTAATATGCAAGATCTATATATCAATATAGAAAGTACCAATCATAGAATGCATATATGACATGAATTTTTCAAAAAAAAGGAAAGATCTTATATGCTATTTTCTAAGCATAGTAAGACTTAAAAAAATTAAGATTTTGCTAAAATATGGTAAAAATTTATCTATTCTACCAAAAATAGCAATACATGGAATGTGGCAAACATGGTATGCACAATCCAAACAAAGCATATGAATGCTCCAAATATAGCCATTTATCCAAATATGGCAGAATTCATTTAAACAATCATTGATGTTATAATGAATGAGACATCAATGAAACTTTTTTTTTTGAAAAATTCAAAATTATCAAAACAAACATATGTTCAATGTTCTTTGAAAATTGTAATTCTTATGAAGGAGTTTGGGAAGATTAATAACTCAAAACTGTGAAAATTGTGACACAAGGTTCCAGATAATGGACAAAACTATGAACTGTATTCAGATTTGTCACATTATACAAGAATGACCATAAGTAGGTCTTTCAAAACTCAAATCAAGCTCAACTTTTTTTCATAGAAAGATGACTTAATATATTATATTTCATATGAAGGATTTGAATCCCAACAGAAAGCAAAAATGGGTCAAAGATATGCCCTAAGACCGAACATATGCAATGGTCAAATCTGTTCCAGATTTTTGATCAGTTGCACCATAAATTCCAAATAAAATTCTATTCTTAATGAAAAATTAAATACAGACATATGTCTATGTAGCTAACTGTCTGATCTAAAATTTCATTAAGAAAAACAAGTTAAAATAGTATATTTTCTTTGTGAAAAATGACTCTTTTCAATCATGCAAATCAGTACATCATGACAGATTTAAAATCAGAGCACTATGCACTTAAAAATTGATATCAATTCAAAAAAAAATGGAAAAATATGAAACCAGTGCCATTTTTTAGGATACTTTCATGTCTAAAAAATTCATGTTAAGTGGATTTTTTGATTATGGCCATAAGGCCTTTGTCTAGAGACTTTCTGATGGAGGATTGCATTACATCCGAGAAAAATAGCAATGTCAAAGACAAATTTTTTGATATATTTTACCAATTCCAAATGGAACGAAATTTTTAGGGTAGTCTTCTAACATATCAGAGAGACTCCCATAAAATTTTGGGCTTTAAAATTTTATAAAAAATACATATGATGTACGTCCTAAGTTTGAACCCTAAATCTGGAATTTTCAGATCAGAAAACCACTTTATAAAATTTGCAAAAACATCAAACATCATTGTATATCATTCAAAAATTCATCATTGAATAGCTTAGACAAATTATCATTCATGAAAAATGTTAGACATAGGCATCCTAACATTAACAAGCATGTAATAGAGCAGTCATGATTGAGATTTCATCAAAATTATCCTTTTTCAAGCAAAATTGGTATTCGGGCATTATAACGACCTCTAAATTTGTTTAGAGTACTAACCTTGGGCTCAAATCGAGCGAAACCGTTGATGAAGGGTGATTAGAGTTTGTATCAATCCCCTTTGAATGTGAATCCTCCTTCTCCTCTCTTCTGCTTCTTTCTCTCTTCTCTTTCTCTCTTTTCTTCTTCTCTTTTCTTTCTTTTCTCTTTTCTCTCTCTTTCTTTCTTCCTCTCTCACGTTTTCTCTCTCTCACTCATGATTTTCTCTCCCTCACCCACATTCTCCTCTCTCTATGGTCTGAAAAAAGATCCCTCCTCTCTCTTCTCTTGCCTATTTATAATTTTTCTCTCATATTCTAGAAGATCATTTTTTCCTTTCTTCTTTTTTCTAGAAAATCTTTTTTTCTTCTTTTTTCTTCTTTCCTTTCTTCTTTTCCTTCCTTTTTCTCTTCTCCTTCTTCATTGCACACGTTCTTTATCTCTCCCTCTTCTAGAAAATCCTCTCCTCCTCTTTCCTTCTTCTCTCTTCCTTCCTTTTCTTCTTTTTTCTAGAAAAATCTTTTTTTTCTTTCCATTTTTTCTTCTTTCCTTTCTTTCCTTTTTCTCATTCTTCTTCTAGAAAACCCCTTCTCTCTTTCCTTTCTCTCCTTCCTTCTTCTAGAAAAATCCTTCTCTCTTTCCTTTCTTTCTTCTTTCCTTTTCTTCTTCATTCTTTTCCTTCCTTTTTCTTTTCTCCCTCTCTTTTCACGTTTTCTTTCTTAGAAAACATTTCCTTTTTTTATTTTTTTTCTTTTTCTCTTTTTTTTTTTTTTTTTTTTTCCTTTTTCTTTCCTTCCTTTTTTTTCTTTCTTTCTTTCTCCTCTCTCTCTTTAACGTTTTCTAGAGAAAACGTGAAGGGGAATCTTTTCCCCCTTTTTTTTTATTTTTCTTTTTTTCTTTTATTTCTCTCTCTTTCCTTTTTTTCTTTCTCCCATTCTCTTTCCTATGGCCTCTCTTTTCTCTCTCTTTCCACGGCCTCACTTTCCTCTCTCTTTCCTAATACATATATATATATATATATATATATATGTATAAACGTATTAATACATATAATATATCCATAAGATATGTATATCTATATATATATATATATATATATATATATATATATATATATATATATATACATATAATATATCCATAAGATATATATATATATATATATATATATATATATATATATATATATATATATATATATATATATAAATATATTAATACATATATATATATCCATAATATATATATATATATATAAATATATTAATACATATATATATATCCATAAGATATATATATGTATTATATACAATAATATATTATACATTATATATATATAAAAGAAATGCATGCCTATGGACTGACATAACTTGGTCTGGATTGGTCTGAGCTGGGTCGAGCTAAGTTAGACTAAGCTGGATTAAGCTGGTTTGGACTAAGGTTGACATTTCATAGTCCATTTCTGTCACCCTTCCATATGGAATTTTTTGATAGCATCTGTTCCCAATTTTCTACGTTCACTTTGTAGAACATTAAAAATGAGGAATATAGGAACTTGAATCACCTCATTTGGAAGTAAAATGGTCAACTTATGAATTTTTAAAGATTAAATAACCATTTCCATGTGTAATCTTGCATGGGACCTACTGGTGACTTCTACCCGGGATTTTTTACGTCCACTTTGTAGAACATCATGAATGAAGAATAATGGTCTCGGGATCATCTGAATCCGATGTAGAACGAAAAAGATATGAAGCTTTGAAATTCTAACGATAATTTTTACATGCAAGCTTGCATGGACCCACTGGTGACTTCTACCTGGGATTTTTTTACGTCCACTTTGTAGAACACCATGAATGAAGAATAATGGTCTTGGAATCATCTGAATCCGATGTCGGATGATCAAGATATGATGATTTGAAATTCAAACAATCCGACTTAGGATAATTTGCATGAAGGCCCCTGCGATTATTATTTATAATAATTTCAGAAACCTCCCTTATATGTATCATCCGACTAAAATGATCGTATCTTCCTCATTTGATATCAGAATTGAGCAATTCTGATCTCGTTTCGAAGATAATTCTATGACCTATGCATCTATGCAGATAATAGCCCATGACCCTGCTGTGGGAATCAGTGGAGAATCACAAATCTTTGGGTTAAAGGTCAGAAACCTGCCATATTGGTTCACTTATGCCGAGGGTGACAAAAATGGGGTGCTTACAGAACTACTATGGACTGAAAACATGCTTTAAATACAATTGTTTGGACTGCTATCTAGATGTGTGGACAACAAAGTTTATTAAGTGAGAAATTTCATAGGATATGTTGTAAGAATATTAATATGAACTAATGTGGACTGGAAACATGCTAAAAATATATATATTTGTTTGGATTGCTATCTAACTGTGTGGACAACAATGAGTACTATGTAAAAATTTCCACAGACTATGATGTATGAACATACAATTAGTGATATGTTTAGGCTGTCCTACCCTTGAATGGACAGCGAGGTTAAGAAGCATTGTTTACAGTGAAATGTTAAGTTTTTAGATACCTTTGTGAGTCTAATATGAGTCCATGTATAGAGACAAGATATGATAACCCAATAGGGATGAATTCCAGTGAGTCTAAGTATGAAGACATGATACAGTAACCCAGAAGGGGTGAATTCCAATGAGTCTAAATATGAAGACAAGATATGGTAACCCAATAGGTGAATTACGGTGAGTCTAAGTACAAAGACAAGATACGGTGACCCAAGAGGGTCAATTCCGGTGAGTCTAAGAAGACAAGATACGGTAACCTAAGAGGGGTGAATTCTGATGAGTCTAAGTATGTTGACAAGATGTGGTAAGCCAACTGGGGTGAGTTCCGATGAGTCTAAGCAGGATGACAAGATATGGTAACACAAGAAGGGTAAAACCCATTGAGTCTATGTATGATGGTAAGACCAGGTAGCCAAGGTGGTAAACAGTCACATTTAAAATACGAATAGTATGGAATAGTAACATCAATTGCAAAAGTAAGTAATGTGATAAATTATGATGAAAGGTGAATAATGGTAGAACATGGAACAAAGGTTAGAATGATATTAGTTTTGAATTTATCATGGTATTTTAGTGATGATGATGTAACATGTCTAAATTACAATTTCATGTACTATGTTATGACCCTGTGAATATTGTATATGCTAGTAATTTCCTATCAAGTTGGTTATTCATTCACTAAGCTTTGGCTCACCCCAGTTGCTTCAAATGTTTACAGATCAAAATGACGAGGGCAATGATGAGGATGTTTGTAGGTGAAGTCCAAGTGGGAGCTTAGTCCCCTTGAATGTAACTATTTTGGTTTATGATAGTTTGGATTTAATGATTCTTTTTTATGCTGTATTTTGTTGTGGATAGCTAGTTTTTGAGTTGTTTGCCCACGCTATATTGCCATTGATGTAATCTAAACTTGTCTCTTTTGTAAAACTCCTAGCCACCAGTTATGTAATTATGTAATTATGTTTAAATCTCAAACTTTTGCTGTTTATGTTCAATTTTAGTTGTGACTTGTATGGAAGATATTTTCAAAATAAAAAAAAAAATTATACAGGTTTTCTGGTTTTATGATTGTTTATATTATACCAACCAATGATCCGTTCCCTCTCTTGGGAAGGGCTTTTATAGTGCTGGTATCAGAGAAAGCAGATCCTTGGTCTAGGTATATATAATATTCGTATTGGTGGCTTAGGATCAAGAATAATCTACCCAAAGTGAAACTAGATAAATAGGATGATGCATAAACCATTTATTTTGTAATGTTATTTAAGTTTATGTCTAGATATTGTCTATGAGAATGAGTTATTGATTAAAGTTCTTCTTCTCAGATGCTGCTTAGAAGGGAAATATAGGCACACACACCTACTCCACTTCCATCCTCTTTAGCCTTAGTGCAAGGGGGAGATGCCTCTCCAAGAGATGATTCTCAGGAAGAGTATGTACCTCAGCAACCACAGATGCCGTGTGTTCCTGGCATGTCTAACCAGGAACTGATGGTTGAATTTACTCACTTTCTAGAGCTAAGGCACGGGGGAGCAGATATCATAGCTGCACAGAAGTCCTAGAGAGGGTTGAGCCACTGGGGATCGTAGAGAGGATTTTGATGAGGGTTCAAAAGCAAAAACCTACTGTGTTCATAGGCACCACAGAGAACGGACGACCCAGTCTATCAAGCACAATTTGGTAGTTTAGATGAGGATGAGCAGATCACTCCATACTCAAAGACACTTAATGGATATTTCGTCCAAGAAAGAGAAGACATTACATTTTGCGGGTTCCCAAAAGGAGTACCTGCAACCAAGCTAAAAGAATTTCGATATCGAGGGGTGAGCTCCCATCCCAGCTCAGCGAGAAGTCAGGTATCAATGCAACCCTAATCAATGATTTAACGAATGCAATATGGAAGCAAATAAACAAGAAATTGTGAGTGGCAGTCAATGTGTATGCAGCCATGGCCGGCCTGTACCCTAGCAAGGATTAGCCCCGTACCCCACCACCTGAGTGATTGCCCCATACCCCACCACCTGAGCGATTGCCCCATACCCCACCACCTGAGCGATTGCCCCATACTCCACCACATGAGCAATTGCCCCGTAGGCACTACCTAAGCATATACCCATACCCCACCACCTGAGTACTTCGTACCTCACTGCCTGGATAAAGCCTCCTAGCTAAAGCACAAGTCATTAGACCATGGTTGATCCATGATGCATGATAACAAAATAAAGGGTTATACCCCAGCAGAGATTCTCGTTCCACTCCCATGGACTGACCGTGCCCCCATTAAGGTTTAGCCGGGCATATGGCTCTGTATTCTGCTCCTACACACCACACGATCATATACCTCACAACACATTCACATCCATATCAATAATCACCCAACATGGCATGTACATGCAGTAAATAAAGTTGTACCCCAGCAGAGATCTCCGACTCCCCACTCCCATGGTTCGTCATGTCTCTACTAAAGTACAGTCAATCCCAACATGATTCATGAAGTCACCCGTTACATGAACTACCATACATGGGTGGCATCCCAACAGAGATCCCTAGATCCCTACTCCAATGGATTACCGTGCCTCCATTAAGACGCTTGCAGACGAACATGGTACGTATGTCTGTGCTCCATCACGTCACACACACCATCATACATGATCATGCACACATAATGATATGAAATACAATACCAACATCATGGCCTGTGTATTGTGTTTCCACACGCCACACATCCATCATACAACATTCAACATACATAGTGATTGTTATAATGCAAATACATGAACAGTTATATACAGTTTATTGGATGACATGTTATAAAAGGAGAACAACAATCAACATATAGCACAACACATGCTCAAACTCTACAGGATCCGACCCCTCATATGTAGACACCAAAGGTGTTGTTGAACCTTGAAGCCGGCAGAAGGCTCCGTCCACTACCCGTGGCATTTTATCTAATTAGTTAGATAAGTTTCATTAGATTAGTAAACATCTTTCAAATCAGCATAGACAAGTCCTAGAGTCCATGCACGGTCTCAAGATAAGCCGAGAACCGAAAGGTTGGTCTTCCTAATCATTTCCAGGCTTATAAGTCAAATAGACTGAACCGAAGGATAGAACCGGGTGAGCATTCCACCGGTACAGTCATTCGATTAACACTTAGAACAATTTCTAAGTAAACAGAATTGGAGGATGAATTGGATGGTCAAGCATCTGGTAGACCATCCGATTCATATATTGTCATGTCAAGCATCCGGTAGCCCATCCGGTTCATATATTGTTATACACACTGGGGTTTTAGTAGGTCTTTCGGAGGCTTTGTCTGGTGGTGTATCATCCGACACTACCCCCGGTTCATGCTGCCAGTTGTGCCTCTAGTTTGCTGCCATCAGTTGGGCATAACACATGTCCTTGTGCCACCGATTATGCCTTCGGATTGCTACCGCTGGTTATGCCTCCGATTCAGTATTAAGCCTACATGGAGGCTTGGTCAAACGGAGCCATGCACTTTACCTGAGGAACTCATTTGGAGGGTTGTACTCCTGTTAGGTTGCTCCGATTGGGGTCCTTCGGATATTACTTGGTCTGATGAACCAAGGCATTGGCCTTGGCGGAGGACTGGTTTTTGTTAACCGAAAGGATGGTCAATACCATGCATTTGGTTCATGCCTTTGGTTCAAACCCAGAAGCCAACCACAAACCAGAAAAGGTTTTCTTCTTTGGGAAGTCTTCCCCACTTGGTTTCCTTCACACTAATGGTGGGAAACCTTCTCCCACCTTTATTACACATAATGGGAGTCATTTAGACCCCATTATCATCTCCATTCATGGAGGAGGAGACAACCTAGGCTTTCTAGGTCAAGCTCAGTCTCCATTAATGGAGACATTTAATAGTGAGCTTCACCATGGTCTTCGCATACACATTAACAAGAAGAGGAAGAAGACAAGGTATAGAACTTACCTCCTGGAGAACTTAGGGCTTGAGCTTGAGTTCTAAGCTTGAGCTCCCCTCTTCTCTCCCTCTCACTCTCCCATGGTTTAGCAAGAGTAAAACAAGGAGGAGTGAGCCTCCTTTTATAAAAAATTGGGGAGGGAGACTCACTCAAATCCGAGTTCAATCGGGTGCTGACAACGATCCGGTTGATCATCCAGTTCGGCCAAAATATGGCTTTTCACTCGGCCATTTGGCCCAGATGCTTTGGGATGCACATCAATACCACCTAGGGTCCACTTGGGTACCTTACCCTACCAAGTTTGAGAAATGAGGCTTACCTATGATTAGGATATCCCTATCATATCCACACTGGATGCTCCATCAAACGGGGTGTTGAGACCCGGCATAGAAGGAATCAGGATTAGTAAGGGATTCCAAATGTGAGTTTCACACATAATATGGCCATGTCTGGGCCAAAAGTCCATGATTCTTTAGATAGGGTTGAGTCTTTTTAAGTCCGTCCCACTTAGAACCTCCTCCTCTCTACCTCTTTTCTCAAGCATTAATAAAGAAATTTTTTTCAATTATATTGCGTCTATATCTTCCAAGCTCTCTTCTTCTAATTCTAACTTTGATAATGATGAGAATGATGAACCACTTCTTGAAATTCTACAATCCATCAAAGTCTCGGAAGAGAAGAAAGCCCAACCTGCTGGAAAAGTCTTTAAAATGATTAATCTCAGCACAGAAGAACTACCGCGAGAGAACAAGATTGCATGACCTTGATAGAAGAAGAAACTGCCCAGTGGACAGAATTACTGAAGGATATTCAAGAGGTGTTCGCATGGTCTTATAAGGATATGCCCGGCATAGACTCAGATGTGGTACAACACAGGAAACCACTGGTCTCTAATGTAAAGCCGCATAAGCAAAAGTTGAGACGGCTAAAACCCGAATTAATTCAACCAAAATTTCTCCAATGCATATAGCATGTTTCCACATATTTTTCAATGCACTTCTGTCTTAGATTTTCGAACTTCTATTCTGCCACTTGTAAAGTTCCTATTGGGATGAAAATTTCCATGAGCTCAAGAAACCTTATACATGTATATAAATTTAAGCCTCACTTGATCTACACAACATGACAGATATCCAAATGACTGCTTAGAGATTCCATTCCAAACTGCCACCTTTTTTTTTTTATTTAGTAAAAACGAAGTAATCGGACATTTTGAAGGCCTGCCTAGTTGAGGCAATAGCTAGAATTCCATTTTACGGTGCTAGCTTAGATCCCTTTATTAGGTATTCGTAATTGCGTATGCAAGAAAAATAATGATGCTTCTCTTCTATTCTATTCCTTGTTTTAAAGGCCATGTGGGACGGCGTCAAGAGATCACGGGTTTTATAAATTTTTAATAAATCCAAATGGTTTATATAGTTTAACTAATCTCAAAGGTGGCATATTATAAATTAAACAAGACGGATCCAATTATTGTTTAAGACTTTCTTTTTACCATATGAACATGTCGGATGATTTTTTTACCATTTTTTCTTTTATGTTTATTGGAAAACATACAACATGATAATTTTACTAATATTAACAAATTGAATTCTCTTATATTCCAATAAAAAGAAAAGGCAAAAGTTTTTGGGAGGACGCGGCAACCTATCTCGGATGACTGCCACATGGCTCTCGGATGAATCTGAGACCCACGTCTGAGCCGACAACCCCTGTCGGCTCGGCTTGTCAGCTGGGTGTCGGCTCAGACGTGGGTCTCGGATTTACCGAGAGCCACGTGGCTGCCATCCAGAGCAGGTTGCCATTGTCCTCCCAGTGGTTCTGGGAGGACAGGATGCGAATCCTCAGAAATTTGGACACATTTAATGTCTTCATATGAGTTTAAATGTTCTTTTGAAATCCCATAAACACCCTTTATAAGATGACCGAATCGTGCATTAACACATGGTTGAAAGAAAAGATTGATAAAATATCCCTTGTTTTTTTTTTACACGAGAACATTAAAATGATGACAAAAACTTTTGTACATGATCTTAGGTTTTCTTTGGTTTGTATTATATAATGTATTATATAATATATTATAAAATTTATGATTGTTTGGTATGATTTATAATGTCTATTTATAATTAAAATAAATCGATATAATTCATTATCTACAAATAGGTGAGTAGTTGTTTATCATTATTAGAATAATCTATTATTGATTGTTTATATCAATTAGAATTAAAACCCGATAAAAATTTAACGGACTGTTGCTGCGAGAGATCTCAACCCGTTATTAGATTAATCTTCTGCAAATCCTCCGGAAAAGAAGATGGCGAGAAATCGAGAAATTTCGTTGCTCGACTTCTGTTTCGTTATATAATGTATTATGTTTAGTCATACCAAATGGTCATTATTTATTACTCATAATCTATTATCATAATTGATTTGTCACAAATAGCTCATAATACATTATATAATACAAACCAAAGAGAGTCTTATATGTACATGACGACCACTTCAATCATAATTTGAAAGAATATGTTATAGTGTATCGACTCCAATTATTAAAGGGATGACCAATATATTGACCATGTATGAAAACGGATCCAAATCGTCTCCCGCCTGGGTTTGGGCGGGAGATTGGGCGGCCCGGATGGATGGCCGCCATCTGGCACTCGGAGGGATCCGAGCCCTCCATCCGAGCTGACCCCCCAGTCGGCTCAGCTTGTTGACTGGGGGGTCGGCTCGGATGGAGGGCTCGGATCCCTCCGAGTGCCAGTTGACGGTCATCCATCGGGGCCGCCCAATCTCCCACCCAAACCACAGGCGGGAGACGATTTCTTTGCGTATGAAAACTGAATCCTTAATAGATTATATACAAGTACTCCTATACCCTTAAAACTCAATTTGGAGTAACAACAACGATATTATGTAATGCAGGGTGAAGAAAAGCACCACTGGATCTGGTAAATAACAAAGCACACCACGTAACTTAAACATTACAACATTATTACCATATCTCATCTCCAGCTGGTATGTCTACTTAACTTATTGACCTTATCTCCAGATATAAACAATAATCAGTTATTCATCAAATCCAAATAAGAAAAAATAAATCAAATTAAAAAAAAATGAAAAGTACAAACATAAGATTTAGCATCGGTTTAGGGTTCAAGATTAGCTTGGCCAATTCGGGTTGGACTCGACTAAGATTGATTCCCTATAATACCTTGAGTCAGGATGGTTTTGGCCAATTTTTCACATAAGTCGATTCAAGGGCTTTTGTGGCCGCTCCATCTCGATCTGGACTGATTTATAATCAGATCGAAATCCATGCTCCTCCCTCCCCACCCATTCCCCAACCAACCCAATTGTTGAATTCACGGTATCAATCACTCTAAAAACCAATATGAGTCGGATAGGTCTTGGCATGGTTTTAGGTCACAAAATTGAAATAGGTATTAGTATTCAGTATCGATATCGAATATGAATATCAGTCCATATCGGTTACGTGTCGTCCAGTAATCGCCTGTATCAGCCAATATCGAACAGGTATCAGTTTTCATTTCGACTCGCTCATCCCTTCTCATATCACCCAGATATCCATATCGATCACTGCCAATACCATAATAGATGGACCAATCAATACCCAAATACCTAAAATCATGTGAAACAATCTTATCAATCCATATTAGTCCGATATACTGAGTCAGCATATCTTTATGCTCAAGAATCCATGACCCTAAAACAAATAGCCATTCCTCACCCAAGAATTGGTATCATCAATTGTAAAATCCATTCCAAATCGACCATTATTAAGCTATTATCAATCCCTGATCCGAATACTTAAAAGCATGCCCTTACCATGTCCGCATACTAAAACCATGCTTGGGGACTCATCCTAAGGAAAAGATGAAATATTCAAATATCATAGGTAGCCGTGAATCAGAAGTAATGGAGCTGTTTTTGATTAAGGGGCTTCGCCGCCGACTAATAAATATTATAGAAAGAGAGAAACAATAAGAGAAATGAAAAGCGGACGCCGCACTCAACGCTTTTACGATGACGCAATCTGACGGACAATCAAAGTGTGCTTAATACGGTACAGATTCCCCATTCACGACAATCGAATCAATTTCTGAATCCTCTTTCTCTTCTCCTCTCCTCTCCTCTATAAATCAACCTCTCCATTCCCCACTGCCCGAAAAAATGTACTTCTTCTCTCTCTAGCTATCTCCTCCTCCTCCTCCTCCTCCTCCTCTCTCTCTCTATTTCCTCCCATTCTTCATTAAATCCATCTCCTCTGCTTCAACTCTTATAAATAGACCCACCAGGAAATGGCGGAAGAATTCCAAGAGTCTGATGTGATTTGGTCTGAGGAATCCTACTGTAAAGAGGATCGTCTTCTCCGCAGCGTCTTCCAAGACGACAACTTCGATCCAGCTGTGATGATGTTAACGAACAACTCTGCTTCTGCTCAACAGAATTCGCGTCAATCGAGGAGGAAGAGCAAAGAGAGCAGCTCACAGTACCATTCCTTTCCTGTTAACATCCCCTGCAACAGCAAGGGGAATAGCAACAATCGTAGTAGTAATAATGATAATACATTCTTGCATTACTCGGATTCAAATGAAAGTGACGATGAACTCGAAGATTCAGAGCTGGTTCCTCCTCATTTGATGATCGCTGGTAGATATGGTCGGCAGATGGCTTTCTCTGTTTGTACTGGCAATGGAAGAACTCTCAAGGGGCGTGATTTGAGTAAAGTCAGGAATTCCATTCTCAGATTAACTGGTTTCCTCGAGACATAATAGAGGATACATTCAAAAATCACATCTAGATTTTTTTTTTCATTTTTTTTATTTTTTGTTTTCTTCATTATTTCGTTCTCTGCGGTACTTCCTTCATTGTAACAGTCAAAAGAAACATGAATAGAGGAAGAGATTAATAAAAAAAAAATTTTGAATAAAAGAAAAAAAATTATAAAAAAAATTTTATTAAAAAAAAAAATATATAAAAATTTATAATATAAGAAATAAAAAAATAAATTTTTTTTAAAAATTTATAATTTTTATTTTTTTTATTAATAATTTAATTTTAAAAATTTAAATTAAAATTAAAAAAAACAAAAGCTTAATAAAAATTAGAAAAAAAAAAAAATTTTATAAAAATATTCAAAAAATAAAAAATTATTTTCCAAAAAAATAATAAAAAAATATTAAAATTTAAAATAAAAATAAATGTTATCCCTTACTCATTTAATTAATAAAAACCATCTACATAAAAGAAGAAAAATGGAAAATTCATATCTAGAGAATCATAACGCAATGGTTCACAAGAACATAAATTTAACGTTTTCTCAAATCCGAAGAGAATTGAATTTAAATTATATATTAGGAATATTTAAATATTTTAATAAAATTTATTTTATCAATATAATTAATAGGTTTTGATAATTTCGGAGTATTAATCAAGATTAAATTTTCTCTTCTGAGTAATGAAAAAATCAAAATTCATGAAAAATTTTCGGACAAGAAAATATTTTTGATTATACCATTAAATTAAAACAGGGAGAAAAATTAATAATAATAAAAGAAAATTATACTGACACTCCTTCTATTGTTGTAAAACTACACAAAATTATTCTGTCTTTACAAAAATTATACAGAATACTCCTCTAATAATGCTATCATACAATCTTACCCATATTGTTACTTTCAACTTAATTGCAGAGGATCAATTTTTTTTTAAGACGAAAATATTCTTACTAAGTGTAAAATGATTAAAAAAATCTATTGTTCTTATCAAATTGTATCAAAAAGGGGAATATTGTAGAACTTCAAAGGGTTTCGAGAGCAGGAGTGAGGCAGTGATCGATGAACCTGTATAAAATTTTAATAAAAAGAAACAATAACAGTCAACAATGGAAAACAAAGAGAAGATCCATTATTTGAACCCAATTCATCGAAATCCGTAGGGTATTAAATTAAATGAAAAAAAGACAATGAGAGCATCCTTTATCTGTTTCTGACTTCAATAGACACTCAAAATGAACACTTTCATGACAATACAAATGAGCAACTAAGAAAGAGAGGATTCCAAAACTTAGCAGAAATAATGAAAGAACTGTGCTTACCCAATGCGAAAAAGAAGATGAAAATTGCACAAAGAAGGCTGCGAAGAATCGCTGAAGCCACAGAGCGGCAAACTTCTCTTACCTTTTCAACCCAGATCCCCAATGATGATAACGATGAAGACGACGAAAAAGAAGGGGAAGATGGCTGATGCCAAGGGGATGGGTAGGTGTAAAACTCCATTTTTGATTCTCCAATTCTCAAAATACAAGGTTCATTAAAGGTATTCGACGAATGGATGATCAAAACCAACTATATAATGGAAAGAGAGAGAAACTTAGTCGTTAAGAGAAGATGAAAACGAGACCACATGACCCAACTAGCATTTAAAGCTTCTCCTTTCGTTGAATCTCTCTCTCTCTCTTATCTCTCTCTCTTATCTCTCTCTCTTCTGCATCAGACTACCAATGGCTGAAAAATTGTGGGCTTTTTATAATTCCTTCATGTCAAAGTCACATGGGAGAAAATGAAGCTTCTTTCGACAACTTCGATTGTCATACGGAACTCAGTCGACCTTGAATTCATTCACAAACGATCCAATACTGAACCTTCGTTTTTTTTGTTTTGGCAAAATTCCAAAATCTCTCGTTTTTTCATCTTCGAAAATACCCTTTTAGTCATTTTACACTTAGTAAAGGTATTTTCGTCTTAAAAAATTGACCATCTACCGTTGAGTTGAAAGTAACGGTGTGAGTGAGATTGTATGATAGTATTGTTAGAGAAATATTTTGTGTAGCTTTTGTAAAGACAGTGTAGTTCTGTGTAGTTTTATAATAATGGAAGAGGTGTCTCTGTAATTTTCAAACAGAAGCCAAATATTAAAAATATTAATAAAGAGAAAAAGGGAAAAAAAATTTGCTGGGTTTTCTTTTCATTGAGATTGTCATAGAAATCTTTTCATACCTTTTAATCTTGAAAGAAATGATTCCAGGGAACAAGTGGCCGGAGGGTTTACAGAGCATAGGTTGCTCAATGCGCAACACTAACCTGGTCCCTGTTGAGCTATCCATAAACCCGACATGGTTGGACATTATTGAGACTTGAAACTTGGACCTTCTCTGCCAGCTGTGCTGTGAAGCATTCACCTGTGTGAGGTTTTGGCTTGTGGGCTGCGGTGGAGCTTTATTATTCTTCTTAATTGAAAACCACAATCAGTGCATCTTATTGAGATTTTTCAATAAATTATAGTAATGGATTCCTTAATAATTATAGTAATGGACTCCTTAATTCCTTTTAATGCACAGAAGTCAGAACGTTTCACCGAAGAAATAACTCAGGTAGTGAGTGAAATCCTCTTCCGCCTAAGATTTGACAGGAGAGATGGCGGTTCAGATGGATGGGCGACACTTGGGAATCCGAGCCCTCCATCCGAGCGGACACCAGAGCCGACAAACTGAGCCGATAGGGTGTCGACTCTGATGAAGGATTCGGATTCACCCGAAAATCAATTATCGGCCATCCATCTGAACCGCCATCTCTCCTACCAAAACTCGAAGAGAATGTGAATCCACTCAGATTGATGAAGTCAAGGATTTATCTAAAATAAAAAAAGTCAAAGGGCTTTTTAAATTGGAACAAAAACAAATGGCCTGGTCTTATATTATGGACACAATCTCATGTTGATGGACTCTGACGATATCACGAATCCAGACTATATTGATAATTAATTGGGACAGGTAACTTAATTAGTCCATAAACAACCCAGAAAAGTAAAAGTTAAATTACAACAAAGGTTCCATATTTTGAGAAGAAATTTTTTTTTGATCTACCATCTAAAAAATATATGAAATTCAATTTACTATTTATACTTTTCACATAATTTCATCTTCTACCAAACGTTTGACGAAAATACTAAAACAAACCCATCCCGTTAGTTGGGTCCCGTTAAATGATGACATCATCTCAATTTGAAATATTCTGGAACAATATTACCCTTATTGCAATGTTAAATGACCATTTTACCTTTAAACTTAGATTTTACCCTACCCCCAATTATTGTAACAATAAAACTAAAAAACCCCATCGACACTGTGAGACTCTCCTTACCCGATGATTCTATGAAACCTTTCTTTTGCTCTTCGTAGGCTTCCTTTTCTGCAAAAATGGCGGCGTGTCTTTTAAATCAAAAGATTCTTTTGTCCGAAAAATCAGTATCGAAAATCAGGAGCAAAGGGTCGAAGAATCGAAGCGGAATGCCTCCTGAATCCAAAACCCTTTCGAGGGCTGCTCATGCAAGTCAAGAAGATTCTATGGATAAATAGTTTCTCGAGATCATCACTTACAGTTTCCTTCGCGTTCCACCAATTTGCTGATTACCCACAAGAGCTACCACCTCAATAGCTCTGCGATTGCAATTGATAAAGGAACCCTAAACTAAAAGACAAAATTCTTCATCTTTCAATCTTTAGTGATAAATAAATACATAAAAATAAAATGGAAACAACTGTAAATCTAATAAATCTGGGTTATCTACCAATAATTAATTTCCTCTAATTGACGTTTTCAGTCATCAGGGGCTTCCAGTTGGGGAAAAAAAACACTTTTCCTCATCCTGAATTTTTGGTGCAGGAGAGAACAGACGTTTCAGAGCTCAGACCATAAAAAAATAAGAAAAGTAGCGATTCCAAAAGTAAGTGCAGAAGCAAAACCTTATGTTGCTTTAATTTAAAAACCCGGAAGCGATGACAAGAGTCTTCCCCTACAATTCTACAAATGACAAAGATTTCTCCAAATCATACCGTCCGACGCTTTTTTTTTTTTGTTTGAAAATTTTCGTCCGACACTTGTTCGAGGTTTCATTGACTAGGTGTCGTGGGAGATGAAGTGTTTGAGTTATGGCTTCAAGACATCAGAAAAGGGAGAAGAGAGTTGCAGAGAGGTACTCCTTTTCTTCTTCAAATCCATTTCAGTAGAGACGAAGAAGGTTAAATTAATAATTTAAAAAAAATTCAATTTTAAATAAAAATGGTATAAATGTCTTTCACTATTTTAAGTTTCTTCCATCAGTTAAGTGGGGGTGGGTGAAATTTGGTAAAAACTGTGGATAATAGGTCGAATTTCGTATACTTCTTAGTTGGTAGATCAAAATTTCTAAGAAAAACTACGTACTTTTTTCATTTTTTGGTAAAATCAGAAACTATATTCTCTACCTCATGTTTTGTTGTACGCAAAAGAATTTCTGCCCAAACAAATTAATATCAAGAAAAAATTTCATCTAAACCCCATCAAAGATTGGCAACATCATCTACACCCACAAGAATGTAAAAACATCATCTATACCCAAAAACTTTGGCTATGGTAATCAAAGAAGTGCACTCTCTCAGTTGATTCCTGTTAGATGCTGACGTCAGCTGGATTGAAATATTTCAGAGACAATAATACCCTTTTGGCCTGTTGAAAAGACTATTATACCCTTGCATATCTTCATCTTCTACTCTGTGTCTGCTTCTTCTTTCGCTTCAGCTTCTGCTTTCTTTGCAGATCTTATCCTCTTCCCTTTTCTGGGTTCTTTTGGGAATTTGAAAAACAGGGTTAAGTATTAATCAGTAGAGATGAAAGAGAAATATGATCTGTTGGAGAATCCCAAGCTTTACCATTTCACCCCAAAATCGAAGCAGGGAGAGAGCGACGCAGCCGGAGGGTTGCAACGCAGAGATCTCTAGTGACCTAATTTTTTGATTTTCCCAAAGCAATTCCTCCTTTTTGTCTTTTTTTTTTCTGCAGTCCATCAAATGCACCATTTTTGCTGTTTTTTTTTTCCTTTATTTAAATTTTTGCCATCCAGGTACACTCGCGGGAAGAAAGAGACATTTTTTACTTTTGAAAATTTGACTTTTTCCTACATGGAAATGATCACCCAGGTCTTTGAATAAAATGAAACTCATACAGTTCTACATTAAAAAGGGGGGTGGAAAGCGGCGACATTCGCGGTGACGGGCAGGAGAAGAGCCTTCTACATTTGGTTAAGCGACGACATTTTACAGCTACCCTGCAGAATCGCGAAATCCAAAACAACGAATGCGTGGGAGCCTTTTGGATCCAATAACCAAAGCCCTGGATCTGAAATCCCACACCCTGTCGACTTTGCCGTTTCGAATTTTTTGAAGTCGTGGGAGTTCTCAATTAGCGATCCACTGGATCGGAGATACCGGTATCAGCTTTGGCTATCTATTTTCTGAATCTCTGTGGTGATGTTCTCATCAATCGCTTCTATCGGCACAATGTCGGGTAAGTATTTTGAATCTCACGAATTTTATCTCTATGGTTTTTTTTTTTCGGTAATTAGAATTTTGTTCTTTTTTTATCTTCAATTTCTCTGCAACTCTCTCTCTTTCACACATACATTTCTCTGCAACTCTCTCTCTCTCTTCAATTTTTCTGCAACTCGATTCGTAGTGAGGAAAATGGTTTGGTGGGAAAGAAAGGGTATATCCAGATCTTGGCGACGTAATCGACGATGCAGAAAGGGTTGAGAATCGATTTGAAATCAACATACGATTCCATTGGAGGGAGGCAGAGAGAGAGAGAGAGAGAGATTTGGAGGGAGGCAAAGAGAGGGAGAGAAAATATAAGTTTGATTTGAAGGTCAAATTAGTAAAGAAACATAATTTTTTAATTTTTCAATTTATAATATAAAGGGTAAAACTGTATTTCAACAATTTTAGTTATTTCCGTCAGTTAAGTGGACCTAAGTGATGTTTTTGCATTCTTGTGGGTATAGATGAGGTTAGCAATCTTTGATGGGGTCTAGATGAAATTTTTTCTAATATCAAATATCCCATTCCTCTCCCGGCGAGTTTTCGATATTACACTTTTTCTCTGATTTTTTGACCAAAGAACTTTTCCCCTTCGTTTTGAATAAAACGTTTTTTTTTTGGTAAGAAGCATATTTATTCATAAAGTCGTGGGTAGCTCCAAGCAGATGTGTGTTGAGTTGGGTTTCCCTCTTATGTAGAGGATGGCCCATTACTTATAAGCCCATAAGGAGTAAGGGCCCTTAAGTAACTTTTTCAACTATAGTTGAATTAGGGTTTTCTCTCTTTAACCCTATCAGAATGCAACAAGGAGAGAAAGAAAGGTAAAGTGAGTTGTTGTCTGCCTAAAACAGAGAAGAAAAGAAAGCTACGTGGTTTTAATCAAGGTGAGGACCGAAACGTCATCCGTGATCCGATTGAGCTGAAATTTGGACAGCAGATTCGTAATGAGAGTTCTTCATTCTAAACGGTGCGATTGACGATTGGCGTCTTCTAGATCAATCCGATAATCAACGTTTTTACCTATTCGGGTAATATCTCTTTCAATCTTCATCTTGGTATTTGGGTTGTTGATGGTGTATTCCTAGAACATATTGTTCTAGATGTTTTTGATGATATATGTCAAGAATATTTTGTTTTTAAGGAATGATGTTATTGTAAGCCTCTAGTTCTAACTAGAGAAGACTCTTGTATTCTCATATTTTGGTGATAGTGAAGAGATTTGAGTGGACTACGATCCCGTGATTTTTACTCCTCACATTGGGGAGGTTTTCCACGTAAAATTTCTTGTGTTATGCGTGTGGATTTTATTGTGCTTGAAATATTATTCTCTATTTGATTATTTCCTATTAGGTTCACTCAAGAGTGGAAAGAGTTTATCACTCCCTTTCCTATTTATTTGAAGTTTTTCTTGGGTTGAACAATTGAAATTAATACAAGTAGAATGGTTACTCTGAATGATTCAAATTATCATGTTTGGAAAGGAAAAATGAAAGATCTCCTTTATGTAAAAGCTTAGTATCTACCAGTGTTTGCTAGTGAGAAACCTGAAAATAAGACTGATGATGAATGAAATATTTTTCATCGACAAGTGTGTGGGTACATTAGATAGTGGGTGGATGATAATGTGTTGAACCATATAAGTGGAGAGATACATATGCACACACTTTTTGGACCAAGCTTGAGAAATTGTATGCTAGGAAGACAGGAAATAATAAATTATTTTTTATTAAACAAATGATGGCCTTAAGGTATCAAGATGGAACTCCGAAGACAAATCACTTGAACTCATTTCAGGGAATCATCAATCAGTTCTCCTCGATGGGTATCAAATTTGATGAAGAAATATAGGGATTATGGCTTCTTGGTACCTTGTCGGACTCATGGGAGACGTTTAGAATGCCATTATCAAACTCAGCTCCAGATGGTGTAATCTCAATGGATTTGGCTAAGAGCAGTGTCTTAAATGAAGAGATGAGAAGAAAGTCACAAGGTTCCTCTTCACAATCAGATGCTTTGATCACCAAAAACAGGGGGAGGAGTAAGAGTTGTGGTCCAAAGAATAGAGACAAAAGCGGAGGCAAATCCAATAAATTTACAAATATTGAGTGTCGTTATTGTGGTCTAAAGGGCCACACCAAGAAGTATTATCGAAAGCTGAAAAGAGATAATAAAAAGAAAAAAGGTAAAGAAAAGAAAAAAGATGATGAAAGTGATGATGAGCGAGTTGCCACCACTTCTGAGGAATTTCTTACTGTCTATGATAGTGATGTAGTCAATCTTACAAGCCATGTGACAAGTTGGGTGATTGACAGCGATGCTTCTATTCATGCTTCATCTCAAAGGGACTACTTTACATCTTACATGCCAGGTGACTTTGGTGTTGTAAGGATGGGCAATGATGGCTTGGCCAAAGTTGTTGGCATTAGAGATGTTTGATTGAAAACCTATATTGACACAAAATTAATTCTTAAGGATGTGAAACATATTCTTGACATCCGTTTGAATTTAATTTCTACAGGAAGACTTGATGATGAAGGCTTTTGTAATACCTTCTGTGAAGGTCAATGGAAGCTCACTAAAGGTGTTATGGTTTAGCAAGAGGTAAAAAATACTCAACATTGTACTTATTGCAAGCAAGGCTCTTTAAGGACATTGTAAATACAGTTGACAATGAAGGTACAATTGAGTTATGGCATAAGAGACTTGGTCACATGAGTGAGAAATGAATGATGTTGCTGTCTAAAAATAAAATCCTATCTAGAATGAAGAATGCACATTTGAAAAAGTGTGCCCATTGCTTGGCAGGGAAGCAAAACAGAGTCTCCTTCAAGAGTCCCTCTTCTTCAAGAAAATCAAATGTACTTGATTTGGTCCATTCTGATGTGTGTGGTCCTATGAAGATGAGAACACTTGGTGGTTCTCTCTATTTTGTAACATTCATTGATGATCACTCAAGGAAGTTATGGGTTTATACCTTGAAGACAAAAGATCAAGTGCTAATTATATTTAAGCAATTTCAGGCTTCAGTTGAGAGACAGACTAGTAAGAAATTGAAATGCATTCGCATAGATAATGGGGGAGAATATACAGGACCATTTGATGAAACTGCAAAGAATAAGGTATTTGATATCAAAAGACACCTCCAAAGACTCCTCAGTTGAATGATTTAGCTGAGAGAATGAACAGGACACTGGTAGAGAGAGTTAGATGTTTACTTTCATATGCAGGGTTGCCAAGATACGTTTGGGTGAGGCTTTGAGTATAGTTGATGTTACCATGTGTTCTGCTACAATATGATGTGTCAAATAAAGTTTGGATAGGTAAGGATATTTCTTATGATCATTTGCGTGTCTTTGGATGCAAGACATTTGTGTATATTCCCAAAGATAAAAGGTCTAAACTTGATGTCAAGATACGACAGTGTGTATTTGTGGGCTATGGTCAAGATGAGTTTGGCTACAGGTTTTATGATCCGTCTGTAAAGAAAATTATCAAAAGCCAAGATATTGTGTTTATGGAAGACTAAACCATACAAGATATTGATAAGGCAGAGAAGACAGTGTCTCAACAAAGTGATGATTTGATTGACTTGGATCTAGTCCCTTCAAAATTAGTTCCTGAACAAGTTGGAGATGTGGATCAGAATGATCAGCATGATACAGGTGATACTGATATTCCCACACAGGTTGAGACAGAGCATGATTCTTATGAACAGCTGCCAGTACCAGAATTTCCACCACATGTTCTAATCAGAAGGTCTACCAGAGATAGACAACCTTCCACACAGTATTCTACAAATGAATACGTATTATTAACTGATGGGGGACAACCTGAGTGCTTTAAAGAAGCCATGGAAGATGAACACAAGGACAAGTGGGTTGAAGGAATGCAAGATGAGATGAAGTCATTGCATGTGAATCACACTTTTGATTTAGTAAAGTTACCCAAAGGCAAGAGAGCTTTGAAAAACAAGTGGGTGTATAGAGTGAACTATGAAGAACACACTCCACATCCAAGGTACAAAGCTAGATTGGTGGTCAAGGGATTCCATCAAAGGAAAGGCATTGACTTTGATGAGATTTTCGCTCCAGTTGTAAAGATGTCATCCATTCGGGTGGTTCTTGGTTTAGCAACTAGTCTTGACTTAAAGGTCGAGCAAATGGATGTGAAAACAGTTTTCCTTCATGGTTAATTGGAGGAAGAGATCTACATGGAACAGCCAGAGGGTTTTGAGGTAAAGGAAAAAGAGGAGCATGTTAGCAGACTGAAGAAAAGTTTTTATGGCTTGAAACAAGGACCGAGACAATGGTATAAGAAGTTTGACTCAATTATGGGGGAGCAAGGCTACAGAAAAACTACTTTTGACCATTGTGTTTTTGTCCAAAAATTCTCTGATGATGATTTTGTTATCCTTTTGCTTTAGGTAGATGACATGTTAATTGTTGGCAAGAATGCTTCAAGGATTGACAAGTTAAAGAAACAATTGAGTAAGTCTTTTCCCATGAAAGATTTGGGAAAAGCAAAACAAATTCTTGGCTTCAAAATCATTCGAGACAGGAATGCCAAGAAATTATGGTTGTTTCAAGAGAAGTACATAAAAAAAGTACTTCAAAGATTTAAGATGGACAAAGCTAAAGTGGTTAGCTCTCTTCTTGCTACTCACTTTAGATTAAGTACCAAGCAGAGCCCGTCTACTGACGAAGAGAAGGAAACCATGGAAAGAGTTCCATATGCTTCAGCAGTGGGAAGTCTGATGTACGCAATGGTTTGCACAAGGCCAGACATAGCACATGCAGTTAGCACCGTTAGTCATTTCTTCTCAAATCCAGGAAGAGAGCATTGGAATGCAGTTCAGGGACCGTTTGATAAAACTTCTGCTTTTGGATTCTAGATTCTGGTTCAAATTTTGATTCTATTCCAAACTACTACAAGATTATTTTGGAGTAGAAACTTATTTGATAACGTAATTCTAAAAAAGATTCCAGAGTATCTTCGAATTAGAAACATGTTTGATAACACACTTATCCCTCCAATCGAAGTCTAAAAAAATAGTTGTGGTAGTAGTGGGTGGTGGTGGTAGGTGGTGGGCGAGGGGGTCATGTTGGTGGTAGTAGGTGGTGGGTGGTGGTTGGTGGTGGGGGTGGTGGTGGCGGTGGTGGTGTTGGTGGTGGTGGTGGGTGGTGGTGGTGGTGGCGATGGTGGTGGTGACAGTGGCGGCGGCAACGGTGGTGGTGGTGGTGGCAGTAGTGGTATTGGTGGCTGTCACACCTCAATTCTACACCAACCAGAATGGTGTGATGAACAGTCAATAAACCAACGGTTCAACCAAGATCTCGTATAGGCTATGCCCACGTTATTAAATCAAAACACATTCCACATTAATCAGAGGTAATAAAGTAAATAGCAGAAGTCTTACAGCTAATGAACTGAGGTCTAGTCATGATAAATAATTGATATTTCAGTTATCTCCAAGTAACCAAAACATAATTTAATACATATTACAAATATTAAAATACGAAAATTAAACATTAAGCGTATCCATAGTTGAAACGCTCGCTTAATGAACCATGTTCGTCCTCTACAGCTTGCTCATCATAGCCGCCACATGTTCATATGTTGGCATGTTGACATAATCTTCAATCGTAATAACTGCAACATCAGAAACTAAAAGAATTACACGCGCGAGGGTCAGTTCTCCAACTTGAGCTCAGTGAGTAAACAAAACAATGCAACAAACATATGCATGCATTCAATTCATATCTGTGGTCTGGTATATAAGTTTGCAATGTGCTATAGAAAGGTTCGGTGGCTGCCTCTCCTCTATACACGAGTATGTGGAGTCGCCCAGTGAATATCGGTACTATCGTCCCACATGCACCCACCATGGACAATATACATCCAATGAAAACGACATTGTTGTACCGATTGTCCATACCAACACGTAAGCCCCTGTTAGCGAGGGCTTGCAAACTGAGCTCGCAACTAACCAATCCTAATGTCAAACAGTGTATCCAAGGCTTCACCCCAGCATCCCTCAATACATCCATAGAGATAAAGCTAAGGCCCCCCGACAGAGTCAAAGACTACATGGTCTGAGACCACCTCCCCTGATGCCCTACAACGTAATAGTTCTACTAAGGTAATGGCGATACGACGATGTCAGTGGACAAGACTTGAGTAGAGATAGAGCTAGAGTCTGGTGACCAGGATGAACCACAATGTCACGTCCTCCCCCTGATGCCCCACTTGCATCAAGTACACCAATATTTGCTTAGTAGACATGACTTGAGTAGAACTATGACACAATATACCCCAATGAAAACGGCATTGAAGTACCGGTTGATACCATCCCCTACCCGCACATATACACCAGCCAAACACAAACATTCACATGCCTATTCCTATCATCATCATGTTATAAACAATGAAATTAAATATGCATGGACAGTAATAATAGAAATATTGTATGACATGTTGAATGCATATTACAAGCATACACGCATAGAATCAGTCATGACATTGGACTCAAGAAATAAAAATAGTTTATTATTATCCAATTAGTTTAGGTCTTGTTCCCTCACCTTTGATTGAGTGTAGATCCTCTTTCAAGCTTTAAGAATCACTTTTATATCAATAGGAAAACCTAACAAGTCAATAGATTTTAGTTAGATCATTCCGACAATTTTAGGCTTGTTGTTAAGCTAGGGTCGCAGGATGGGTCGCAGGTAGGGTCGCAGGTTTCTGCGACCCCAAGGTATAGGGTCAATGCTAGGGTCAGATGTCCCATCGACCCTAGGTGCGACCGCAGCTTCCTTGGACTTCCCGGGAGCTAGGGGTCGATCCTGTGGTCTGGTAGGGTCGATTCCCAATCGACCCTACGTGTGACCGCACGTGGTTTGAGTCGACCTTTTCATTCTACAGTCTATTCTTTCATGTTTGGGTCCTTTGGCTTACTTTTATAGTCCATTCTATGATTGTTCTATGGCTCAAAACTCCAAGTTACTCACTTTTCATAGTTTTCAATGATTTCCTCCATGATTTCCATTGGAATTTATCCATGGATGGATGGTATTAGGGTTTCTCCTAACCTAACTTCATCATAATCTATTTTAAGCTTTCAATTTAGATAGGGATTGAGGTTCATACCTTCTGTAGTCTGAGTTTTAAAGATTTCTTTGAACTTCTTCTTCTTCCTTAGCCTTCTCTTCTTCTCTTGCTTCTCTTCTTCTCTTGCTTCTCTTCTCTTTCTCTCACTTTCAATTAGGGTTCTAAAAGGAGTGAAAGAGGCTTAGGGACATCCTATTTATAGAGAAAAACCTCCCAGAATAAGTCCCATTGAGTTTAGGAAAGGTCCTAATCGAAATTAGGAAAGTTTCCTAATTTTTTTTTCGTACTATTTTTGCTATTTTCCTAGGGTCGATGCTAGGGTTGGACAATCCGAGACCCATGCGACCCCACGACCAAAAAGTCATGGGTTGGACTTCTTTTGAGGTGGGGTCGACCCTACCTGTTTAGGCATGCAACCCTACCTTCATTTTGACTGTTTTTGAGTTAAATTTCACATTGGGTCTTGGGTTTCTTCACGCAGTTGGTCCATTTGGCTCGACCATGATATGTATACTGGTCACGACACGAAATGTAAGGTTAGACCGGGTTCGTGGCGTGCGGATCTTACAACTCCACCACCCTTAAAAGAAATTTTGTCCTCGAAATTTGAACGTACGGATCTTACAACTCCCCCCTCCTTAAAATAAATTTTGTCCTCAAAATTTGAATTTACTTTGGAGTCAATAGGTGGGAATTTGTTTCCACATTGCATCTTCTACCTCCCATGTAATCTTCTCCACGTCTTGTCTTCGCCAGGTTACCTTCATATTATAATTATCCCAATTTTTGAGATGTTGTACCTTTCAACCAGTGAACTAGGATGGTACCACTTCAATGGTTAAATCTTCTATCTAATCCAGTGGATCCGTGGTCAATACCTTTGATATGGATCTCCAATGTACTTCTTCAATAGAGACACGCAAAATACATCATGCACACTAGACATGGACAGAGGTAACGCTAGTTGATATACAACTTTTCTACGTCTCTCCAAATTTTATGAGATCCAACATATATATAGAATACAACTTTCCCTTCTTGTCTAATCGTTTCAAACTATGCATAAGTGATATCTTCAAGAATACTTTGTCACTTATGGCGAACTCAAGGTCTTGGTGTCTCTTCTAACAACTTGAACTATCCTGGACCTTTTCTTTGATCTTGTCTGCCACTCGATAGGTTTTTTAATAGGCTCAGGTCTTAAAACTCTTCATTCATCAATTTCATTCCAACAGGGGTTTGACATTTCTACCGTACCATGCTATATAGGTGACATTTACATGGTAGCTTGATAGCAACCTCATTCTGTGGTAACTTTTCAACCCAAGCTCCTTAAAATCAATTTCACAAGCTCAGCATGTCTTGTAGGATTTATACAGTCCGTCCTGACTATCCGTCAGTTTAAGATAAAATGTTGTACTAAACTTCAACTTTGTCCCCATTGTTTTTGGTAGATCCTCCCAAAACTTCGAGATAAACATGAGCCTCTGACCGACACTAAGCTCTCATGCATACCATTCAATCTGGCAATATTATCCACATATAGCTTAGTTAGCCGCTCCAAAGCATACCGAGGACGTATAGCAATGGAATGAACTATCTTCCTAAGGTGATCAACAATCACCCAAACTGTGTCAATCG
This sequence comes from Protea cynaroides, assembly GCA_028583415.1. Classification (NCBI taxonomy): domain Eukaryota; kingdom Viridiplantae; phylum Streptophyta; class Magnoliopsida; order Proteales; family Proteaceae; genus Protea; species Protea cynaroides. The sequence continues at coordinate 79,739,760 of CM053267.1, read as the reverse complement.
ATCTGGGAGTCAGTGGCAAATCAGTGACATAGTTCATTGTAATGCAGTTTCATTTCCAGACTGGCTCTGATGGTTGTTGTAGTAAGCCATATTGGTCTTTGTCTTTTAGCCTTTACTTGCTGATAATTCAGATACTGGAACATGCACTAAGCCACATCTGTTATCATTCCTCTTTACCAGTACAATATCCTCGGGTCATGATACATAGTGGTACTCCAGGATGTCCTGGATATTGAGTACAATGGGCTCTTATCATGATCCTTTTTATGATATCCGAGTCTTTATCTTCAAGTATTCAGAATCTACCTCTGCATCTGAGTACCGTCTCCGCATCCTAAGTAAGTTAGGGTTAGGTTTTTCTTTCTCTAAATCTTCTTACCCCACTCTTATATATAGATCTAACAAAATTACTACCTTTACTTCGTCTATCAATTCAGAGATGATCTTTAATGTTGTGAACGCAAGCGAGGAACTATTGCTCTATAAGTTCGTCCATAAGTTCTCGCTCAATTAGATCATCACGAGTTTCTATTATATGTTACTCTCCTTTGAATCTGAATTTGTTGCTGTGAAATATAAGACAACATCTATACTGGTTCCTTCCTCGGACTTCATAATTACCTTTTTGCTTAAGGCCTTAGCTACTATCTTAGCCTTGCTCGGGTGACACTCAATATCACAGTCTTAATCCTTGGGCAATTCCAGCTATTTTTATCCTCATGTTCAACTCTTTTTGGTGAAGAGATAAATAAAACCCTTGTGTTCCCATTTAATCTAAATTCTTCTCCGTATAGATAATGTCTCCAAGTCTTGATTGCATAATTCATCACCGGTAATTCCAAGTCATGAGTAGGGTAATTCTTTTAATGCTCCTTCAGTTTTCTCGAAGCATATGCAATCACTTATTTACCTTGCATCAACCCGCATCCTAGATCCAATCCAAAAGTTTCAATGTATAGGGTAAAAGGTTTCCCTAGTTCCGGAACGATCATGATGGAAGCTGATATCAACCTTGTTTTTGGAGTTTAGAAACATTCTTCACACTTGTCAGTCCAATTAAACTCCTCTCCTTTCCTGGTTAGCTTGGTAAGAGGTCTTGCGATCTTAAAGTGGTCCTCTACAAATCGTCTGTAATAACCAGCTAAATCCAAGAAACTTCTGATCTTCGCAATATACTTTAGGTGTTTCTCACCATATGATTGTTTCTATCACAATAGGGTCCACTTTAATCCCTTATTATGATGCTACATGATCTAAGAAGATCACTTTGTTTAATTAGGTCTCATATTTTGTAAGACCAGTATCAAACTAACCCGGTCTTACCACCTTGAACCAGGTCTACCCATCATGGTTGAGCCAAGTGGACCAAGTGCGTGAAGGAGATCACGATCCCAGGTATTAAACTGACCCAAAAACACTTAAATAAGGAGAGGGTCGCATACCCAGCAAGGGAGGGTCGGAGCCCCCAGTATAGAAGTCAGACCCCTAGTTTTATATGGGGGGTCGGACACTTTAAGGACCAGGGGTCGACGGGATCTCCGACCCCCCCTATCGACCCCGGGTTGTCGGTAAAAACAGAAAATAGGAAACTTTCCTATATTCAAAGGGATTCCTTCCTAATCTCAATGGGACTTATTTTAGGAGTTTCTACTCTATAAATAGGACGTCCCTAAGCCTCTTTTACTCCTTTTACAACCCTAATTGAATTGAGAGAAAGAGAAGAGAAGGAAAGAAGATAAGAAGGAAAAAAGGAGAAGAGTTGCAGAGAAGGAGTATTCTTCTCAGGTATTGATATTAGTTCCATGAGTTTCTAAAGACCTTAGGGTAGATAATGAAGAGGGTATGATCTCGGAGAAACCCAAACCATCAACCCATGGTTAGGTTTTCATGGAAAACCATGGGGGAAATCATGAAAGCCATATTGGTGAATGAATCATGATTCTAGGCTATAGAACATGTGTGGAATGGACTGTAAGGGCAAGCCATAGGACCCCAAACACGTAGAAAGGGCTGAAGGAAAAAAAATCGACAAAACCCACAGGGGGTCGCATGGGGGGTCGATGGCCAATCAACCCTACCAGACCCTGAGCATCGACCCCCAGTGTTCGAAAAGCCCAGAATAGGGGTGGTCGCACCCAGGGTCGATCAAGACTCCGACCCTAGCACCGACCCCCAGTTAACAACATGGTTTTTAAATTCAGAATTAATTCTAATTAAATTTTATCGACTTTGTTAGGACTTCTAGCAATATAATAACAATATAAAGGTGATTTTAAAGCTTGAAAGATGAGCTACTAACAAGCTAAGGTGAGGAAACATGACTCTAAACTAATTGGTTAATAACAAACTATTTTTATTTTCTTGAGTCCAATGCTATGCTTGATTCTATGCGAACATGCTTGTAATGTGCATTCAACATGTCATCCAATATTTCTATTATTGTTCAAGCATATTTACTTTATTGTTATAACATGATGATGATGATGATGATAGGAATAGGCATGTGAATGTATGTGTGTGGTTGGTGTACTTAATGCGAGCGAGTATCAGGGGAGGTGTGATGGGGACGTCAATAAACGTTAACCTTTGGCGGGTCTCAGCACATTAGCTCTATCTCTAACTCAAGTCTTGTACATTAGCATCATCGTATCGCCATTACCTTAGCAGAACTATTACGTCGTAGAGTATCAGGGGAGGTGGTCTCGGTCTTTATAGTCTTTGACTCTACCGGGGGGCCTTAGCTCTATCTCTATGGACGTTCTGAGGGATGTTGGGGTGAGGCCTTGGATACACTGTTTGGCATTAGGATTGGTTAGTTGCGAGCCCAGTTTGCAAGCCCTCGCCAACAGGGGCTTACGTGTTGGTATGGCACTGTACAACAATAAACGTTAACCTTTGTTATACAATGTTCATGATTTGGGTGCTTGTGAGTCGACGATAAACGTTACCTTTGGGTGACGTCACACACTTGTGTATAGAGGCGGGGTCAATAAACGTTAATCTTTGACCACCTAAATCTTTCTATTGCGCATTGCAAACTTTAAACCAGACCAAAGATATGAATTGACTGCATGCATATGTATTGTTGCATTGTTTTGTTTACTCACTGAGCCATGATGTGTGCTCACCCCCTCGACGTCGAATATTTTTTAGTTGATGATGCAGGTACTACCGTCGAAGATTATGTCAATGCTCCGGTATACGGGCACATGCCGGCGATGGAAGTTGAAGATGAAGTGGATACGCATGACTACTCTTGTGAGTGCAACTCATGTGTATTCGATTAGATTTTATTTTCATTATTTGGTTTAGTAAAGACATGTATTTGATATTTATTTATGTCTTAGTTGATACAGAATGATTTTTTATTTAAATATTAATATCACAGTAGATTCTCAGTTCATTTTACTATAAGACTTTCGCTATTGTGTATTTACTCTGATTATAAATGTGGATGTATGAGGTTTAGATAAAATGGATATCGTCTATCCAATATCCTGGTTGAACCGTTGGTTTGCTAGAGGTTCATCACACCATTCTGAATAGTGCAGAATTAGGGTGTGACAACTCAGAGGAACATATGGTTGGGCGTAGAGTAACCGGGCAGAGTCAAAACGTAGTTCCACCACCATCACCCGTGGAGGAAGTCAGCCAAGAAAATATATATGCACAGGGTAATCCATAGGTTCCACCAGTAAACCAGGGTCAGGCAAATCCTACAAATTTTCCACCTCCCCCACCAGAGCTGACAACCGTGGTTATGAACCTAGCGCAACAGCTGCAACAAATGCAACGAGCATAGGCTCAAATGCATGCAGCAATGGGAGTTATGTTTCAGGCAACACATGCTACACCAATGCAGACTGGACAAACAAGTGCAGCATCGGTGGGTAACCACCCGGCACCTCAAACACCTCAACCACCAGCTGCACAGATTTCAGTACCCGGTCCAGAAGCAGTACAGGTTAACTACCAGTATCCACAACCTATGTTTGGGGCATACCCTCAAAATCAGATGGACCACTCCAAACTGGTTGAGCGATTCTTAAAGACGAAGCCCAAGGAGTTTAACGGTAAACCGTCTGATCCTTTATGGCCAGCACATTGGATCGACGAGATGGAGAGAAATTTTCTTATGATGACTATTACAGAAGAAGAAAAGGTATTATGTGCCATTTTCATGTTAAAAGGTGATGCACATCATTGGTGGAAATTGACCAAGGCCTACCTATTAACCAAGCACGCCCTATTGACTTGGGCTATATATAAAGAAGCTTTCTTTGAGAAGTATTTTCCCCGAACTTCAAAGAGTCTATGGAGAAGGAGTTCCTGAGTTTATATCAGGGACAGATGTTTGTTGATGCATATCAACAGCGTTATAAGGAGTTGTTTTTCTTTGCACCACTCAGTATGCAAGAAGAAGACACTAAGACCCGTAGGTTTGTCACGGGGCTTAGAGGAAGCATCAGAGAGCATGTTCTAGGTCTGGAGAAGAAGATATATAGTGAAGTTGTGCAAATTGCTCGAGTTATAGAATCGAGCCAGAAGGAGAGCTATTTCACACAGAACAGAGGTATGAAAAGGCCAGTCGGAAATGCTTATAACGGAGGGAATAACAAGACATTTAAACCCTTCCGTGCTCAAGGCTTTACTGCTGCACCCAAGAATACCCTAGTAACTCAAAATTAGCCAAAGCCAAATATTGAAGGCCCAAAATGTTTTAACTGAAATCAAGCGGGGCATATGGCAAGGGAGTGTCCTAAGCCCAGGAAGCAGCTACATCAAGGATGAGTTTTTGCTGTTACATCCGAGGATGCTGCCGCATCACCCGATGTGGTCACAGGTATGACTGAAACCTTTTAGCTGAATTACATTGTGTGAGCATGTAGACTAAGTTAAAATAAAACACAGGTATCGTACCTATAAATGACATACCCACCAGAGTACTCTTTGACTCAGGAGCTACTCATTCTTTTATTTCTATGTCATTTGGAAAGAAGCTGAATTTACCCATCAAAACATTAGACTACAAACTACTTGTACGGTCACCGATGGGGTTAGAAATGGAATTAGAGAAAGGTTATGGGCCATGTCTAGTTCTCATTGGCGAGAAAACCTTAGATGCAACCTTGATCCAACTTGGGATGGCAGACTTTGACGTCATCTTGGGAATGGACTGGTTAGCTCGGCATTCTGTGAACCTATTATGCACCAAAAAGAAGCTAACATTTAAGGACAAAGAAGGAGCAGAATTCAGTTTTGCAGGAACCAAACTTCCCCGTAAACGTAAGCTCATACTCTCAGCACTAAAGGCTAAGAAGTGCCTTGAGAAGGGAGCAGTCGGGTATCTAGTATCAGTGGTCGACCTCACCAAAGAAGCACCATGGATGGAAGATATTGATGTTGTGCGGGACTACCCCGACGTATTTCCTGAAGAACTACCAGGATTACCACCCGACCGAGCCACAGAGTTTGTGATAGATCTTATACCTGGAGCCACACCAGTATCAAAAGCACCTTATCGAATGGCTCCTACTGAACTAAAGGAATTGAAAGTATAACTACAAGAACTACTGGACAAGGGTTATATTCGACCCAGTATATCACCATGGGGAGCACCAGCATTATTCGTAAAGAAGAAGGACGGTAGCGTGCGATTATGTATCGACTATCGGGAGCTGAACAAACTTACAATCAAGAATCGATATCCACTACCTCGGATCGATGACTTGTTTGATCAGTTGCAAGGGGCAAAAGTATTTTCTAAGATCGATCTTTGGTCAAACTACCATCATTTGAAAATTAAAGATGGTGATATTCCTAAGACAGCTTTCAGGACCAGATATGGACATTATGAATTCTTGGTCATGTCTTTTGGATTAACAAATGCACCAGCAACTTTCATGGAACTTATGAATCGGGTTTTCCACGACATGTTGGATACATCGGTTATTGTATTTATTGATGATATATTGGTATACTCCAAGGACAAGGAAACCCATTTTAAGAATCTAAACGCCGCTTTATAGCGTTTAAGGAAAGAGAAGCTATATGCCAAATTTACCAAATGTGAGTTTTGGCTATGTGAAGTCACCTTCCTAGGCCATGTAGTATCCGTTGAAGGAATCAAAGTGGATCCCAGCAAGATCGAGGCTATTGTTAAGTGGGAAGTACCAAAGAGCGTTGCATAAATTAGAAGTTTTCTAGGTCTCGCTGGTTATTATCGGTGATTTGTGGAAGACTATTCCTGGATTGCCGTACCTCTCACCAGTCTAACAAAGAAAGGGGAAAAGTTTGTGTGGACCGATAATGCGAGAAGAGCTTCCAAACCTTGAAGACCAGATTGATATCTACCCCGGATTTGACTATTCCTAATCCAGGACAGCCATTTACCCTATACACTGATGCGTCAGGACTGGGATTAGGATGTGTGCTTATGCAAGGAGAACAAGTAATTGCTTATGCCTCAAGACAGTTAAAGACACATGAAAAAAATTATCCCACTCATGATTTGGAGTTAGCGGCAGTAGTACATGCTGTCAAGATATGGAGACATTACCAATACGGAGAGAAGTTCCAGATTAAATCGGACCATAAAAGTCTTACTTATTTATTTAATCAAAAGGAGTTGAATATGAGACAAAGAAGATGGCTGGAACTACTGAAAGACTATGATTGTGATATCCCGTATCATCCGGGGAAAGCTATTGTAGTAGCGGATGCGTTGAGCAGAAAGGTAATGATAAAATCTGAAGGAGAGGTTAGCACCACTGCAGCAATGTGTACTACTGAAACGGTATTCAATCACGGCAATGAGCAGTATGTGATAGATACAACGGATGGATCAGCCAACCAAGGGTTTATTCATCGATTTTCAAATATGTTCACTGCATTGAAGATTATACCGGATATAATTGATGAAGTAACGACAGCTATCAAATCAGACCCTTACCTGAGAATGGTCCAAGAAGACATCGAAAAAGGTAGAACTAACCTTGAGTTCACCTTACACGAAGAAAAGGTATTGAAGTACAAAGGAAGAATATGTGTACCCGAAACAGAAATTGTTGACATTAGACACCGACTGATGAAAGAAGCCCATACCACCATCTATTCGATACACCTGGGAAGTACAAAAATGTATCATGATCTAAAGAAATTATATTGGTGGAGAGGAATGAAAGCAGACATAGCTAAGTTCGTGTCTCAATGCCTAAATTGTCAGAAAGTAAAGGCTGAACGACAAAGACCCGCAGGACTGTTACAGTCGTTACCGAAACCAGCATGGAAATGGGACTGCATCACTATGGACTTCGTCACAGGGTTACCATTGACTCCTCGAGTAGTTAACGCAGTTTGGGTGATTGTAGACCGCCTGACCAAAACAGCTCGCTTTATACCGATACGACCTCAGTATAAACTAGAAAGGTGAGCAAAGTTGTATGTGGATAATATTGTTCAATTACACGGTGTACTAGAGAGAATTGTGTCCGATAGAGATCCACGATTTACTTCCAAGTTTTGGGATGGATTGCAAAAGGCTATGGGATTGAAGTTTAGTACTGCATTCCATCTACAGACAGATGGATAGTCATAGCGTACAATTCAGATTCTAGAGGATATGCTACGAGCATGTGTAACTGATTTTAAAGGATCATGGGATGAAAAATTACCACTGATCGAGTTCACTTATAAAACAAGCTATCAGGCTACCATACAGATGTCACCCTATGAAGCATTGTATGGCAGGAAGTGTCGAACTCCGATGTTTTGGAATGAAGTTGGGGAACGTAGTATCGTTGGACCAGAATTTGTTGAGGAGACTTGTCGAGTGGTCGACATTATCAAGGAAAGAGTGAGAATGTCTCAGAATCGTCAGAAGCAATATGCAGATACTCGACGCAGAGATCTTGAGTTCGTCGTGGGTGATAAAGTATTCTTAAAGGTATCGCCTATGCGAGGTCTGAAACGGTTCAGACAAAAAGGGAAACTAAGTCCAAGATATGTCAGGCCATATGAGATTCTAGCTAACTGTGGGAAAGTGGCTTACCAGTTAGCACTACCACCATCTATGTCAAGTGTGCATGACGTATTTCATATTTCCTTATTGAAGAAGTATGTCAAGGATCCAACGCACGTGCTGACAGTAGACCTACCTGATTTGACAGATGATTTGACCTTTGAAGTAACCCCAACTGAAATCACCAGTCGAAAGGTTCAACGACTACGCAATCAAGATATTTATTATGTTAAGGTCACTTGGAGAAGTAGAGACATGAAAGAAATTACATGGGAAGAAGAGAATGCTATGCGAAAGCAATACCCTCATTTATTTGACTATAAAGGTATGAAAAATTTTGGGGACGAAATTTTTATAAGTAGGGGGGAGTTAAAAGACCCGTATCAAACTAATCCGGTCTTACCACCTTGAACCAGGTCTACCCATCATGGTTGAGCCAAGTGGACCAAGTACGTGAAGGAGATCACGATCCTAGGTATTAAACTGACCCAAAAACACTTAAATAAGGGGAGGGTCGCATACCCAGCAAGGGAGGGTCGGACCCCCCCAGTATAGAAGTCAGATCCCCAGTTTTATATGGGGGGTCGGATACTTTAGGGACAAGGGGTCGACGGGATCTCCGACCCCCCTATCGACCCCCGGTTGTCGGTAAAAACAGAAAATAGGAAACTTTCCTATTTTCAAAGGGATTCCTTCCTAATCTCAATGGGATTTATTTTAGGAGTTTCTACTCTATAAATAGGATGTCCCTAAGCCTCTTTTACTCATTTTACGACCCTAATTGAATTGAGAGAAAGAGAAGAGAAGGAAGAGAAGAAGAAGAGAAGGAAAGAAGAGAAGAAGGCAAAAAGGAGAAGAGTTGCAGAGAAGGAGTATTCTTCTCAGGTATGGAAACTAGTTCCATGAGTTTCTAAAGACCTTAGGGTTGATAATGAAGAGGGTATGATCTCGGAGAAACCCAAACCATCAACCCATGGTTAGGTTTTCATGGAAAACCATGGGAGAAATCATGAAAGCCATATTGGTGAATGAATCATGATTTTAGGCTATAGAACATGTGTGGAATGGACTGTAAGGGCAAGCCATAGGATCCCAAACACGAAGAAAGGGCTGAAGGAAGAAAAATTAACAAAACCCACAGGGGGTCGCATGGGGGGTCAATGGCCAATCGACCCTACCAGACCCTGAGCATCGACCCCCAGTGTTCGGAAAGCCCAGAATAGGGGTGGTCGCACCCAGGGTCGATCAAGACTCCGACCCTAGCACCGACCCCCAGTTAACAGCATGGTTTTTAAATTCATAATTAATTCTAATTAAATTCTATCAATTTTGTTAGGTCTTCTAGCAATATAATAATAATATAAAGGTGATTTTAAAGCTTGAAAGAGGATCTACTAACAAGCTAAGGTGAGGAAACAGGACTCAAAACTAATTGGTTAATAATAAACTATTTTTATTTTCTTAAGTCCAATGCTATGCTTGATTCTATGCGAACATGCTTGTAATGTGCATTCAACATGTCATCCAATATTTTTATTATTGTTCATGCATATTTACTTTATTGTTATAACATGATGATGATGATGATGATAGAAATAGGCATGTGAATGTATGTGTGTGGTTGGTGTACTTGATGCGAGCGAGTGTCAGGGGAGGTGTGATGGGGACGTCAATAAACGTTAACCTTTGGCGGGTCTCAGCACTTTAACTCTATCTCTAACTCAAGTCTTGTGCATTAGCATCGTCGTAACGCCATTACCTTAGCAGAACTATTACGTCGCAGAGTATCAGGGGAGGTGGTCTCGGTCCTTGTAGTCTCTGACTCTACCGAGGGGCCTTAGCTCTTATCTCTATGGACGTTCTGAGGGATGCTGGGGTGAGGCCTTGGATACATTATTTGGCATTAGGATTGGTTAGTTGCGAGCCCAGTTTGCAAGCCCTCGCCAACAGGGGCTTACGTGTTGGTATGACACTGTACAACAATAAACGTTAACCTTTGTTGTACAATGTTCATGATTTGGGTGCTTGTAAGTCGACGATAAACGCTACCTTCGGGCGGCGTCACACACTTGTGTGTAGAGGCGGGGTCAATAAACGTTAACCTTTGACCACCTAAACCTTTCTATTGCGCATTGCAAACTTAAAACCAGACCAAAGATATGAATTGACTGCATGCATATGTATTGTAGCATTGTTTTGTTTACTCACTGAGCCATGATGTGTGCTCACCCCCTCAACGCCAAATATTTTTTAGTTGATGATGCAGGTACTACCGTCGAAGATTATGTCAATGCTTCGGTGTACGAGCACATGGCGACGATGGAAGTTGAAGATGAAGTGGATACGCATGACTCTTCTTGCGAGTGCAACTCATGTGTATTCGGTTAGATTTTATTTTCATTATTTGGTTTAGTAAAGACATATATTTGATATTTATTTATGTCTTAGTTGATACAGAATAATTTTCTATTTAAATATTAATATCACAGTAGATTCTCAGTTCATTTTACTATAAGACTTCTACTATTGTGTATTTACTCTGATTATGAATGTGGATGTATGAGGTTTAGATAAAATGGATATCGTCTGTCTGAGATCCTGGTTGAACCGTTGGTTTGCTAGCGGTTCATCACACCATTCTAAATATTACGAAATTGGGGTGTGACATATTTCTCGAACTTGGCATAAAGCATTTCCCTTTTCAACTGTTGTGAAGCTGTTCTAAAATCCATTGTATGAGTTGCTTCATTATTGGAATAAATCAAAATATCATCTATGAAAACTATGACCGACGTGTCCAACATGTCTTGAAACACCCAGTTCATCAACTCCATAAAAGATGTAAGGGTATTGGTTAATCCAAATGTCATAATCAGGAACTCACAATGTCCAATCTCGATTTTAAAAACTATCTTTGAGATATCGCTGTCCAATTCTTCAACTGTTGATATCTTGACCGAAGGTCAATCTTAGAAAAATACCTTTGCTCCTTGCAAGTGTTTAAACAAGTCATCGATCTGAGGTGATAGATATCGATTCTTGATCGTGAGCTTGTTCGATTCTCGATAGTCTATACGCAGACAACACTATCACAGCTCACTTCGACGTTTCCAATAGGGGGGAGATAAGAGGCCCTGGCTAGCCTCTCGAAACCAACACAGGTGCACCAACGATAAGCCAAAGCACAAGCACACACAAGAAGACCAAGCCTCTAAAAGAATGCTGAGACCAATATTGAAGCAGAGATCCTTCTTATTCATGAATTGCATTGGCACACCCTGTGATGCAATACTTAGCCTATTAAGACCTTAGTCTAATAACTCCTGTAGTTAAGTCTCAATCCCTTCAACTACATACGAACTACTCTATAGGTGCCTTTGACACAAGTATCGTCCTTGGTAACAAGTCGATGATGAACTTGATCGCATGATCAGATGGTAACCCAGGTAAGTCTCCTGGAAACGCATTAGAAATTTATACATCACATCAATGTCTTCCATCTGTGATGGTTCTTTGGTAACGTATACCATATATCCAACTTCTTTCTCTTCAAAGCATCTCTTCGCCTTTAGCATAGAGATGATCAATTTTCTTTTCTTAGGCAATATACTTCCAATAATATTAAATTATATGCCTTCTTTATTCTTGAATGATAATCTCTTCTATGCACATAACAACTTTGTAGAGTGTTGAAACAACCAGTCTATTCCTAAGATGACGTCAAAGTCTGCCATCTCAGGTCGATTTAGGTTGCATCCAAATTTTGTCCATTCATATGATTCAAACATTATTCATAACACTCATCCAATACAACATCTAGTCCAAAAATGGCTTGAACTAGAAAATCTGGTGTAACGGTCTGAAGAGCTTGTCTAGCTCCTTAATCTCTTAGTTTTTCAAAGATTATTGCATAAAATTTCATATATCTCAAAAACTCATTAGCTTACACCTTCTTTTATCATTCTATCATATATCTCGAAAAGCATCTTCTGACTATTTACTCACTACATATCCCAAGTCTAAGCATTAGGGTATATGCTCAAAATTTCATTAATTCTACCAAACTGTCTTGATCTTTGCTTAATCATTTTCTTTAACATTGGACGTAACTCAGTATTACTTGTACTAATCTGAATACTATCAATGCCATGATTTTTGACTTTATCCTTGTATCCACTTTTAGATTTGCCTTTAGAAACCTTCTTCCTTGTCAAACTCTATACCGATATAATCATCTTTAACTTTACATGAGTGCTATCTACTCTTTCCTAATTACTCTTGATAGTTTTCACTCTTTGCTCATGCACTCTTTTATAGACATGACTCATATCCATCCATTCAACAATCTCGAAATAGATTCTCTATTTCTTCGTCTGAGGTTCCTTGGCTATAGAATCTAATCTGAATTTCATCATCTTACTTCCCATAATTCCATTATCACTAAGCATCTTATCAATGGATGTCGAGAAATGTAAGAATCAGAATGTTTATCCAAAAGCAATTCATAGAATCAGAATGTTTATCCAAAAGCAATTCATTTCCTTCTTTCAATTTAGTATAATGACCAACACTTGCTTTATTTAGTGAACTTAGGTTTAAAGATCAAGAGTAAATCTATGGTAATCCAACCGACATCAAAAGGTCGTTAAGTTGCACGGTGGTCCAAATACATGGAAATAGAGGTTTTATAGTTCTTAACCTCCTGGTTATAGGTTGTATCGAGTATATAATGTCATTGGTCAAGGCACTATACGAATAAATCTGGAGAAAGTTTTCGTACCTCAGTAAATCAGGTAATAATCAGCAGATGTACGTTCAACATGATGAAACATTTAACTGTTCATTCAGTTCATATCTCTGTTCATGTTGTCGATCATGAGAGTGGCTCAGTTTGGTATAATCAGGACTAATACTAAAGAAACAATGTCTACAACTCCAATTGACAGTTTGAATCAAGAAGGTATCCTGTCAAGACACGAGAATTTAAAATCTGGTATGTGCATCTTCTTTAATCAAAAGAGTAAGTAAATAATGCACCGCATCCTATATAACCTATCTAATTATATGGCTACAATATCTTTGATCCTTTGCTGAAAACATCTGAGGCTCCGTCTTTAGAAAATATTCCTCAATCCTTGGTCGGATCATTTTGTCATGATGTAGCTATTCCATACATCGGTGGCTAATAAGGGTAACCACCTTGATACACTGCTTGTTGTGCACCAAGCTTCTGCATTGGGGTGTGCGTTACTAGGAATTTTTGTATGGTAGGCATTGTGTTATAGGTAACAGGTACTGGGGGTACAGTGTTGATACCAATTAGTACTGTACTTGGTTTGACCCGGAGGTGTTGATGTAGCATTGGCAACTTGGATAGTGATTCACATAACAACTTGCATAGTCGGTCTCATCTGTTGTTGCTCTTGTATTTTGTCAGGCTAAATTTATTACAACCGTGGCCAAGGTACATTGGCTGAAGTGGCCTGGTTGTTTACCTCCTTCGATTTGTTCTAATCTGATTATCATTATTTAGCATCTGCTCAAATGAGTTTTCACTACCCGTTCTCGACCCAGATAGTGGTGGGTTCGAGTTGCAACATCTTCTTAATGCTCAGTGGGCAATGGATCGGCGTATGGTAGATCTCACTTTGAGTCTCCACATCGCTCATGAGTATAGCTTTATCTTCTTTTATAGTTACTCTCATTTTTGATCTGTTGGATTTAGCCCGAGATCTTTCCCTTTACCTTTGCAGGGATTTAGGCGTTACTAGCCATTTTTCTCCTTTCTATATCATACATCGAGTTTCATATCTTATGAGTACCAACTCGGTATTCCAACTTTTCTGCTTTACAGATGCTTTCTTCTTCTTACTGTACTATATCCTTTGTATACTTAGATAACTGTCTACCTATAGATCATACCCTCTATTATTCGTTTATCAGGATAAGTTTTGAATTTTCTCCTTCTGTTTGAGTGTATATATATGGTTTCACCTTTTATATGTACATTATTGTCTTGTTTAAGTTCGGTCTCAACCCATACAGCTGCTTATGTAGGTTTGTATTAAAGCTTTTAATTATCCTAACTCAGTTCATAGACTCCAGTGGAAGTATTCAGGTTTCATGGGAAGGCCTGAGAGCTCTGATACCAAGTCGTCACACTCCAATTCTGCACCAACTAAAATGGTGTGATGAACCGTCAATAAACCAACGGTTCAACCATGATCTCGAATAGGCTATGCCCACGTTGTTAATCCAAAACACATTCCACATTAATCAGAGGTAATAAAGTAAATAGCGGAAGTCTTACAGCTAATGTTGTAAGACCTGTATCAAACTAACCCGGTCTTACCACCTTGAACCAGGTCTACCCATCATGATTGAGCCAAATGGACCAAGTGTGTAAAAGAGATCATGATCCCAGGTATTAAACTTACCCAAAAACACTTAAATAAGGGGAGGGTTGCATACCCAGCAAGAGAGGGTCGGACCCCCCCAGTATAGAAGTCAGACCCCCAGTTTTACATGGGGGGTCGGATACTTTAAGGACCAGGAGTCGACGGGATCTCTGACCCCCTATCATCCCCGGTTGTCGGTAAAAACAAAAAATAGGAAACTTTCCTAATTTCAAAGGGATTCCTTCCTAATCTCAATGTGACTTATTTTAGGAGTTTCTGTACATCCCTAAGCCTCTTTTACTCCTTTTACAACCCTAATTGAATTGAGAGAAAGAGAAGAGAAGGAAGAGAAGAAGAAGAGAAGGAAAGAAGAGAATAAGGCAAAAAGGAGAAGAGTTGCAGAGAAGGAGTATTCTTCTCAGGTATGGATACTATTTCCATGAGTTTCTAAAGACCTTAGGGTAGATAATGAAGAGGGTATGATCTCGGAGAAACCCAAACCATCAACCCATGGTTAAGTTTTCATGGAAAACCATGGGAGAAATCATGAAAGCCATATAGGTGAATGAATCATGATTCTAGGCTATAGAACATGTGTGGAATGGATTGTAAGGGCAAGCCATAGGACCCCAAACACGAAGAAAGGGTTGAAGGAAGAAAAATCGACAAAACCCACAGGGGGTCGCATGGGTGGTCGATGGCCAATTGACCCTACCAGGCCCTGAGCATCGACCCCTAGTGTTCGAGAAGCCCAGAATAGGGGTGGTCGCACCCAGGGTCGATCAAGACTCCGACCCTAGCACAGACCCCCAGTTAACAGCATGGTTTTTAAATTCAGAATTAATTCTAATTAAATTCTATCGACTTTGTTAGGTCTTCTAGCAATATAATAACAATATAAAGGTGATTTTAAAGCTTGAAAGAGGATCTACTAACAAGCTAATGTGAGAAAACAAGACTCTAAACTAATTGGTTAATAACAAACAGTTTTTATTTTCTTGAGTCCAATGCTATGCTTGATTCTATGCGAACATGCTTGTAATGTGCATTCAACATGTCATCCAATATTTCTATTATTGTTCATGCATATTTACTTTATTGTTATAACATGATGATGATGATGATGATAGGAATAGGCATGTGAATGTATGTATGTGGTTGGTGTACTTGATGCGAGCGAGTATCAGGGGAGGTGTGATGGGGATGTCAATAAACGTTAACCTTTGGCGGGTCTCAGCACTTTAGCTCTATCTCTAACTCAAGTCTTGTGCATTAGCATCGTCGTATCACCATTACTTTAACAGAACTATTACGTCGTAGAGTATCAGGGGAGGTGGTCTCGGTCCTTGTAGTCTCTGACTCTACCGGGGGGCCTTAGCTCTATCTCTATGGACGTTCTAAGGGATGCTGGGGTGAGGCCTTGGATACATTGATTGGCATTAGGATTGGTTAGTTGTGAGCCCAGTTTGCAAGCCCTCGCCAGTAGGGGCTTA
Source organism: Protea cynaroides (assembly GCA_028583415.1). Taxonomy (NCBI): domain Eukaryota; kingdom Viridiplantae; phylum Streptophyta; class Magnoliopsida; order Proteales; family Proteaceae; genus Protea; species Protea cynaroides. The sequence continues at coordinate 79,723,849 of CM053267.1, read as the reverse complement.
CGTATTGGTATGCCACTGTATAACAATAAACGTTAACCTTTGTTGTACAATGTTATGATAGGGTGGATGGGGACGACAATAAACGTTAACCTTTGGGCAGACTTCCACACCCTGTGTATAGAGGCAGGGTTAATAAACGTTAACCTTTGACCACCTAAACCTTTCTACTGCGCATTGCAAACTTAAAACCAGACCAAAGATATGAATTGACTTCATGCATATCTATTGTTGCATTGTTTTCTTTACTCACTGAGCCATGATGTGTGCACATCCCTCAACGTCGAATATTTTTAGTTGATGATGCAGGTACTACAGTCGAAGATTATGTTAATGCTCTAGTGTACGGGCACATGGCGACGATGCAACTCATGTGTATTCGATTAGATTTTATTTTCATTATTTGGATTTAGTAAAGGCATGTATTTGATATTTATTTATGTCTTAGTTGATACAGAATAATTTACTATTTAAATATTAATATCATAGTAGATTCTCAGTTCATTTTACTATAATACTTCTGCTATTGTGTATTTATTCTGATTATGAATGTGGATGTATGAGGTTTAGATAAAATGGATATCGTCTATCCGAGATCCTGGTTGAACTGTTGGTTTGCTAGCGGTTCATCACACCATTCTGAATAGTGCGAAATTGGGGTGTGACAAATGAACTGAGGTCTAGTCATGATAAATATTTGATATTCCATTTATCTCCAAGTAACCAAAACATAATTTAATACTTATTACAAATATTCAAATACGGAAATTAAACATTAAGCGTATCCATTGTTGAAACGCTCGCTTAATGAACCATGTTCGTCCTCCACAACTTGCTCATCATAGCTACTACATGTTCATATGTTGACGTGTTGACATAATCTTCAATCGTAATACCTGCAACATCAGAAACTAAAAGAATTACGCGCACAAGGGCATGCATTCAATTCATATCTGTGGTATAGTATATAAGTTTGCAATGTGCTATAGAAAGGCTCGGTGGCCGCCTCACCTCTATACACGAGTGTGTGGAGCCGCCCAGTAAATATCGACATTGTCGTCCCACATGCACCCACCATGGACAATATACACCCAATGAAAATGGCATTGCTGTACCGATTGCCCATACCAACACGTAAGCCCCTGTTAGTGAGGGCTTGCAAACTGGGCTCGCAACTAACCAATCCTAATGTCAAACAGTCTATCCAAGACCTCACCCTAGCATCCCTCAATACATCCATAGAGATAGAGCTAAGGGCCCCCGGCAGAGTCGAAGACTACACGGTCAGAGACCACCTCCCCTGATGCCCTATGACATAATAGTTCTGCTAAGATAATGGCGATACGAAGAAGTCAGTGGACAAGACTTGAGTAGAGATAGAGCTAGAGTCTGGTGACCAGGCTGAACCACAATGTCACGTCCTCCCCCTGATGCCCCACTCGCATCAAGTACACCAACATTTGCTTAGTGAACATGACTTGAGTAGAACTATGGCACAATATACCCCAATAAAAATGGCATTGAAGTACCGGTTGATACCATCCCCTACCCGCACCATGTACACCAGCCAAAGACAAACATTCATATGCCTATTCCTATCATCATCATCATCATCTTGTTATAAACAATGAAATTAAATATGTATGGACAGTAATAATAGAAATATTGGATGACATGTTGAATGCACATTACAAGCATACACGCATAGAATCAGTCATGGCATTGGACTTAAGAAATAAAAATAGTTTATTATTATGCAATTAGTTTAGGTTTTGTTCCCTCACCTTTGCTTGAGTGTAGATCCTCTTTCAAGCTTTAAAAATCACTTTTATATCAATAGGAAAACCTAACAAGTCGATAGATTTTAGTTAGAATTCATTCTGAAAATTTTAGGCTTGCTGTTAAGCTAGGGTCGCAGGATGGGTCGCAGGTAGACCCCAGGGTATAGGGTCGATGCTAGGGTCAGATGTCCCATCGACCCTAGGTGCGACCGCAGCTTCATTGGACTTCCCGGGAGCTAGGGGTCGATCCTGTGGTCTGGTAGGGTCGATTCCCAATCGACCCTACATGCGACCACACGTGGTTTGAGTCGACCTTTTCATTCTATAGTCTATTCTTTCATGTTTGGGTCCTTTGGCTTACTTTTATAGTCAATTCTATGATTGTTCTATGGCTCAAAACTCTAAGTTACTCACTTTTCATAGTTTTCAATGATTTCCTCCATGATTTCCATTGGAATTTATCCATGGATGGATGGTATTAGGGTTTCTCCTAACCTAACTTCATCTTAATCTATTCTAAGCTTTCAACTCAGATAGGGATTGAAGTTCATATCTTCTGTAGTCTGAGTTTCAAAGATTTCTCTGAACTTCTTCTTCTTCCTTAGCCTTTTCTTCAAGTTTCCTTCTCTTCTTCTCTTCCTTCTCTTCTCTTTCTCTCACTTTCAATTAGGGTTCTAAAAGGAGTGAAAGAGGCTTAGGGATGTCCTATTTATAGAGAAAAACCTCCCAAAATAAGTCACATTGAGTTTAGGAAAGGTCCCCAATCGAAATTAGGAAAGTTTCCTAATTTTTGGTTCGTACTGTTTTTGCTATTTTCCTAGGGTCAATGCTAGGGTCGAACAATTCGAGACCCATGCGATCCCACGGCCAAAAAGTCATGGGTTGGACTTCTTTTGAGGTGGGGTCGACCCTACCTGTTTAGGCATGCGACCCTACCCTCATTTTGACTATTTTTAAGTTAAATTTCACATTGGGTCTTGGGATTCTTCACTCACTTGGTCCACTTGGCTCGACCAGGACATGTATACTGGTCATGACACGAAATATAAGGTTAGACCGGGTTCGTGGCGTGCGGGTCTTACAATGACAGTGATGGTGGTGATGGTAGAAGTGGGTGGTGGGTGGTGGCGGCGGCAATAGTGGTGGCGGGTAGTGGTGGTTGTGGTGGCTGTGGTGGGTGGTGGTGACGGTAGTGGTGGTGGTGGTGGTGGTGGTGGTGGTCAAGTGAGAGTCATGTGAGAATCAACTCTCTCTTTTTTCCAAAAAATTGATCAAACAGCTTGAAGAAAATATTTATAACTCCAAAATTTGGATTCTGGAGCCATTTTGAATCCGGTTCACTCTGTGGGAGTTTGAATCCAATCGGACTTATCAAATGCACTTCTACTCCAAAATGGCTCCGTGGGAGCCAGAATCCATAGAATCCAGAATCAGAAGTTTTATCAAATAGGCCCTAAGTGGATTATGAGGTATCTTCGGGGAACGTCTGATTTAAAATTATGTTTTGGAAGTGAGAAACCTTTATTGGTTGGCTACACAGATTCAGATATGGCTGGAGATGTTGATACTCGTAAGCCTACTTTAGATTATTTGATAACTTTCTCAGGAGGAGCTGTAGCTTGGCAATCAAGATTTCAGAAATGTGTTGCTCTTTCTACTACTGAGGCAGAATACATTGCAGCAATGGAAGCTTGCAAAGAGTTGCTATGGATGAAGAAGTTTGTGCAGGAGCTTGGCTTCAAGCAAAAAAAGTATGTGTTGTTCTGTGATAGTCAGAGTGTTATCCACCTTGGTAAGAATTCTACTTTTCACTCTAGATCAAAACATATTGATGTGAGATATCATTGGATTAGAGATGTTTTGAATTCTAAATTGCTAGAGATTGAGGAAATTCATACCGACCATAATGGATCAGATATGTTGACAAAGGCTTACCAAGAGAGAAGCTTGAGGCTTATCGTTTGATCGCTGGTATGATGGATTCTTCCACATAGTCGGGAGGGGAGATTTGTTGGGTTGGGTTTCCCTCTTATGTAAAGGATGGCCCATTACTTATAAGCCCATAAGAAGTAAGGGCCCTTAAGTAACTTTTCCAATTATAGTTGAATTAGGGTTTTATCTCTTTAACCCTATTAGAATGAAACAAGGAAAGAAAGAGAGGTTAAGTGAGTTGCTGTCCGCCCAAAACAGAGAAGAAAAGAAAGCTGCATAGTTTCAATCAAGGTGAAGATCGAAAGGTCATCCGTGGTCCGATTGAGCTGAAATTTGGACAGTAGATTTGTAACTGAGAGTTCTTCATTCTGAATGGTGAAATTGACGATTAGAGTCTTCTAGATCAGTTCGATAATCAACATTTTCACCTATTCGGGTGAGATCTCTTTCAATCTTCATCTTGATATTTGGGTTATTGATGATGTATTCCTAGAACATGTTGTTCTAGATGTTTTTGATGATATATGCCAAGAATATTTTGTTCTTGAGTAATGATGTTATTGTAAGTCTTAGTTTTAACTAGAGAAGACTCTTGTATTTCCATATTTTGGTGATAGTGAAGAGATTTGAGTGGACTACGGTCCCATGGTTTTTACTCCTCACATTGGGAAGTTTTCCACATAAAATTTCTTGTGTTATGTATGTGGATTTTATTGTGCTGAAAATATTATTTTCTATTTGATTATTTCCTATTAGGTTCACTCAAGAGTGGAAAGAGTTTATTACTCCCTTTCCTATCAATGTGTTACTTAACTCTTATCAGTTACGGATTAGATATAGGTTAAACTATCGTATACGAATCAGATAGGGTCTTCCATGCTAGAGTGTCAGCAATTGCATAGACAACTGTAGGAACATGGGTGAAAGTATAAGCTAGGAAATAGGATGAAAGATGCACTATGTTAGCGACTATCGGCTACACAAGGAGGGGAGGGGAACATTTGGAGCCATTGATGTAGTCCATCAGATCCTTATAAAGAGAATCTGGAGCGAGCCATTCCATGCTATTAGAGATAGTCTCCAGGAGACCAGATCTCAGTGCCAGAGCCTCACCCACAAGAACGGAGTTGAAGTTAGTAAATTCAAACTTTGCCAATTGAGGAAACCCAAAGTGGTCTTTGATAATTATGCCCAACCCTAGAGAATGTTCATTCATGTACCAAGAGGCATCCACATTCAGCTTTATGAAAAATTGGTGGAGAGGGGACCACGATAAAGTGATCTTAGGTGGATTATATTATAGCAATTATGCGGAGAAGATGGTGGCTGCTTCAATTGGGCATTAATGAATTCCTTATGGGTCTTTTTAGTTGCTGTGATAACTTGCAATGGAGTCCAAGACTTCTTGGAAAAAAACAAAACCATTCTACGCAATCCATAGGAACCATGCGATAAAGCCACAAAGACCAGCCAAATCCCGACTAAACCTCTTCCCCATTTGGTCAATCGATTCCAGTTTAATACCCATTTTGATAAAGTGTTACCATGAGCACTGGAACTCCTGTAAGAAAGAGAGCATCCAAACCATATAGAGTGGGTGGAAGGACAGTTAAGGATGATGTGAGCTGGGTTTCAGAGTATCTCCACATCTTAGGTTCTCTTTAATATACTTTATATTTATGTTTATGAGCTATTTAAAATAAATCATTTATGAAAATAAATTATGGATCATATATAATAACCATTTAATACCACTAGACATAAAGAAATAATAATAGATTATCACAATAATGATAAACACCTTTTCTAATCTATTTGTAGATTTTAGATTTTATTAATTTATTTTAAATATAAACAAGTACCATAAATCATACCAAACAACTACATATGTTATAATGTATTATATAATTAATTATATAATATATACCAAAGAGAGCCTTAGGCAGCTAGAGTCAACATGATTGCAACATTTTTGAGACCCTCTCCCGTTGCTAAGGCCGAGAATGAAGCTCTCCAAAGAAAGTTTTTAACCTCAGCTGAGAGGGTGTGGCAATTCAAATTCTCTCCCAAACTTCAGTTGGGATTTTATTTGATGCTGAGGTGTTTCATTCCATCGTTATAAATTAAACTGAAAATGGTTGGCCAACTTGACGTTGAATTTCCTATCCTTAGCTGCACCCCAGACGAAACAGTCCTCTCGAGGGAACAAGGGCAAGAGGGAATTGGCAGATAGGTTAGCTCACATTCGAAGCCTTGTATAGAGGGATTTGGCAGATAGGTGAGCTCACATTCGAGGCTTTGTATAATATCAATTTTCCAAAGGCTTTGTATAATTTCAACTTTCCAAGTTCGGTTCTAATGATCGATTATATCCACCACCCATTCCATAGTCTAGAGGTTTAGGTTGTTGTACTTTGAATGTTGGTAGAAAAGGAATCCTATTATCCTTCCAGAGGTGTATCCATGACCTAGTTCCAACCTTCCAGACCAATCCTTGCTAGAGAACATGGCGTCCCTTGAGGATACTAAGCCAAGCCCAAGATGGTTAGGATCCATAAGAAGCTTGTAAGAAAGTGGTTTAGGGAAGTAAACTGCTTTTATGAAGAGGACCCCAGTGGTAACAAGAGGGCCCAATTGTGCAGAATTGAGTCTCGAAATCCCAATCCTCCAGTATCTTTGGAATTACAGAGTTTGTGCCAAGAAACCAATGGAGACTTTTTTTTTTTAATATTATTAGTATTATCTTTGAGGCCCCAGAAGAAGTCAGTTGATTCCTTATTAATATGATGGTGGATAGTATTTGGAAGTTTGAAATTGGCAGCAACAAAGTTGGAAGAGGCAAAGGTGACAAATTTTTGGAGAATCTCTTTTACTACTAGAGATAGATAATTCTGGACATGCCTTGAAAGCTATTGCAAGCTTGATCACTTATGGCATGGAAAGCACCATTTTTTTTGGGCAATTGATTAATACCACCACCAACACCCCCACCACCCCCGGGTACTTTACACCTATTCCACATACACCCAAAAGATTCAATAAAGGACTCATACTATCTTTTAATGTATAACACAGTGACAATTAAACCCAGCCCTACTGTTTTGTGATGACGTGTACAAGGCTATAATCATATAATGGCCAAAATAACCTTTAGTGCAAGATGAATAGTCTAAAATACCCACTAAGCCATTTTTTCTCCTTAAGCCCTCATTTTTCTCCTTCCATCAAAACAGAACTCTCGATCTTTTGCTCCTGATTGAAAGAGAAGTAACAGGGAATGCTAGGGTTTGGGTTTGCAATTGTTTTGCTCCTGACTGAAAGAGAAGTGCTGCAGTTCTGGCTAGAAGATCTTCGACGAAAACTAAGGTCAGTCTTCCTTCGATCCTTGCTAGTTTCCAAATTTCAGATATACCTGTTTCCATTAGAGCTAGGTGATGAACACATTTTATATGTGAATTTAGGGCATAAAATATACATCTCTTATCCTATTTATGATACTTCTTGGGTATTTAATGTTGATTTTATGTTTGTTGGGTATAGGTAAAGGAATGGAGAAATTTGAGCTTAAAAATATCATTTTATGAATTTTGGTGATCCTGTCCAGTTGACTCACCCAGTTAACTCAGTAGCCGGGCATAAGACAAATTTTATGAGGAGAGCTACGAATTTTGTGTATAAGATCACCCTTGGACCAAGTCAAAGAGTAGCTCAATTTCATGTGAAAGATTCCATTCTCTTGAGAAAATATTCCTTAGTTATTTGGAATCAAATTTACAAGATTGGCATGGCATGGAAGAATGGAAATGTCACACCCCAAATTTTGACCAACAGAAGGGGAGGAACCGCCATGAACCAGCGGTTCCACCGGATCTCAAATAGGCCGTGTCCGCTCATACAAACCATACACATAACCACAATCGAATATAAAATACGGAAGACTTAAAAGAATGAACCGAGTATCATTGATAACAAATAATATCCAATTATCCAAATTCAAACACAAAAAAAAGCAACACCCTTAATCCAAAAAAAAAGAAAAAAAAGAAACCGACAAAGATACACGCAGAAAAGGGCACCGCATGAGGCGCCATGCTCGCCCTCTCCCGCTGCACATCCGGAGCGGCAACACCTCCATACGCCGGGCGCCCACGTAGTCATCAACGGGATAACCCGCATCAACATCTAAAAACAATGTGTACACAAAGGGTGAGCTCACAACACGCCAAGAAGACAACCGACGCCCACAAATTATGCATGAGTAACAATCATTTTTATGTGGGCCGGTTTAAGTTGCAAGTGCTAAGAAAGGTGGGGCCCCCGCACCTCTATACCCGAGGTGTGGCACACATGGATCACACCCCATTGGCCCACATGCACCCATCAGGAAAAAGATAGAGCAAGATACCCCCGCACCTCCCCGATACTCTACCCATACCAGACCTAAGCCCCTATTGGTCGGGCTCGCAAACCGGGCTCGCAACTAACCAATCCTATATGTCACAATGTATGCTCTATCCCAAGACGGCCGTCTATGGCAAGAGATAGAGCAAGGCATTCCCACACCCTCCCGATGCCCTATCCGCAACCAACCCACTAGGAAGAAACAAACGCGGTAGACCCTATCCCAACATAACTCCCTACGGCAAGAGATAGAGCAAAGCACGGGACAAGCCCGTCGACTCGAGACCACGTGCCACAAACCATGGCCGGGCCAACATCAATACGGGACCACCGTACCACAACCTTCCCCGATGCCCCACCCGACCAAGCATGTTAAGAAGAAACACAAAGGTACAAGGAAGGCGACCCGGCCCATGCCCTACTCCACACACTAACGAAAACAATACATGCCAACAACACACCTATCAAGCAGAACGAAAAAACCGAAAGTAAAGGATGGCAGTGAAAAGCACAAACAACACATCTCAATAATCGTGATTAACAACAATCCCGTCCATAATATTAGGTTTAGGTCGATCCCTTACTTGACGCTCGTTCAAAACTGCTCCACGTCGCAAGATCCAAACGATAAGTCACAAAGTCCTACAACATTATTAGGGTTTCATTAGAATATTCTTAAGGTTTCAGTTGGCAAAAACCGACAAAAACCAAAACCAGCTTTCGGCCGACCGGTCCCACCATACCGGTCGCAACACCGCGAACGGACGGCCACCGGATGGCGCCGGTATGTCCCAAAAGACCATACACTTGATTGTCGACTTCGTCGATCAATCTCCATGGATTTTAGGGTTTCTCCACCATTCAAGTCAAACTGAAGTTAGAGTTACCCCAACTCATCAAGTTTCGTTTCGATGAATATCATCTCGAAACTCAAATCAGGGTTGACGGCAACTAGGGTTTATGGCCAATTTAGGGTTTTAGACAAACCTACTTTGCATGGTATCGACCACCACAAAACAACAAGGAAAGAGAAAGTTAAAACACACCGTTGCGGCGTAGCGTGAGCTTCACAAACGGAATGGCGGCACCTTCTTCTTCTTCCAGCTCCTTCTCCTCCCCACCCCTTCTCTTCTCTAGGGTTGTGAGAGAAATGGAAAGGATTGAGGAGGTTATGGGTGTATTTATAGGCAGAAAGGGTTAGAACCCACTAGGATTAGAAAGTCTTAGATTCGAAATCGGAAAGTGGGACCCTCGAAGTCAATTTCGAATTTCCACACTTAGCAAGCGGACCAACCGGCCGACCGGTACCAAGACCGGCACCACGACCGGTCAACCTGAAATCAGGTTTAATTGGTCGCTTGGTCCGATTCATACCGATGTCACCGCTCGTCCCGCCTGGCCCGGTGATGATCGGAAGACCTGTCACGACACACAACCAAGGTTTAGACCGGGTTTACGGAGTGCGGGTCTTATAGGAAAGCTCCAATCGATTATGGAAGTTTTCAAAAAGAGATAATGATGCTAAAGTTGGTGCAAGATTTTTTCTACTCAAGAATCGTCCATATACAATGAACCTACAAGATTGGAATTCGGTTACCAAAATTATCTCCACAAAATCTCTTGTAATTCAATTGTAAAGATTGATTGTGATCTTTACTCTCTTGTATATATATGTGATGTTCAGCAATAGAAAATCATCCAAGAATTCTATTATGAGTTTTTTCTTAGTTTTGAGAATTTATGAGAGAGTTTGAGATTCTTAGTTTTTTTATATTTTCAAGTTGTGTTCTTCTTGCTTAAGTTTATTTTTATTTATTTATTTATTTATTTTTAGTTTTAATTTCAGATTTAGAACTCTGTAGTAAGGTAGATAAATATAGGTTGTACCCCATTATTAATTTAGTTTAGGGGAGAAGGCTCCCTTTGTAATCGTTTGCACATCGCCTTTGAGTGACAACAAGACGACGAGCAACGACAGAGAAATATTCTATCGAGATAAGTTTTTCTTACATTCTTTTACTTTTAATTTTGTTTCTTTCTTGCAATAAATCTGTGTTACTTTATGGTTAGTGGTTTTGTAAATTTTCGTACCATTACAAATAATTATTATTGTTTTTATTGCTTGATTAATTTTTATTTAAAGTGATTAGGGTGTTAATTCAATCATATCCCTTTGGTACGCTTTGCCTTATTTGAGTTAGGATAATAGCGATTCCTCCCTGAGATCGACCCGTTACTGCCCCATACCGTGCACTTGCGGTTACATACATATTTAATTCACATAAGTTTTTGGCGCCGTTGTCGGGGAGGCAAGCCGTTATTTTTCCTATTTTAAATAGTTCAAAGTGATTTAAAAAAAAATGCAAAAAAAAAAAAATTTCATTGAATTTTAAGTGATTTAAAAAAAAAGGAAAAGAAAAATGTAAAAAATTTACATTGGTTTTTATGCTTTTCTTTGCACCTCTGATCCGTTAGGTTGGAATAGTACAATCGACGGTCCAATCCTGACCATGATATGGTGTTAAGGGATGCTGGCTATCGAATTATCAAGAGGAATAACGACCAATAGCTTCGACGATAACGGTGTTGTTTCTCAAGGTAATTACGGATATGACCGGTCTCTAAGCCATTGATCGTCAGGAGGTTTGCATTGACCCCGATTAAAAAAAATCCAACTTTTCGCATCGAATTTAGAGGAAAAAGAAAAGAAAAATTTTTGAAACAGTTTTGTGCATGAGTGTATGGACTCGTGATTCTAGCAATCGTCTAGTAAGAGTCCCATCATTTACAATGGCTGAACCAAAGATGACACTTAAGGATAGATTTTACCCTGCTAGGGCAGCACAACCTTCTTGTATTCAATTGTCGGCTGCCACAGGAAACAACTATGAATTGAAAACTCAATTCATTATCATGCTTCCTCATTTTCATGGGTTATCTTCAGAGGATGCATACTTGTTCCTCCGTGAGTATGAGGAGGTGTGTGCCCTCATTAAAATGCAACAGCTGTGATGATGATGTGTCAAATTGAGGTGCATCACTTTTTCACTCAAGGATGGAGCTAAAAAATGGCTTTATGGTCTTCCCACAAATTCCATTACATCCTGGGAAAAATTTATTGTATTATTCCTTAAAAAGTTTTTTCCTCTCCACAAGACAAATAAACTTCGAGGGGATATGGTTCAAACAAGAGTCAAATGAGTCTTTTTCAAGACTCATGGAAAGGTTCCAAGGTCTACTCCAAGAGTGCCCTCACCATGGTTGTAAGACCCGTGTCAATCTAACCCGGTCTTATCACCTTGAACCAGGTTTACCCATCATGGTCGAGTCAAATGGACCGAGGGCGTGAAGGAGATCGAGATCCGAGGTATCAAATCGACCCAAAAACACTAAAATTAGGGGAAGGGTCGCATACCCAGCTAAAGAGGGTCGGACGCCCCAAGACAGAAAGTCAGACCCTCAGTTTTGAAGGGAGGGTCGGACTCATTAAAAACCTAGGGTCGATGGGATCATCGACCCTCCCATCGACCCTCAGCTGCCATCGAAACTGAAATTAGGAAATTTCCTAATTTTTGACTTGGATTCTTTCCTAATCTCAAAGGGACTTAATTTAGGATGTTTCTACTTTATTTAAAGGACGTCCCTAAGCCTCTTTCACTCCTTTTACAACCCTAATTGGATTGAAAGAAAGAGGAGAGAAGGAAGAGAAGAAGAGAAGGAAAACTTGAAGAAAAGGCTAAGGAAGAAGAAGAGTTGCAGAGAAGGAGTAATCTTCTCAGGTATGGATACTAATTCCATGAGTTTCTACAGACCTTAGGTTAGGTAATGATGAGAGTATAATCTCGGAGAAACCCAAACCATCAACCCATGGTTAGGTTTTCATGGAAAATCAAGGAAGAATACATGAAAGCTATATAGGTGGATGATTCATGGTTCTAGACCATGGAATGAATGTTGAATGGACTGTAGGAGCAAGCCATAGGACCCCAAACACGAAGAATGGATAAAAAGAGGAAAATTGACCAAAATACACCAAAGGTCGCACAGAGGGTCGATGACCATCCGACCCTATGTGATCCAGACTATCGACCCTCAGTGTCCGGGAAGTCCAGATTGGGGAGGGTCGCACCCAGGGTCGATCAGGACTCCGACCCTACCTCCGACCCTCAATTTACAGAATGGTTTTTAAATTCAAAATTAATTCTAATTAAATTCTATCGACTATGTTAGGTTTTCTAGCAATATAATAACAATATAAAGGTGATTCTAAAGCTTGGAAAAGTATCTATTAGCAAGCTAAGGTGAGGAAACAGAACTCTAAACTAATTGGTTAATAACAAAACTGTTTTCTATTTTCTTGAGTCCAATGTCATGCTTGATTCTATACGAATATGTTTGTAATGTGCATACAATATGTCATCCAATATTTCTATTACTTGTTCATGCATATTTACTTTATTGCTTATAACATGATGATGATGATGGTGATAGGAATAGACATGTGATTGTATGTGTGTGGTTGGTGTACTTGATGCGAGCGAGTATCAGGGGAGGTGTGATGAGAACGTCAATAAACGTTAATCTTTGGCGGGTCTCAGCACTTTATCTCTATCTCTAACTCAAGTCTTGTGCATTAGCATCATCGTATCACCATTACTTTAGCAGAACTATTATGTCGTAGAGTATCAGGAGAGGTGGTCTCGGTCCTTGTAGTCTCTGACTCTACCGGGGGGCCTTAGCTCTATCTCGATGGACGTTCTAAGGGATGCTGGGGTGAGGCCTTGGATAGATTGATTGGCATTAGGATTGGTTAGTTGTGAGCCCAGTTTGCAAGCCCTCGCCAGTAGGGGCTTACGTGTTGGTATGGCACTGTACAGCAATAAACGTTAACCTTTGTTGTACAATGTTATGATAGGGTGGATGTGGACGACAATAAACGTTAACCTTTGGGCAGACTTCCACACCCTGTGTATAGAGGCAGGGTCAATAAACGTTAACCTTTGACCACCTAAACCTTTCATTGCGCACATTGCAAACTTAAAACCAGACCAAAGATATGAATTGACTGCATGCATATGTATTGTTGCATTGTTTTGTTTGCTCACTGAGCCATGATATGTGCTCACCCCTCGACGTCAAATATTTTTAGTTGATGATGCAGGTTATACCATTGAAGATTATGTAAATGCTCCAGCGTACTGGAACGTAGCAGCAATAGAGGTTGAAGCTGAAGTGGATACACATGACTCCTCTTGCGAGTGCAACTCATGTGTATTCGATTAGATATTTTCTTAGTTTTCTTTACTTGGTTTTATTATGGACATGTATTTGATATTTATTTATGTCTCAGTGGATACAAAATAATTTGCTATTTAAATATTAATATCACAGTAGATTCTCCGTTCATTTATTTACAAGACTTCCGCTATTGTGTATTTACTCTGATTATGATTATGGATGTATGGGGTTCAGATAACACGGATATAGCCTACTCGAGATCCTGGTTGAACCATTGGTTTGTTAGCGGTTCATCACACCATTCTGAATAGTACAGAATTGGGATGTGATAATGGTATTGAAATATGGCAGCTTTGTCAAATTATTTATGAGGGGATAGACTTTTCTACCAAGCAAATGCTTGAGTCTATGTGTCCTCAAGGATTCACTTCCTATGAGGATGCTAACGATGCTTGAAACTTTTTGGTGGATCTCACCGAAAAAACAAGAGAGTGGGAGTCTGTGCAGGAGACAGATCGCACCCAAAAAGGTAAAGGTTACTTTGTCGATGGCATAGTAGCTAAGGAGGCACACTTAGATAGCCTTAGATAGCCATATCAAAAGGATAGAAGTTTTAGTTCCTAAAGACCCTATCCAAAAGCAAATCCTAATGTGCAACTGGTGTCAAAGTCCTGGACGCACAGTAGAGGAATGTCCTTTATAGGGAAATTCTCAGAATGCTAATGTAAGTGCACTTTAGAATCCGTATAGTAACACTTACAATCCAGGATGGAGAAATCACCCAAATTTTTCTTGGAACCAAGGGAACCATGTGGACCCATCCCAATTTCCAAATCAAGGTCCTCCCGGTCACACTAGGCCATATGCTCCCCCTAGACCCAATTTTGTTCCCCAAGGTAATTTTCAGCAACCCCCTGGGTTTTCTAACATGGGTGAGCCGGCCAGACTCAGTGAGTTGGAGAAGAATGTGGCAGCTTTAATGGCAGGGCATACCAGTATGGAGATGACACTTACCCAATTGGTTACCGTAATGTGTAAAAAGAACAAGGGTATTCTGCCCAGCCAATTAGAGACCAACCCACGCCATCACCCATAACCAAATAGGTCAAACCCTTAAGTGAATGGAATAGAGAGTCAATCAGGGTCCTCCAAACAATGCAATGCAGTCCATGCATTATGGAGTGGCCAAGAGTACCTACGAGATGAAGCACTAAAGAACAAACCCAAAGTTGCTCCCGTTAATGTTCCCCAATTTGAGGCAACTACTGAGCCTCTTTCTTCAGGTTCGTCTGATGTACCTGAAAGACCCAAAGAGACTGTCCGGGACAGAGTTTTTACTTCGCCACCCCCATTCCCTAATATGTTGGTAAACCAAAAGAAGACTGCTTTAGTTGATAAAATTTTAGAGGTCTTCAAATAGGTAGAATTGAATATCCCACTTTTGGATGCAATTGACCAAATTCCTATTTATGCAAAAGTCCTTAAAGAGTTATGCATACAAAAGAGGATTAGTCAAATTCCTAAAAAGGTATTCTTGGCTGCACATTTAAGTTCCCTTCTAAACCATCCTGTGGCAGCCAAATACAAGGACCCTGGCTGTCCTACCATCTCTTGCATCATAGGCAACACTTTTATTGATCATGCTCTGCTAGACTTAGGTGCAAGTGTGAATCTTCTACCTTATCATGTTTACCAACAATTAGGATTAGAAAAGTTGAAACCAACGTCCATCTCACTTCAACTAGTTGATCGCTCTGTAAAAACTCCTAAAGGAATGGTAAATGATGTTTTGTTAAAGGTAGGAGAATTTCTTTTTCCTCTAGATTTTATTGTTTTAGAAATACATCTTGTCTCCAATAGGGATCAAATCCCTATCATTTTAGGGAGACCGTTTCTGGCTACAAGCAATGCACTGATAAATTATAGGAACGGTCTCATGAAACTATCATTTGGTAACCAAACTGTTGATTTAAATGTATTTAGGCTGGGTAAGCAACCGAATGAAGAAGTACATATGCTCTATTCCCTGACCACGTAGAGACTACTTTTGACATTGACTTTGACTCGGAATTCTTGCAGTGTATGGAAGCGTTGGGAGGAGTAGTGGATACTTTCTCATCAAAGACATGGAGTATCCATACACCTGTGGAACCTCTAGGACCTCTATCCACTTCCATTCTCAAGCCCTCAATGGCTGAACCACCTAGCTTAGAATTAAAGGAGTTACCATCCACTCTGAAGTATGCCTTCCTAGGACCTGACTAGACTCTTCCTGTTATTATTGCATCTGATTTGACTTCTAATCAGGAAGAAGAGTTAGTCAAACTCTTACAAAATCACAAGGAAGCCTTAGGGACTGTGGCTGACATCAAAGGTATTAGTCCGTCTATTGTTCAGCATCATATACACCTTATGGAAGATACCAACCCCTCAAGGGAACCTCAGAGACGGGCAAAACTTGTGATGAAGGAAGCCATTAAGAAAGAGATTCTAAAGTGCTTAGCTCATGGGATCATATATCCCATATCTGACAGTGAGTGGGTAAGTCCGGTACATGTGGTACCAAAGAAGTCAGGAGTCACTATAGTTGCTAATGCTGACAATGAATTGATTCCAACCCGTATCCAAATAGGATGGAGAGTCTGCATAGACTACAGAAAGCTGAATATGGCAACGTGGAAGGATCATTTCCCTTTTTCTTTCATTGACAGAGGTTGGCCGGACATGAATATTATTGCTTCTTAGATGGATACTCCGGTTACAATCAAATCCCCATTGTCTTAACCAACACAAGACCACTTTCACATGCCCCTACGGAACCTATGCTTACCGGCGCATGGTTTTTGGGCTATGCAATGCCCCTGCCACTTTTCAAAGGTGCATGATGAGCATATTCTCAGATATGGTAGAACAATATTTAAAAGTATTCATGGATGATTTTTCTGTGCATGGGTCTACTTTTTCTGATTGCCTACATAATCTTTCCTTAGTTCTTGTCAGGTGTACGGAGAAAGATTTAGTTTTAAATTGGGAGAAATGCCACTTCATGGTAAAACAGGGCATAGTGTTGGGTCACATCATTTCCAAAGATGGGATCATGGTTAACAGAGCCAAAGTAGAATTGATTGAAAAGCTACCTATTCCCAAATCTATTAAGGACATTCGCTCCTTTCTAGGGCATGCCAGTTTCTATCGGAGGTTCATTAAATATTTTAGTCAAATTGCTCGTCCTCTCACCTCTTTGCTTGCTAAAGACAAGCTCTTTGATTTTAATGATGCCTGTCTTGAGAGTTTTAATCAACTCAAAAAGATTTTGACCACTGCCCCTGTTATTCAGGCACCCATATGGACAGAGCCCTTTGAGCTTATGTGTGATGCTTCTGATTTTGCATCCGGAGCTGTCCTTGGGGAACGGATCAATAAGTTACCCCATGTAATTTGTTATGCAAGTAGGACTTTAAACGATGCACAGCTTAATTACACCACCACTGAAAAGGAATTCTTAGATGTTGTATTCGCTTTAGAGAAATTTCGTGCCTACTTGATAGGATCCCATGTCATTGTGTATACGGATCATGCCGCTCTCAAGCATCTCTTGCAGAAAAAGGATGCCAAAGCTCGTCTCATTAGATGGGTTTTGCTTTTACAAGAGTTTGACTTAGAGATTAGGGATAAACCAGGAATAGAAAATCTGGTTGCTGACCACTTATCTCGACTGCCTAATTCTTTAACTGTCGATTCACCAGTCAATGAGTCTTTCCCAGATGAGCAGTTGTTTGCAGTATCCAGTGAGCCTTGGTTCGCTAATATTGTAAATTACTTGGTAATGGGTGCGACCCCTTCCTATTGGTCCGCCCAGGATAGGTATAGATTCCATTCCCATGCCAAGTACTATTTTTGGGATGATCCATATCTGTTCAAGACTTGCCCTGATCAGATTATCAGGAGATGTGTACCTGACCATGAACATCAATTTGTGCTGTCTTATTGTCATGATCAGACGTGTGGTGGCCACTTTGGGCCAAATAAGACTGCGGCCAAGGTTTTACAGTCAGATTCTACTGGCCTAGTCTTTTTAAGGATGCATTTAATTACTATAAGGCATGCCCTTCTTGTCAGTCTTTAGACTGCATTACCAAGCGGAATATGATGCCACTAAACCCAATTCTGGTGGTTGAAGTTTTTGATGTTTGGGGCATTGATTTTAGAGGTCCGTTCCCAAAGTCTTTTGGGAATGAGTATATCTTGTTAGCTGTGGACTATGTGTCCAAATGGATAGAAGTTGTTGCTACTAAGACCAATGACCACAAGGTAGTCATTAAATTTTTAAAAGAGAATATATTCTCCCGATTTGGTACCCCTCGAGCTATCATTAGCGATAAGGGGAAACACTTCTGTAACAAACCATTTGAGGTCCTTGTTAGAAAATATGGTATTACCCATAAATTGGCAACCCCTTACCACCCTCAGACTAGTGGACAGGTTAAAGTGTCCAATCGACAAATCAAGCAAATTTTAGAAAAAATTATCAATCCTACTCGTAAGGATTGGTCCATTCACCTCATAGATGCTTTGTGGGCTTATAGAATTGCTTTCAAGACCATTCTTGGTCAATCCCCTTACCGTCTGGTGTACGAAAAAGCCTGCCATCTACCAGTCGAATTGGAACATCGGGCATTTTGGGTAATTAAGAAATTAAATTTTGATTTGTCAGATGCTAGCACTCATAGAGGACTCCAGCTCTCTGAGTTGGATGAATTGAGAAATAATGCCTACGATAGTGCCCGCATCTATAAAGACAAAACCAAAGCTTATCATGACAAACATATCCTTCGAAAGTCTTTCACCCCTGGCGATAAGGTTTTGCTTTATAATTTTCTTTTGCATATTTTTCCTGGTAAACTTAGATCTCATTGGGAGGGCCCTTATATTGTTCAAAATGTTTTCTCATCGCGTGCAATTGAGATTTTAAATCCAGGTACAGGTGCAACCAGCAGCCAGAGTACTTTTTGACTCTGGGGCCATGCACTCCTTCGTCTCTAATTCTTTTGGGAAGCAAATGGAATTACCTGTCAAGTGTTTGAACCCGAGATTGATAGTTCGCTCTCCGCTGGGAGTCAAAGTGGCGTTGAATGAATACTATGGGCCGTGTACAGTTAGTATTGAGGGCCGAAACCTAGAAGCAAATCTGGTTCAACTCGAGACGGCAAACTTTGACGTCATCTTGGGAATGGATTGGCTAGGCCATCATTCAGCTAGCTTACTATGTGGTGAAAGGAAACTTGTGCTTAAAGATGAGAAGGACAAGGAGTTTAGCTTCACTGGGACCAAGTTACCTAGGAAGCAGAAGTTGATCCTCTCCGCCCTAAAAGCTAAGAGATGCCTAGAGAAGGGAGGAGTAGGGTATTTAGTGTCTGTGGTCGACATCACTGCTAAGGTGCCAAGGATGGAAGATCTAGATGTGGTACGAAAGTTTCCAGATGTATTTCCAGAAGATCTCCCAGCTCTACCTCCAGACAGGGCTACAAAGTTCATGATAAACCTGATGCCAGGGTCGGCACCGGTGTCTAAAGCACCGTATAGGATTGCCCCTACCGAATTAAAGGAGTTGAAGACCTAATTACAAGAACTACTGGATAAGGGCTTCATACGACCAAGCATATCGCCATGGGGAGCACCTGTATTGTTCGTCAAGAAGAAGGACGGTAGCGTACGACTATGTATCAACTACCGAAAGCTGAACAAGTTAACCATCAAGAACCGATATCCTTTGCCTAGGATGGATGATTTGTTCGATCAGTTGCAGGGTTTAAAGGTTTTCTTGAAGATTGATCTTAGATCAGGGCATCACCAATTGAAGGTCAAGGCTGAAGATATTCCAAAGACTGCTTTCAGGACAAGGTATGGACATTACGAGTTCCTTGTAATGTCATTCAGGTTGACTAACGCTCCAGCGTCGTTCATGGAACTGATGAACCAAGTGTTTCATGACATGTTGGATACATCGATCATCGTATTCATTGACGATATATTGGTCTACTCGCAAGACAGGGAGACTCATGCAACACATTTGAGTGCAGCCCTACAACGGTAGAGAAGATAGAAGCTTTATGCCAAGTACAAGAAATGTGAGTTTTGGCAGAAGGAAGTGGCCTTCTTGGGTCACGTAGTATCTGCAGACGGTATCAAGGTAGACCTAAGCAAGAACGCAGCTATAGTAGGATGGGATGTACCGAAATCAGTTTTGGAGATTCGTAGTTTCGTTGGATTGGCTGGTTACTATAGAAGATTTGTAGAAGACTACTCAAGGATCGCCGTTCCACTTACCAGACTAACCAAGAAGGGAGAAAAATTCATATGGACAGATGAGTGCGAAAAGTGCTTTCAGACTTTGAAGTCAAGACTAGTCTCTGTACCTATCTTGACCATCCCAGCACTAGGCTTACCGTTTACCCTATATACGGATGCTTCAGGGTTGGGTCTTGGATGTGTGTTGATGCAAGGAGAACAAGTGATTGCCTACGCATCGAGACAGTTAAAAGAGCATGAGAAGAATTATCCTACACATGATTTGGAATTAGCAGCGGTTATACATGCAATCAAAACTTAGAGACACTACCTTTATGGTGAAAAGTTTCAAATTAAATCTGATCACAAGAGCTTAACCTATCTTTTCACCAGAAGGACCTGAATATAAGACAGAGGAGATGGCTGGAACTACTAAAAGATTATGATTGTGACATTCAGTACCATCCGGGTAAGGCAAATGTTGTGGCTGATGCCTGAAGCAGAAAGTGGGCATTGAAACCTAAGGCAGGACCAAGTACAAATGCCGCATTGTGTGCTGCAGCCTCAAGCTCAATAGACAATGATGAAGAGAACATATTAGAGACTGCAAGAGATCCAGTGGAACAGGGCTTAATTCATAATTTTACATTGATATTCGCAGCTCTGAAGATCTCATCGGATCTATTAGATGAGGTCAAAGTAGCAATCCTACAGGATCCACATCTCAAGACGGTACAAGAAGACCTAGAGTAGGGTAACAGCAATCCTGACTTTACCTTGGATTCAGACATGGTACTCAGGTATCTTGGACGATTATGTATATCTGAGAGTGAGAACTTAAATATCAGAGATCGAGTTATGACAGAAGCTCATTACACTTCATATTCGGTACATCCAGGAAGCATCAAAATGTACCATGATTTAAGAAGATTATATTAGTGGAGGGGTATGAAAGTGGATATACCTCATTTCGTATTCCAATGTCTGAATTGTCAGCAAGTTAAAGCAGAAAGACAGAGACCAACATGTTTACTATAACCACTACCGTAACCTGCATGGAAGTGGGATTGCATCACAATGGATTTCGTCACTGGCCTACCCTTGACACCAAGGTCGGTGAATGCAGTTTGAATTATATTCGATCGACTTACCAAGACAGCTCGATTCATTGCGGTCAGACCTTAGTATACCATGGAGAAGCTGGCCAAGCTATATGTAGATAATATAGTTTAACTTCATGGCATCCCAGAGAGTATAGTATCTGATAGAGATCCCCGTTTTACATCAAAGTTCTGGGAAGGATTACAGAAACCTATGGGAACCAAGTTGAAGTTTAGTATAGCTTTTCACCCTCAGACGAACGGACAGTCAGAATGAACTATTCAAATTTTAGAAGATATGCTCCGAGCTTGTGCCCTAGATTTCAAAGGAGCTTGAGACGAGATGCTATCGCTCATCGATTTTGCTTATAACAATAGCTACCAGGCTACAATTCAGATGGCGCCATACGAGGCACTCTATGGGAAGAAATGTCCTACACCTCTGTTATCGAATGAGGTGGGAGAGAGAAGAATTATAGGACCAAAGTTTGTCGAAGAAACTTGTCGAGTGATTGATCAAATCAAGGAAATAGTGAAGACAGTTCAAGTTTGATAGAAGAACTATGCGGATAACCGATGTCGAGATCTGGAGTTTGCAGTAGGTGACAAGGTATTCTTGAAGATATCACCTGTGCGAGGTCTAAAACGGTTTGGTAAGAAGGGAAAGCTATGCCCCAGGTACATGGGACCATACGAGATATTGACCAGATGTGGTAATGTGGCATATCAACTGCCTCTACCATCATCCATGTCAAGCGTTCATGACGTATTCCATGTATCTTTATTGAAGAAGTATGTCAGGGATCCATCGCACATCTTGACAGTAGACCCACCAGACTTTATAGAGGACTTGACATTTGAAGTAAATACCTGTAATGCTCATAAGTCGAAAGGTACAACATCTTCAAAGCAAGGATATCCACTATGTGAAAGTGCATTGGAAGAGCCAAGATGTAGAAGAAATTACTTGGGAGGATGAGAACGCAATGAGAAAGGAATACCCTAACCTTTTCGATGACCAAGGTACATTAAAATTTTGAGGCCAAAATTTATTTTAAGGGTGGGGGAGTTGTGAAACCTACATGAAAATTTCGGGGACGAAATTTCTTTTAAGGGTGGGGGAGTTGTAAGACCCGTACTCCATGAACCCGATCTAAACCTTGAATTCATGTCGTAACAGGTCTTCTAATCATCACCGGGTCAGACGGGACGAGCGGATGACAAACAGGTATGAAACGGACCATTTAAGTATGAATTTTGTTCATACCGGTCGATGGTACCAGTCTTGGTACTGGTCGATGGTACCAGTCTTGGTACCGGTCGACCGGTATAGCCTGCGCAGCAGACTGCGAAGATCTAGAACCGGATCTCTACGGGTCCTACATTCCAAATTTCGAACCCTAGGACTTTCCTAATCCTAGGAGGCTTCCTAAACCTAAACATAGCCTATATAAACCCCTCTAAACCTCCTATAATCCCTTCCATTGATCCTCATAAACCCTAGAAAGGAGAAAGAGGCTGAAGGAGGAGAAGCTAGGAAGAGCCGATATTGCCGTTCGACGAAGAACACCTTACCGTCAGTCGACGGTGAGTGCTTAAACCTTCTTTTACATTATGACTCTAGGATTATGACTCTAGGATGGTCAGGTTGCTTTGATCAATACCATGCAAAGTAGGTATTGATCTAAAACCCTATTTTACCAATAAACCCTATTTTTGCCGACAAACCCTAATCTAGTTGGTAAACCCTAGATTCGAGTTCTAAGAAGAAGACCGTCAAAGCTAGGACTTGAATGGAGTTGGAAACAACTCTATCTCAGTGCTCAGACCTAGAATGTGTAGGAGGAACCCTAGGATCAATAGGGGATGACCGACGGCAGTCGAGAACCAGACGTATGGTCTTCAGGAGACATATCGATTGACTATACCGGTTGCACCCTGTGCGACTGGTACTACGACCGGTACCTTCCGGGGGCTGGTCTGTGGGGACTAGCTGACCATACCGGTCGCAGGATTCCCCATAGTGCTGCGACTGGTACTGTGACCGGTTAGCTTTGTGAGATGTGTTTTGCCATTGTTGGTTTTTCGACCAACATAAATCTATTCTAACTAAACCTTAATATTATATAGGACTTTGTGATAGCACGTTTGGATCTTGCGACGTGGAGCAAGCTATCAAAGGAGCGTCAGGTAAGGGAATCAGACCTAAACCCTAATAATCTAATGGATAGTAAACCGTTGTTAATAACTATGACTCTATGGATTGATGTTTGTGCATACTCGCATATCATCCTTTACTTTCAGCTATTATTATTGTTCATGCATACTCTCTATGCTAGGATGTGATTGTTAGGCATGTGATTGTTTTCGTTGGTGTGTGGAATGGGAAGGGCCTAGGGTGTGGGATCATTCCTTACACTAGCACCTTTTCATAGTATTCTATCTTAGCATGCTTGGTGCGGGTAGGGCATCAGGGGGAGGACGTGGCACTGTGGTCTCTGGCCTGGTCACCAGACTCTAGTTCTATCTCTATGTCGTAGGGAGTTATGTTGGGATAGGGTCTACCTTTCGTATCGTTCTATCTTAGCATGCTTGGTGCGGGTAGGGCATCAGGGGGAGGACATGGCACTGTGGTCTCCGGCTTGGCCACTAGACTCTAGCTTTATCTCTATGCCGTACGGAGTTGTGCTGGGATAGGACCTACTGTGATGATATATAGGATTGGTTAGTTGTGAGCTCAGTTTGCAAGCCCTCGCCAATAGGGGCTTACGTATTGGTATGGGTAGAGCATCAGGGGAGGTGTTGGCGGTGTTGTTCGGGACGCCTTAGCTCTATCTCTATTCCATCGTAGATGCATGTGGGACGGCAGTGGTGTGATCCACTAAGCAGCTTCACACACTCGTGTATGGAGGTGCGGTGGCCGCCAATCCTTTCTATAGCACATTGCAAACTTAAATCAGACCGTAATATAATATGATTGTTACTCATGCATATAAATGTTACATTGTCTGATTGTCTTACTAAGCTAAGTTGTGAGCTCACCCTTGTGTACACACCATTTTTAGATGTTGACGCAGGTTACACGGTGGATGACTACATGAACGCGCCGGCGTACGGAGGCGTGGCTGCTCTGGACATGCAGGCAGGAGAGGACGAGCATGACGCTTCATGCGAGTGCCCTTTCTACGTGTATCTCTAGGATTTTTCTTTATTTGTTTCAGTTATTTTCGGTTGACATTAAAGTGATGTAAAGATATTTATTTATGTTTGAGAAATTTGGATAATTGAATATTTATTTAAATCTATCAATAGATGCTCAGTTCATTTTATTTAAAGACTTCCGTTGTATTTATTATATTGTGATTGTGGTTATGTGCAATGGTTTGTATGAGTGGACATTATCTTATTGAGATCCTGGTGTGAGCCGTTGGTTCAGTGACGGTTCACTCACACTTCTGGTTCAGCCAAAATTGGGGTGTAACAGTTGTATAAAGCACTTTAGCTCTATCCCTATTCCATGGTGGGTGCATGTGGGGCAGCAATGGTGTTTGATCCATTGGACGATTCCACACATTCGTGTATAGAGGTGCAATGGCCACCTATCCTTTCTATTGCACATTATAAACTTATAAACCAGACCAAAAATATGAATTGAATGCATGCATATGTTTGTTGCATTGTTTTGTTTACTCATTGAGCCGTGATGTGTGCTCACCCTTTTCGACGTCGAATATTTTAGTTGATGATGCAAGTACCACAATGGAAGATTATATGAGTGCTCCCACATACGGACATGCGACGACAATGGAGGCAGAAGTGATGATGGATTCGCATGATTCATCATGCGAGTGCAACTCCTGCGTTTTCGATTAGATTTAGTTTAATTTATACAGACAATATAATTGATTTAATTACTTTAATTTATGTCTTAGTATTTTTGGAGATAATTGGATAATTTATTTACTTTATCATAGCTAGACTCTCAGTTCATTTAATATATAAGACTTCCACTGTCACACCCCAATTCTAAACTAACCAGAATGTTGTGAGTGAACCGTCACTGAACCAACGTTACACCAAAATCTCAATAGGACCGTGTCCACCCATACAAACCATTGTACATAACCACAATCAGAATATAATAAATATAGTGGAAGTCTTTAAATAAATGAACTGAGTATTCTATTGATAAATTTAAATAAGTAGTCAATTATCCAAATTACAAACGTAATTAAATATCTTTACATCTCTTTAAAAGAAATAACTGAAACCAATAAAATAAAATCAAAGGTACACGCAGAAAGGGCACTCGCATGAAGCGTCATGCTCGTCCTCTCCTGCTTGCACATCCAGAGCAGCAACACCTCCATACGCCGAAGCGTTCACGTAGTCGTCCACCGTGTAACCTGCATCAACATCTAAAATGGTGTGTATACAAAGGGTGAGCTCACAACTTAGCTCAGTAAGACAATCAGACAGTGTATCAACATTATATGCATGAGTAACAATCATTTTATGCTGTGGTCTGGTTTAAATTTGCAATGTGCTATAGAAAGGTTCGGAGGCTGCCTCATCTCTATACACGAGTGTGTAGCATCGCACAGTAGATCACACTACCACCGACCCACATGCACCCATCTTGGAATAGAGATAGAGCTAAGGCATCCACTACCTTCCCTGATACTCCACCCATACCAATACATAAGCCCCTACTGGCTAGGGCTTGCAAACTGGACTCTAACTAACCAATCTTATATGTCATCACTGTAGGCTCTATCCCAGCACAACTCCCTACGGCATAGAGATAGAGCTAGAGCATGGTGGCCAGGCCGGAGACCACAGTGCCACGACCTCCCCCTGATACCCTACCCACACCAAGCATACTAAGACAGAATAATAAAGTAGACTCTATCCCAACAGCACTCCCTATGGCATAGAGATAGAGCTAGAGCATGGTGGCCAGGCCGGAGACCACACTGCCACAACCCCCCCTCTTGATACTCTACTCGCACCAAGTATGCTAAGATAGAATACTACAAAAAGGTGCCAATGGGAGGAATGATCCCAGACCCCAGGCCCTTCCCATTCCACACACCAACGAAAACAATCACATCCTAGCATAGCGAGTATGCATGAACAATAATAATAGCTGAAAGTAAAGGATGACATGCAATATGCACAAACACCAATCCACATATTGATTGTTATTTATAACAGTTTACTGTCCATTAAATTATTATTAGGGTTTAGGTCCAATTCCCTTACCTGACGCTCATTTGATAGCTTGCTCTACGTCGCAAGATCCAAACGTGCTATCACAAAGTCCTATACAACATTAGGGTTCAATTAGAATAGTTTCTTAGGGTTTACGTTGGTCAGAAACCAACGATGTTACAAAATTATACTCACAGAGCTGACTGGTTGCATGTACCGATCGCGGCACTGTGGGAAAAACTAACGACCGGTATGGTTAGCCGGTCCCCACAGACTAGCGCCCGGGAGGTACCGGTCGCAACATACCAGTCGCACAGGTGCAACCGGTATAGTCGACCGGTATGTCTCTGGAAGACTATACACTTGGCTTTTTGACTGTCATCGATCATTCTCTATTGATTCCAGGATTTCCCCTACCCATTCTAGGTCTGAGCTTTGAGTTAGAGTTGTTTCCAACTCTATTCAAGTTTAGTTTTGATGGTATTCAACCTAGAACTCGAATCTAGGGTTTATTGACTAAATCAGGGTTTAACGGCAAAGTAGGGTTTAGGTCAATACCTGCTATAATGTGAGAGAAAGGTTTTAACACTTACCATCGACTGGCGTAGAGTGTGCGTCATCGAACGGCAACGACGGCTCTTCCTTCTTCTTCATAGCTTCTTCTCCTTCTCCAATCTCCTTCTCCTCTCTAGGGTCTGTGAGGATCAATGGAAGGGATTCTAGGAGGCTTAGAGGGGTTTAAATAGGCTAGGAATTAGGTTTAGGAAGCCTCTTATGATTAGGAAAGTCTTAGGATTTGGAATTGGGAATGTGGGACCCGCAGAGATCCAATTCTAGATCTTGGTAGTCTGTTGCGCAGACCATATCGGTCGACCCGTACCATTGACCGGTACCATCGACCGGTATGAATGAAATTCATACTTAAGTTGGTCTGGTTGGTCCAATTTCGTACCTGATTGTCATCCACTCGTCCCGTCTGGCTCGATGATGATCGAAAGACCTGTTACGAAATGAAATCAAGGTTTAGATCGGGTTCACAGAGTGCGGGTCTTGCTACTCCCCCACCCTTAAAAGAAATTTCATCCCCGAAATTTGCACGTAGGTCTCACAACTCCCCCACCCTTAAAAGAAATTTCGGCCACGAAATTTGAACGTACCTTGATCATCGAAAAGGTTAGGGTACTTCTTTCTCATCGAGCTCTCCTCCTCCCAAGTAATTTCTTCGACATCTTGGTTTTCCAATGCACCTTCACATAATGGATATCCTTGCTTCGAAGTTGTTGTACCTTTCGGCTTGAGAGCATCACAGGTACCACTTCAAATGTTAAGTCCTCTCTCAAGTCTGGGGGGTCTGCTGTCAAGATGTGCGATGGATCCCTAACATACTTCTTTAATAATGATACATGGAACACATCATGAACCCTTGACATAGATGGTGGTAGAGCCAATTGATATGCCACATTACCACGTCTAGTCAATATCTCGTATGGTCCCACATACCTGGGGCATAGCTTCCCCTTCTTACCAAACCGTTTCAAACCTCGCACCGGTGATATCTTCAAGAATACCTTGTCACCCACTGCAAACTCCAGATCTCGACGTCGGTTATCCGCATAGTGCTTCTGTCAAACTTGAACTGTCTTCACTCTTTCCTTGATTTGATCAATCACTCAACAAGTTTCTTCGACAAACTCCGGTCCTATAATTCTTCTCTCTCCCACCTCATTCCATAACAGAGGTGTAGGACATTTCTTCCCATAGAGTGCCTCGTATGGCGCCATCTGAATTGTAGCCTGGTAGCTATTGTTATAAGCAAAATCGATGAGCGATAGCATCTCGTCTCAAGCTCCTTTAAAATCTAGGGCACAAGCTCGGAGCATATCTTCTAAAATTTGAATAGTTCGTTCTAATTGCCCGTTCTTCTGAGGGTGAAAAACTATACTAAGCTTCAACTTGGTTCCCATAGCTTTCTATAATCCTTCCCAGAACTTTGATGTAAAACGGGGATCTCTGTCAGATACTATACTCTCTGGGATGCCATGAAGTCTGACTATATTATCTACATATAGCTTGGCCAGCTTCTCCATGGTATACTGAGGTCTGACCGCAATGAATCGAGCTATCTTGGTTAGTCGATCGAATATAACCCAAACTGCATCCCCCGACCTTGGTGTCAAGGGTAGGCTAGTGACGAAATCCATTGTGATACAATCCCACTTCCAAGCAGGTTTCGATAATGGCTGTAGTAAACCTGTGGGTCTCTGCCTTTCCGCTTTAACTTGTTGGCAATTCAGACATTGGAATACGAAATGAGCTATATCTGCTTTCATACCTCTCTACCAATATAATCTTCTTAAATCATGGTACATTTTGGTGCTTTTTGGATGTACCGAGTATGGAGTGTAATGAGATTCTATCATAACTCGATCTCTGATATATTTAAGTTCTCACTCTCAGATATACATAATCGTCCACGATACCTGAGTACCATGTCTGAATCCAAGGTAAAGTCAAGATTGTTGTTACCCTACTCTGGGTCTTCTTGTACCATCTTGAGATGTGGATCCTGTAGGATTGCTACTTTGACCTCATCTATGAGATCCGATGAGATCTTCAAGGTTGCGAACATCAATGTAAACTTATGAATTAAGCCCTGTTCCACTGGATCTCTTGCAGTCTCTATTATATACTTTTCATCATTCTCTGTTGAGCTCGAGGCTACAGCACATAATGCAGCATTTGTACTTGGTCCTGCCTCCGATTTCAATGCCCACTTTCTGCTTAAGGCGTCAGCCACAACATTTGCCTTACCCGGATGGTACTGGATGTCACAATCATAATCTTTTAATAACTCCAGCCATCTCCTCTGTCTCATATTCAGGTCCTTCTGAGTGAAAAGATAGGTTAAGCTCTTGTGATCTGGTTTAATCTGAAACTTTTCACTGTAGAGGTAGTGTCTCCAAGTTTTGATTGCATGTATTACCACTACTAACTCCAAGTCATGTGTAGGATAATTCTTCTCATGCTCTTTCAACTATCTTGATGCGTAGGCAATCACCTGTTCTCCTTGCATCAATACATATCCAAGACTCAACCCTGAAGCGTCCGTTTATAAGGTAAACGGTAAGCTTGGTGCTGGGATGGTCAAGATAGGTGCAGAGACTAGTCTTGACTTCAAAGTCTGAAAGCATTTCTCGCACTCATCTGACCATATAAATTTCTCTCCCTTCTTGGTTAGTTTGATAAATGGAACAGCGATCCTTGAGTAGTCTTCCACGAATCTTCTATAGTAACCAGCCAATCCAAGGAAACTACGAATCTCCGCAACTGATTTTGGTGCTTCCCATCCTACTATAGCAGCTATCTTACTTGGGTCTACCTTGATACCATCTTTCGATACTACGTGGCCCAAGAAAGCCACCTCCTTCAGCCAAAATTCACACTTCTTGAACTTGGCATAAAGTTTCTCCCTTCTCAGTCATTGTAGGGCTGCCCTTAAATGTGTTGTATGAGCCTCCCTGTCCTTTGAGTAGACCAATATGTCATCGATGAATACGATGACCGAAGTGTCCAACATGTCATGAAACACTCGGTTCATCAGTTCCATGAATGACACTGGAGCGTTAGTCAACCCGAACGACATAACTAGAAACTCATAATGCCCATACCTTGTCTTGAAAGCAGTCTTTGGAATATCTTCGGCCTTGATCTTCAATTGGTGATATCCTGATCTGAGATCAATCTTCAAGAAAACCTTTGCACCTTGCAACTGATCGAACAAATCATCGATCCTAGGTAAAGGATACCGATTCTTGATGGTTAACTTGTTCAGCTCTTGGTAGTCGATACATAGCCGTACACTACCATCCTTCTTCTTGACGAACAATACAGGTGCTCCCCATGGCGATATGCTTGGTCGTATGAAACCCTTATCTAGCAATTCTTATAGTTGGGTCTTCAACTCCTTCAATTCTGTAGGGGCCATCCTATTCGGTGGTTTAGACACTGGTGTTGACCCAGGCATTAGGTCTATCACGAACTCTGTAGCCCTATCTGGAGGTAGACCTGGGAGATCCTCTGGGAACACATCTGAAAACTCTCGTACCACATCTAGATCTTCCATCCTTGGCACCTCAGCAGTGATGTCGACCACAGACACTAAATACCCCACTCCTCCCTTCTCTAAGCATCTCTTAGCTTTTAGGGCAGAGAGGATCAGCTTTCGCTTCCTAGGTAGCTTGGTCCTAGTAAAGCTAAACTCTTTTTCTTTCTCGTCTTTAAGCACAAGCTTCTTTTCACCACATAATAAGCTGGCTGAATTCTGCCCTAACCAATCCATTCCCAAGATGACGTCAAAGTCTGCCATCTCGAGTTGAATCAGATTAGCTTCTAGATCTCGGCCGTCAATGTTAACTGTACATGGTCCAAAATATTAGTTTAACACCACTTCGACTCCTAGTGGGGAGTGAACTATCAAGCTTGGGTTTAGATGCTTGACAGGTAATTCCATTCACTTCCCAAAAGAAATGGAAACAAAGGAGTGTGTGGCCCCAGAGTCAAAGAGTACTCTGGCAGGTATACCAGCTATATTTACAGTTCTTGAAATTTAATTATCCCTTAGTTCTACATGTTCATACACACAATTAAACAGTAAGCTAAAGAGGAAGGGATAGAATCATACCAGTGACCACATCAGGTGATGCGGCTGCCTCTTCAGTGCTGACTGCAAATACCTTTCCTAGCTGTGGAGTTTGTTTCTTAGGTAGAGTGCAGTTATTTGCAATATGTCCCAGTTGTTGACAATTGAAACATTTAATGCTCGGGTTTTGTCCAGCGAACTGTGGTGGTGGTGGTGCAGTAGTGTTTCTTACAGGCACCATGGTGGACTGAGCCCTGTATGGGCAGAATGGTCTATTATTACCGCCACCTGGCGTCTCAGTAGCGGGTCTCTTCAGTCCCCTGTTCTGAGCAAAGTAATTGTCCTTTTGACTTGATTCAATCACTCTGGCAACCTGTACAGCCTCATTATATACCTTCTTTTCCAGACCCAGGATGTGCTCTCTAATGCTCCCTCATAATCCCATAGTGAATCTACGAGTCTTGGTTTCTTCCTCTTGCATACTTGCCGGTGCAAAGAAAAATAGCTCTTCGTACCTTTGCTGGTAAGCATCCACAGTAGACTGAGACTGCTATAGGTTGAGGAATACTTTCTCCATCTGATCTTTAAAGCTCTTCAGAAAATATTTATCGAAGAAGGCTCCCTTGAATATAGCCCAATCGATCAAAGCGTGCTTTGTCTCCAAATATGCCCGTGTAGAATTCCACCAAGCGTTTGCATCCTCTTTTAGCATGTGCGTAACAAACAACACCTTCTCATCCTCTGTACATGTCATCAGACAGAAAGTCTTCTCCATCTCAGCAACCCATTGTGCAGGCCACAACGGTTTCCCCGGCTTCCCTGTGAATGTAGGGGGTTTCAGTTTTAAGAATCTATCCACTGTTCAACTCAGATCGTGCTGCCCCTGTATATTCATTTCGTACCTTGGTGTTGGGTATGGGTAGGCTCCCTGGTAAGCAAACGACGATGGAAACTGATGCGGTGGTTGTAAATTCTGTCCTTGGCCCATCGGCCCTGGGCTACCATCCGTTGGTAGTGTAGTATATTCCTTCCAGACTCAGGCGTACCTTCAGTGGGAACATAACCCGGTCACCTAAACATCTTCAACATCTCGTTCAGGAATGTCTTCTGCTAAGCTTCCATCTGGTAAACCAGAATCGTGACAATTGTCTCGGAGTTTGTATGAGGAGGGCCTGGTAAATTTGTGGGTGCCTTGGGAACCTGCCCTTCTCCACTCTCCGGGTTCTGGGTTTGCTCTTCAACATAATCGGTTTCCATATTTTCCTCAGTCTGGCGCACCCTAGAGTGGTGACGCTTTCGTGAGCCTCTACGATCGTTTCCGCCTACCATCTCAGATTAGTCTTGTCTGGATTTTTCTCTTCTCCTTTCTCTCCAGTGTCGATTTCTCTCTGGCTCCTGAGTTGCTACAGTCCGACCGGTGATCCTAGAAGTCATTTTCTTCTGATCAAGAGTTAGAATATCACCTCCAAGTAAGTTCTCTCCTTCCATTCATCATTTTCATATCGTTTTTCATGGTTTTATACCCAAAAACTAGATTTTTCTTTGATTGGGCGATTCTAACCGTAGGAACTCTTTTCCTTCGGTTTAGAAAGGGTTTAGGGACCCCTAAGAGCAAAAGCCCTCAACTAATTTGAGGTTCCACCGAAAGGTTTTTGGAAAAATCAAAATTTTCTAGTTTTGACCTAGGTTTTGTCAAAAAAAATCGATTTTTGCTAAATTTCTAAATTTCTTGTTGTTTGTTCTATGTTTGGCTTCCATGAAGTGTTTGGGGGTTACGTAAGTCCTCCTCCCCATGTTTTTGGGTGAGTTCGAGGCTTTTTCTTGATTTACTATCGTTATGCTGTCGAAATTTCGATAATTTCTAACCATTTCTACTTGTTTTTTTTCCTTGTTTTGCAGCTCTAATGGCTCCACGCAGAGGTGCTGGCAAGCGCTCCTATGGTCTAGGCATGCACCTTCTCCACCCGCTTGTACCACAGCTCAATGAGCATTGGTTTCGATCTGAGGCGGCACAAGCCCGCTTCCCTTGGTTCAAAAGGAAGAACATCAAGTCTGGACGGTGTGTAAATTTGGAACAGTTGCAGTGGTTCAATGTGGAGGCCGCTTTTGGAAGACTTGGTTGGTTGCCCGTCATCACATATACGACGACTACCCGTCCCAACCTCGTCAAACACTTTTATGCCAACTTGGAGATAGATGGGGATGTCGACGACTTCAATCAATGTCGAGCGCTCCGCATTACTAGTTATGTCAAGGGTGTTCCCATCTCCTTTAACACCCATCACCTTGCTGATCTTCTGGGGATTCCCAATGATGGGGACTTATTCTATTGTGCCCCTAAG
The DNA here is from genome assembly GCA_028583415.1 of Protea cynaroides. Classification (NCBI taxonomy): domain Eukaryota; kingdom Viridiplantae; phylum Streptophyta; class Magnoliopsida; order Proteales; family Proteaceae; genus Protea; species Protea cynaroides. Next base: position 79,690,917 of record CM053267.1, on the reverse strand, counting down.
ATGAAGGGTTTTCTTATTAACGATCTGCGCCAGGAGATCTCCAAACAACTTCTCAACCCTGGGGTGCCCATGAAGGCTGCTAGTCTGAAGTCCCTGCCTCGAGTTTATAGCTGCATCATCCAGCACAAAATAATGCCCCAGAGCGGCCATTATAGTGAGTTATCTCAGCTCACTCAGTACCTGACTTACTGCGTTTACACTGGGGAGCAGGTTTGCCTTCCCTATATCATAATCAGGACCATGCATCAGGCTACACTACCCGATCAGTCCAGTAACCTTCCTTATGGCCGGCTCATCACCACTCTTCTACAATAGCTACGAGTGAACATGAGGGGTGAGATTGCTGTGGAGGACACTATGACTTCTGACATCGACTGGGATGCCATCCTACGGATGCAGATGGATAATCTGCCTATCAGCGATGAGGATTTGGAGGCTCGTCCTCGCCCACTCAGGAGGGTAGCAGCCACGGCAGCAGCAGCAGCAGCAGCCATTGCTGCTCATGCAGCAGAGGCAACGGGTGATGACGAGGGTAGCGATGATCATTTGGAGGATGTTCCAGTACCAGCACCATAGCCCACCTATGCAGCGGGACCATCCTAGCCACCTCCCGACACCGTGATGGGTATGTTCACGGAGCTCAGGGACTCTCAGCGTGAGATGAGCCGTGACTGAGTCACTCATGATCAGGTGCACTGGCTTAGGGTCACCTATGAGCGGGATTATGATATTGCCAACCCTATTCCTCCTAGGCCCCCTACCCCATGATTGTCTCCTTATTTTTCTCTATCTTTACAGTATTGTTATATAACAAGGTAACTGTCCGGCTTGTGGACCGTACCCTGTAGCACTTTTAACCTTATCACTCTTAATCTTTAATAGAAGTTTTATGGTTCTTCCTAACTAGAGCATGTGTATTATTAAATTCCATATTTAATATAGTATATTATGCTCTTTCTTAATCAGTCTCAGGTATCAAACAGTGCTTATAGTGTGTTTGTATTAAGTTTTTTAATTTTTCTATCTCAGTTCATCGACTTAGTTAAGTGCAATATGGTTTGTTGGACAGAGCCCGAGAGCTCTGATACCAAGTTGTCACACCTCAATTCTGAACCAACCAATGGTGTGAGTGAACCGTCACTGAACCAACGGTTCACACTAGGATCTCAATAGGATCGTGTCCACCCATACAAACCATTGCACATAACCACAATCAGAATATAATAAATACAACGGAAGTCTTTAAATTAATGAACTGAGTATTCTATTGATAAATTTAAATAAGTAGTCAATTATCCAAATTCTAAACGTAATTAAATATCTTTACATCTCTTTAAAAGAAATAACTGAAACCAATAAAATAAAATCAAAGGTACACGTAGAAAGGGCACTTGCATGAAGCGTCATGCTCATCTTCTCCTGCTTGCACATCTAGAGCAGCAACACCACCATACGCCAAAGTGTTCACGTAGTCGTCCACCGTGTAACCTGCATCAACATCTAAAATGGTGTGTACACAAAGGGTGAGCTTACAACTTAGCTCAGTAGGACAATCAGACAGTGTATCAACATTATATGCATGAGTAACAATCATTTTATGTTGTGGTTTGATTTAAGTTTGCAATATGCTATAGAAAGGTTCGGAGGCCGCCTCACCTCTATACATGAGTGTGTAACATCGCACAGTAGATCACACTACCACCGACCCACATGCACCCATCATGGAATAGAGATAGAGCTAAGGCATCCACTACCTCCCCTAATACTCCACCCATATCAATACATAAGCCCCTACTGGCTAGGGCTTGCAAACTGGGCTCGCAACTAACCAATCCTATTTGTCATCATTGTAGGCTCTATCCCAGCACAGCTCCCTACGGCATAGAGATAGAGCTAGAGCGTGGTGGCCAGGCCGGAGACCACAGTGCCACGACCTCCCCCTGATACCCTACCCCTACCAAGCATACTAAGACAGAACAATACGCAAGTAGACTCTATCCCAACAACACTCCCTACGGCATAGAGATAAAGCTAGAGCGTGGTGGCCAGGCCGGAGACCACAGTGCCACAACCTCCCCCTGATACCCTACCCGCACCAAGTATGCTAAGATAAAATACTACAAAAAGATGCCAGTGTGAGGAATGATCCCAGACCCCAAGCCCTTCTCATTCCACACACCAACGAAAACAATCACATGTCTAGCAATCACATCCTAGCATAGCGAGTATGCACGAACAATAATAATAACTGAAAGTAAAGGATGACATGCAATATGCACAAACACCAATCCTCATATTCATTGTTATTTACAACAGTTTATTGTCTATTAAATTATTATTAGGGTTTAGGTCTGATTCCCTTACCTGACGCTCGTTTGATAGCATGCTCCACGTCGCAAGATCCAAACGTGCTATCACAAAGTCCTATACAACATTAGGGTTCAATTAGAATAGTTTCTTAGGGTTTACGTTGGTCGAAAACCAACAATGTTACAAAATTATACTCACAGAGCTGACCGGTTGCATGTACCGATCGTGGCACTTTGGGGAAAACCAACGACCGGTATGGTTAGCCGGTCCCCACAGACCAGCCCCCGGGAGGTACCGGTCGCAACATACCGGTCGCACAGGGTGTAACTGGTATAGTCGACCGGTATGTCTCTGGAAGACTATACACTTAGTTTTTCGACTGCCGTCGATCATTCTCTATTGATTCCAGGGTTTTCCCTATCCATTCTAGGTCTGAGCTTTGAGTTAGAGTTGTTTCCAACTCCATTCAAGTCTTGTTTTGATGGTATTCATCCTAGAACTCGAATCTAGGGTTTTTCGACTAAATTTGGGTTTGACGGCAAAGTAGGGTTTAGGTCAATACCTGCTTTGCATGGTATTGATCCAAACACCCAACCATCCTAGAGTCATAATGTGAGAGGAATGGTTTAACACTTACCGTCGACTGGCATAGAGTGTGCGTCGTCGAACGGCAACGGCGGCTCTTCCTTCTTCTTCCTAGCTTCTTCTCCTTCTCCTCTCTAGGGATTGTGAGGATCAGTGGAAGGGATTCTAGGAGGCTTAGAGGGGTTTAAATAGGCTAGGAATTGAGTTTAGGAAGCCTCTTAGGATTAAGAAAGTCTTAGGATTCAAAATTAAGAAAGTGGGACCCGCAGAGATCCAATTCCGGATCTTGGTAGTCTGCTGCGCAGACCATACCGATCGACCGGTACTATAGACTGGTACCATCGACTGGTATGAATGAAATTCATACTTAAGTTGGTCTGGTTGGTCCGATTTTGTACCTGATTGTCATCCGCTCGCCCCGTCTGGCCCGGTGATGATCGAAAAACCTGTTACGACATAAAATCAAGGTTTAGATCGGGTTCACGGAGTGCGGGTCTTACATTCGCTATTATTTATTTACTCTGATTATGGTTGTGGATGTGTGTGGTTTAAGCAAATGGACACAGCCTATTCGAGATCCTAGTTGAACCGTTGGTTTATTAGCGGTTCATCACATCATTCTGAATAGTGCAAAATTGGGGTGTGACATGCCCCGTAGTCAAAGAGAACTTTGGCTGGCATATTAGAGACACTTACAGTACCTGTAATTATTACTAACATTCAATTTATATTCAACTACAAGTATACCAAGAGTAATTTAAATCGTACCTGTAACCACATCAGGTGATGAGGTTACGTCCTTAGATGTCACCGCAAACACCTTTCCTTGTTGCAATGCCTCTTAGGGTGTGGGCAAGATTTACAAAATGTCCCATTTGATTGCAGCTGAAATACTTGACCTGGCTAGCCTGGCCGCCTTCCTGTTGTGCTACCACTGGGGCAGTCTTAGTTGACCCTGCCATTGGCTGTGATCTAAAAGCTTAAATAGTCTTTGAATTTTTCATAGTTGATGCTTCAGTGGTAGGCCTCTTTAAACCCTGGTTTTGTGCAAAGAAGCTTTCCTTCTTATTGGCATCTAGTACTCTGGCAATCTACATAGCTTTGTTATAAATGTTCTTCTCCAAACCCAGCACATGCTCGCTAATGCCACCCTCAGACCCGTGGTGAATTACCAGGTCTTGGCATCCTCTTATTGCATACTCACAAGAGCAACGAAAAATAGCTCTTCATACCTCTGTTGGTAGGCATCGACGGTCATCTGTGACAGTTGCAAGTTGAGGAATTCCCTCTTCATCTGATCTCGAAAGCTTCTTGGGAAGAACTTCTCAAAGAATGGCTCCTTGAAAACCACCCAAGTTATCTGAGTGTGCTTGGTTAACAGATAGGAGTGGGTTGAATTATACCAATTATTCGCAATCTCCTTTAGCATATAGCTTGCACACAATACCTTTTCATCTTCTGTGCACACCATCACACAGAATATCTTCTCTATTTCTTCGATCCATTGAGCTGGCCACAATAGATTAGACCCCTTTTTGGTAAACATCTACGGCTTTATTTTTTAAAAACCTTTCTACAGTCCTTGTTGTGTCATTCTTCCATGGTGCAACCATCTCATACATCAGCAGCTGAAATGGATACCCTCCTTGGTATCTGCACTGATAGCCACCTTGGTACAATCCTAGTATAGGCGGGATTTTTGGTTGGCCTGCCAGAACTGTGTTACTACAGATCGGTACATTGTTATCTCAACTTGGGGGTACCAGTGTAGCATTAGTAGTAGTTGGCATAGTCAGTCTTAGTGTAGTCAATAACTTTGTCAACCTCTTAGTTGTGCCTGCATTTAGAAGACCAAATTGGTCAAGATCATGGTCATATCTCCTTGAGAGGGTCCAAGTGGTGGATTATGTGTGCCTTGAACAGGTACCCCTTGGTTAGGTACCCCCTGGTCTGCTTCCACTTGGTTGTCAGTGGGTGGTTCCTGCTCAGTCTGGTTATCAATTTCAGCCTTGCTTTGGCAAGCGGTATAACCAGGTTACGACCATTGCGTCGGCTTTTGTGGGTTCGACCTGCCATTTTAGTTTAGTGGTACTTGAGAAGATCTTAAACATTTCACTGTGTATAAGACAACTTTTCAAATAATGGGTCCATAAGTCACAACGTTAGTCTTATACAATGCATGCAAGGTAAAAAAATTCTACATCTAAGGTTGAGCAGAAATTACAATTCCAGGCAACACAAAAAAATAGTCCAGAAGCAATGTCTGGCACTAGTCCCCCTGGACTTGCTTCCTCACAAAATAAAAGGTTCTGTAAACATGTCCGGTTGGAGTCTCTAGTAGTACGACTGTACAGGGTTGTCCGACCAGTGATCCATCCGAACAAATTTTCGCTTTTTGACATAAGGTTAAATTTTTCTTAATTTATTTGTGTTTCTTTTCTTTGTTTTGCAATTCAACCATAACAAGGCAAACATCAGCACTTGCAAAGAATGCCGCATCCACCTTGCGGGATCAGTTGCAACCACCGCGGTTATATGACACCTATCGGTTCCATTCGGCAAAGGAAGAGGCGCAATATCCACTTTTCCAGGCTAAGAGAATAGAGGTGGGTCGCTAAGTGAACTTGGAGGAAGTGGAGTGCTTTGACGTCCAAGCCTCATTTGATGCCATAAGTTGGACGGTTGTCACTTAGTACGACGTGACTACCCTCCCAGATGTAGTAAAACAATTTTATTGCAACCTGAGGCTAGAGGGAAACCCAAATGATCTTGCTTGGGGGAGAGAGAGAGCTTCACATCACTAGCCGAGTGAAGGGGGTTAATATCTCCTTCGATATGGAGCAACTGGTGATGATCTTGGGCATTTCATCACGGGGTGAGTTAGTTTAATTCGAGCCCAAGGAGAGAAACTACCTCACTGAGGATTTTCGTAGAGCTGTTTGGGAGCAGATCCTACAGCCTGGTCACCCCATGAAGGTGAGCAACCTTTAACTGGTGCCTCAAGTCTATTGCCGAATCATCCAACATAACATTCTACCTTAAAGAGGCCACTACAATTAGGTCTCCCAGTTGGGCTAATATTTTACCTTTTGTGTGGCCACTGAACAAGAGGTTTGCCTCCCCTACATCATTATCATGACGATGTACACATCTATAGTGCATAAGTAGACTGGTCACCTCCCTTATGGTCAGTTGGTCACCGTCCTTACATGGCTGGGGGTGGACATGACCAATGAGGACAAATATGAGGAGTCTATAGTGGCAGACCTAGACTAGGAGGCCATCAGGAAAATGAGGCTGCACAATGTTGTTCTCAGTGATGACGAGTTGGAGGCTCACCCACCCACGGCCAGTGAGAGGAGCAGGAGCTGCAGCAGCAGCAGCAGCAACAACACCTGCAAAGGAGGCCGAAGCACATGTAGACATGGACGTTGAGGGTTCCCCGACTCCAATATACCTGCTTATTCCTGAGGCCACACTTCCATAGTTTGCTATAGACCAGATCCTGGCACACCACCTAGCTATATGGGAGGCCTAGAGAGTGACTGACCAAAGCTTGGTGGAGCTCACCTAGAGCCTTAGTGTCACATTGGATCAAGTGAGATGACTATGGGAGGCTTATGAGAGGGACTATGTGGATGAGGATGATGTCCTTGCACCAGCTCCCCCACAAGCTTCTAGTTAGGTTATTGCCTGTTTTATCATCGTCATTATGTATTCACAGGGTAACCATCCGGTTTGTGGACCGTACCCTGCATCTCACATTTGAACTCATCTTTTATTTATGCAGTTGTCTTTTCTTTAATTATCGTGTTATGCTCTTTTTAATTTCACACCTAGCTCAGGTAGGGATTTGGCATTTATTTATCCGTGTTTGTATTAAGGTTTTTATTTACCCTATATCTTAGTTCACTGACATAGGTTGAATACGTATAAATAAGTTTGAATGGCAGAGCCCTAAAACTCTGATACCAAGTTATCACACCCATTTCTGTCAAACCAGAAGTGTGATTGAACCACCAATAAATCAACCATTTAAGCCAGAATCATGAAAAACCGTGCAATTCAAACCAACATTCACAGCCATGCATAACCATAGAATCAGAATATAATATGTAATAGTAGAAGACTTTATTATTGAACTGAGATTCTAGAGTTAAAATAAATAATATCCAATTATCCCAAAATACCAAAACTTAAATTAAAATCCTATTACAATAATTATGACCCAAAAGTAATAACACGCCTCTTAAAGGTACACACAATAGAGATACTCACACGTTGAGTCGTGTACACTGTCCATAGATTGCGTGTCGAGAGCTGTCAGTCTTCCCTATGAGGGTGCATTGATAAAGTCGTCCACCGAATTGTCACACCCCAATTCCGACTGAACCAGAAGTGTGAGTGAACCGTCTCCAAAGCACGGCTCACACCAGGATCTCAATAGACCGTGTCAACAAACCATTCCAAGCAGTCTAAAATAATCAGAGAGTAATAAATAGCAGCGGAATTTATAGGTAAATGTATTGAGCTCTATATGGTAAATAAAATAATTATCCAAATTATTCCATCATTTACAAACTTAAATAATAAAATATTACAAAGTACTATTTTAAATTAAACCATCTCTAAAGGAAAATACAGAATGAGCACTCGCATGATGTGTCATGCTCGTCCTCTACGCGTGCGTCAATGCGGCCAATGGCAACGACGCTAGGCGTCATAAAGTCATCAACCTGTGTACCGCATCAAAATCAAAAGAAAGAATATATTATATATTTATATATATATATATATATATATATATATATATATATATATATATATATATATATATATATATTCGGATGAGCTCACAACTTAGCTCAGTAAGTACAAAACCAATGTAACATACAAAATGCATGAGATAACATTACAATTTGGGTCAGGTATAACTTGCAAAATGCTATGGTAAGGTTTGGCGGCCACCGCACCTCCATGCACGAGAATGTGAGCACACCCAATAGTCAGGCAACAACAATAGGCAACAATCCACACTATTGTTGTTGCCCCACATCACTCACTCCGGTATAGAGATAGGGCTAGAGTCTGGCGGTCAGGAAACAATCCATACTACCACGTTCTCCCCTTGATACCCTACACCGTACCAATATCTAAACCCCTATTGGCAAGCGCTTGCAAGTGGGTTCCGTTTCTAACCAGTCCTATATGTCAATACAGTATCTATGGCCCTACCCCAGCACGGCTCCCTACGACATAGAGATAGTGCTCGAGTCTGGTGGGCAGGTTGAACCACAATCCCATGTCCTCCCCCTGATACCCTATTCACACCAAGTCCGCTAAGGTAGATGGCGATATGAAAAGGTATTAGTGTGAGGATATATCCAGGGCTCCACTCCCCTTCACATTCCATACTCTAACTAAAGACATCCACATGCCTAAATAACCAACATCCAAGCATATGAAATGCATGAATATATAATAATAATTTAACAACTAAAATGTCATGTGAAATGCACAAAATTCAGACAATAAACACAGATACAAAATAATCACAACAGTTTACTGTTATTTGGTTAATTAGGATTTGGGGTCTTGTCCCTTACCTGACGCGTGATAACCAGCCCGCTCTGCGTCATAGGGTCTACTCATGCTGTCTACAGGGCCTACATGATCCTACTCATAGGTTAGAATTAAATTATTAGGATTACAGTTGGTCAGAACCAAGTCTGGCGAAGCAAACAGGCTTCGGTAGACATATCGATCGCGATACCGGTCTCACTGAGGTAGTGAGACCGGTATGTCCTGCTGTATGTATACCGGTCTCACTCAGAGCGAGACCGGTATGCGCCTGCGGTATATACCGCAAGCCCATACCGCAGGACCTTTCAGTCTAGCCGGTATGTCTTGCGGTATGTACCGCAGGGCTATACCGCTGGACTTAGGTCCAGCCGGTATGTCCGACGGTATATACCGCAGGACCAATACCGCAGGACTTATTGTCCAGCGGTTAGGTCTGGAAGTTTGGGTCTGAGAGCCCGATCTCGGATCTCCCTCCCCCGTCGATCATCGGCTTGGTTTCTAGGGTTTTTCCTAAACCATTATAAGGTCCAAATATTCGTTTAGCCTTCTAGGTTTCGACTTATAACGTCGCATCATTCCCAGATTGGATCTTAATGGAAACTAGGGTTTTTAGGGTTCTAGGATTTTGGATCGTTGCGCCGTTTCACGGCTCTGATCTGAAATCCTAACATTACTAAGAGGGTTGGGCACTTACCGGTGTTTGTCGGATGGCGGCATCCTCTTCCAACGGAAAATCCCTCTTCTTGAGCGGTCTCCTCCCTCCTTGTTCATTTTCAGATCTCTTACAGACGGCTAGGGTTTGATAAGGTTTGGAAGGATCATAAGAGGGTTCGGAGGCATATATATATAGTCGGGAGACCGTTCCAGGAAGGTTTCCCACGGTTAGAAACTTTTCAAAATTTTGATTCAGAGTATGGGACCGCTGGAGTTCGTCTCCAGCCGTTATTGTACCTACCGGTCGCACATACCAGTCTCACTAGTGAGACCGGTACTGAGACTGGTATGTAAAATTTATATTTTTACACATCGTTTCTCAAACCTGGATCTCATGGTTCGTCACTCGGCCTCGCCTTCCGGACCGATTATGATTGGGAGACCTGTCACAATGTAAACCATGGGTTAAACCAGATTGTTAGAGCACGGTTCTTACAACTCTACCACCCTTGAAAGAAATTTCATCCCCAAAATTTACAAGTAGGTCTCACAATTCTCCCACCCTTAAAAGAAATTTCGTCCCCGAAATTGAATGTACCTTCAGAGTCGAAAAAAAGGGGGTATTCTTGTCGCATGACATCCTCTTCCTCCCAGGTGATATCTTCCACATCTTGGCTCTTCCAAACTACCTTGACGTAGTGTATAGCTCACCTTCGAAACTGCTGTATCTTTTGACTGATTAGCTTGACTAGTACCACCTCGAAGGTCAAGTCTTCTGTCAAATCTGGGGGTCTGCAACCAGGATATGCGAAGGGTCTCTCACGTACTTCTTCAGTAAGGACACGTGGAAGACGTTGTGGACACTAGACATCGCTGGTGGCAATGCAAGTTGATAAGCCACTTTGCCACATCGAGATAGAATCTCATATGGTCCAACATATCTAGGACACAACTTTCCTTTCTTCCCGAACCATTTTAGGCCTCTTACTAGTGATACCTTCTAAAATACTTTATCACCAATGGTGAGTTCAAGGTTTCGATGCCTGTTATCAGCATAGTGCTTTTGACGCACTTAAGCTGTCTTTACTTGGTTCTTGATCTGATCCACCACTTTGCAAGTTTCCTCCACAAATTATGGTCCTACGATCCGTCTTTCTCCAACCTCATCCCATAACAATGGTGTCCGACATTTCTTACCATACAAGGCCTCATATGGGGCCATCTGAATGGTAGACTGGTAGCTATTGTTGTAGGCAAACTCGATGAGTGAAAGCTTTTCGTCCCAAGCCCCCTTAAAGTCGATGGCACATGCTCGAAGCATATCTTTTAGGATCTGGATGGTCCTCTCTGACTGACCATCTATTTGAGGGTGGAAGGTTGTGCTAAACTTTAGTTTCGTCCCCATGGCCTTCTGTAGTCCCTCCCAGAACTTTGATGTGAAGCGTGGATCTCTGTCAGATACTATACTTTCTGGGACATCGTAGAGTCTGACAATATTTTCTACATATAATTTCGCCAGCCTTTCCATGGTGTATTGCGGTCTGATAGGGATAAATCTTGCAGTCTTGGTGAGACGGTCTACAACTACCCAAACTGCATTTACTGACCTCAGAGTCATAGGTAGGCCAGTGACAAAATCTATGGTAATACAATCCCATTTCCATGCTGGCTCAGGTAATGGTTGCAATAAGCTTACGGGTCTCTGTCTTTCCGCTTTGACTTGCTGGCAGTTTAGACATTGAAATACATATCTGGCCACATCTGCCTTCATACCCCTCCACCAGTACATCCTCTTTAGGTCATGGTACATCTTTGTGCTCCCAGGATGTACTGAATATGGAGTGGAGTGAGCTTCCAACATGATTCGATTTCTGATTTTCAGATCTTCATTCTCAGGTATGCATAAACGTCCATGATATCTGAGTACCTTGTCCGCTTCTAAGGTGAAATCAGGATTGGCTCGACCCTTTTCCAAATCTTCTTGTACTGTCCTGAGGTATGGGTCCTGTAGGACTGCTGCTTTTACCTCCTCCTTCAGGTCAGGTAAAATCTTTATTGCTGTGAACATAAGAGTAAACTTGTGTATCAAACCTTGCTCCACTGGGTCGTCTACTGACTTTATTAAGAGTTGTTCTTCATTCTCTGATGAGCCAGAAACTGCAACACACAAAGCTGCATTTGTACTTGGGCCTGTTTCGGGGTTCGATGCCCATTTCCTACTCAGAGAATCAACTACAATATTTGCTTTACCAAGATGGTACTGAATGTCACAGTCGTAGTCCTTGAGTAGTTCTAACCACCTCCTCTGCCTCATGTTCAGGTCTTTTTGGGTGAAAAGATATGTCAGACTTTTGTGGTCAGACTTAATCTAAAATTTCTCACCATACAGGTAGTGCCTCCAAGTCTTGATAGCATGAATGACTGCTGCCAATTCTAGGTCATGAGTAGGGTAGTTCTTCTCATGCTCCTTCAATTGTCTCGATGCATAGGCGATCACATGTTCTCCTTGCATCAGCACACATCCCAGTCCCAAACCTGAAGCATCTATATACAGCATGAATGGTAGGCCTAGAGCAGGAATAGTCAATATAGGTGTTGAAACTAGTCTTGACTTCAGTGTCTGAAAGCATTTCTCACATTCTTCAGTCCATACGAACTTCTCCCCCTTCTTGGTCAACCTGGTGAGTGGAACGGCAATCTTGGAATAATCTTCCACAATCCTTTTGTAATATCCAGCTAAGCCCAGGAAGCTACAAATTTCAGCAACTGTCTTCGGCGCCTCCCATCCTACTATGGCTGAAATTTTGCTAGGATCCACCTTAATTCCTTCTGCAGATACCACATTACCCAAGAAGGCACTTCGTCTAGCCAAAATTCACATTTTTTGAACTTTACATAGAGCTTCTCTCTTTTTAGTCTTTGTAATGCCGCTCTTAAATGCATTGCATGCGTCTCCTTGTCCTTAGAGTATACTAAAATATCATCTATGAATACTATAACCGACGTGTCCACCATGTCATGGAATACTTGGTTCATTAGCTCCATAAATGATGCAGGTGCATTGGTCAACCCAAAGGACATCACAAGGAATTCATAGTGGCCATATCTTATTCTGAAAGCTGTCTTGGGAATGTATGCCTCCTTGATCTTGAGTTGATGATACCCTGACCTCAGATCAATCTTTGAGAATACACTTGAACCTTGTAGTTGATCAAACAAGTCATCTATTCTAGGTAGTGGGTACCTGTTCTTGATGGTGAGCTTGTTTAACTCTCGATAGTCCATACAAAGACATACGCTACCATCCTTCTTCTTGACAAATAGCATAGGTGCTCCCCAAGGTGAGATACTCGGCCTTATGAATCCCTTGTCTAATAATTCTTGTAGCTGGGTTTTTAATTCCTTCAATTCTGTAGGAGCCATCCTGTAGGGTGCCTTAGACATAGGCGCTACCCCTAGTAGGAGGTCTATCACAAAATTCGTCGCCCTGTCTGGTGGTAATCCGGGTAGGTCATCTAGAAATACATTAGGAAATTCCCATACTACCTCGATATCTTTCATTTTTGGCAAGTCTGCGGTCACATCCACAACTGATACAAGGTATCCTACTCCCCCTTTCTCTAAGCATTTCCTTGCTTTTAGGGCTGAGAGTATAAGTTTTCTCTTTCTAGGCAACTTAGTCCCTTTAAAGTTGAACTCCGTTTCTTCACTGTCCTTGAAAACTAATTTCTTTTTAGCACATAACAGGCTTGCTGAATGCTGAGATAACCATTCTAGTCCCAGAATGACATCGAAATCTGACATCTCCAACTGGACTAGATTGGCTTCCAACTCTCGTTCTTCAATATGTACTGAGCAAGGCCCATAATACTCTTCTAATACTACTTCCATTCCCATGGGGGATCGAACTAACAAACTTGATTCCGAAGTCTTGATGGGTTGATTTAGTCTTTTCTCGAATGATACTAACATAAAGGAATGGGTGGCCCCTGAGTCAAATAGGACTCTGGCGGGTACCCCTGCTATATTTATTGTACCTGAGGTTTTTAATTTGTCCTTTAGTTTTATATGCGCACACAATTAATGCAGTAACTAAGGAGTAAGTATAAAATCATACCAGTAACTACATCTGGTGATGCGGTAGCCTCCTCTGTAATAACAGCATAAACTTTGCCTTGCTGCTATCCATAGATTGCGGGTCGAGAGCTGTCAGTCTTCCCTATGAGGGTGCATTGATAAAGTCGTCCACCGAATAGCCTGCATCATTAGGTAAAAAAAAACGATATCATGGGATGAGCTCACAACTTAGCTCAGTGAAGAACAAAACAATACAACAGGCAAAAATGCATGAGATAACATTCAATGGTCTAGTAAAGCTTGTAATGTGCTATGGTAAAGTTAGGCCTCGTATCAAACAACTAATCCTAACTTCCATACATGAGAGTGTGAGCACACCCAACGATCAAGCTACAACTAAAACCACTATCGCCCTACATCACTCACTATGAGATAGAGATAGAGCTAGAGGCTAGTCGAATCACACACCGCCAGGACATCCCCCTGATACTCTACCTCATACCAGTACGTACACCCCTACTGGCAATGGCTTGCAAACTAGGGATCTGTCATTAACTAATTCAAATATGTCATCAAAGGTGTATCCATGGCCTTACCCCAGCAGTGTAGATATGGTAAGGTCAATGGCGATACAAAACAGTGTCAGTGTGAAGAATGGCCCAAGGCTCCAACCTCTTTCCACCCATTATACAGGCTAAACAAACACATGCTCTACATCAATCTCATAACAGTTAAATAACAAAGCATAAACAATAAAAAAAAAATATTGGATGACATGTTAAATGCATATTACACCATACAACATGCAAGGTTCATTAAACCTTAAGTGGATTCAAGGTGTTCTATCCCTCACCTGTCGAGTAAATGTTAAACGGCTTTTGAGTTTCAGAGACTAATCCTTGCTCGTTCACGAATCCTAAATAAACAACACAATTTAATTAAATTCAAATTCAATCTAGACAGAAGTTATCTAGATTCACTGTTTGGAAGGGAAGAAAGTCCCACAGGACATTGTCCAGATGTACACTTTAGATGGAAAGTCCATTCGGAGATCCCACTGGACAAGTATAGGTCCATTCTGTGAGGGTCTCCGGAGGCACGTCCAGTATGACGGTGGTGCCACCAGGCATCCTTTTGGACATCCTTCTAGGACTTCCTAAGAGTGTCCAGATGCACCTCCGGTGGCACTCTTTGTGCTAATGGAGATCACACTGGAGACTTCTCTGGACTTCCTTCAGAGAAAATTCGTAGTCTCTCTCTCTCCAGAGTCAAACCTTCAACTCTTTCTAGGGTTCATCCTACACTGTTCTATAGCCAAGGGAACGTTAGGGTCTAGATCTTCAATCGAAACACAGCCCATTAACCCTAGTTTTTTTACGGTGTTTCGACGTAAAGACCAACTCATGTAAACTAGTGGTACATTCGAGGTTCACCAATGGTGTTGGGGAATGATCAACAACCATTGATGGGGATGATCTCATTCTCATGCTCCACCTAACCTCTCTACAATGATTAGGGACTTACCGTAGGTTTTGTGACGAAGCTAACAGTAAACCGACAATGAGTCCACGCTTGGAGGTCCTCCCCTTTGCACAAACTCCTTCTTCTCCACAACTTCTCTCTCAGATCTCTCTCATCTCTCTAGGGTTTCATAAGAGCATGTAAAGAGATTCAACTAAGAGGAGAGCTCTTATATGGGAAAAAGTTTCCGTGGAAGGAACTTTCCCACGCATGGAGAAGGAAACTCTGCTTGGGTTTTTGGAAAGTGGATCCCACAGGATCATGCATAAATTCTAATTGTTTGGGGGCATGTCTGGCAGCAGGCCCAGACGACCAGACAGTACAACCAGTGCGACCGAACAAGGTCATAATTGAAAGTGTTATTACCTTGACACGTGGCTTTGTCATCCGACCGTCTTGTGTGACCTGGTTACGATAGGAAGACCTGTCATGACACAATAACCCACGTTAGACCGGGTCCATGGAGTGTAGGTCTTACATGAATCGTCGAAATATTCTAGCTCATCGTTACTTCAGCCTCATTTACGTATTAAAACCTAGCATGGAAAGGAAAAAACCAACATTAAACCAGGTTTTCAGGTGCAGGTTTTACAATTTTGAACCGATTAATTGATTAAAAACTGATATTTGACATTCTCAGAGGGATCCATTTATAATTTTATATTGAGGTGAATAATGAGTATGTTGCCCACTAATCTCATCTTTCGTGACAACTCCCATTTACCATTCTATCAGTTTGATACTATATATATACACACAAATCAACAATGAAATTTGCTGAGGGAGGAGGAAGCAAAACCAAATTGGGCTTGTAAGGTGAGGAAAAATACACACATACAAATCAACAATGGAATTTGCTTAGGGAGGAGGGAGCAAAACCAAATTGGGCTTGTAAGGTGTGGAAAAAATCAATAACACCTACCAACTTAGTTTTGGTGTGGAGATGGTATCATAAGAAGCTGCCTACAGATGATTTGATTAAAAGAAAACAGGTGAATCTCACATCAAGATGTTATCTATGCAAAAAATAGGAAGAGACATTTGAGCACATCTTCACAAATTGCATTGTTGGTGATAGGGTATGGAATGAAGTGGTTGGTCTATTCGGCTTTCAATGGATAGTCATTTAATCAACATAAGATCTGTTTGGATGGTGGACAAGGAAAGGCCGAATTGCTCCACTAAAAGAGATATGGGATCAGGTACTTTATATCTTGCTTTCTTGTTTATGGTATTCAAGGAACTAAAACTGTTATAGGAATATAACTCCAACAATACTGATGATCTTGACAATGGTGAAAAAGGGGTGCCAAGAACTATCTATTTTAAGCCCATGCTTGATAAAATCAGGAAAGGACCTACGGATTGCAAAAGAGTTAAATCTCTAAACTAAAGCAGGTATTAGAACTTCAATACAACAACTGGTTTGGAAGGCTCCACTCCGATTATGGCATGGAAAGTTAATGTTGATGGGTGTTGTCTAGAAAACCTAGGACAGTCATCGGCAGGCGGTGTAATATTAGATGAGCATGGTCGTGTACTCTTAGAATTTACACAGTATTTAGGCGCAACAACAAATTTTATGGCTGAGTTTAGAGGTGCTATAAGAGGCATTTAGGAGGCAAGAAAGCTAGGCTATACCAAAATATGGCTAGAGAGTGACTTGGGAACGGTGATCACTTCTATCAGACCAGCCAAAGTGCCGTGGGAATGCATGCAAGAATGGAGAGCCATTATTTAGGATTGTGCACACTGTAAAATGAGGTAGACTCACTGTTTCAGAGAGACGAACACAATGGTAGATAGTTCAGCCAAAAGGGGAGCTTTTGATAGGAGATTAAACTTATGGGGGGCTTGCCCTGACTTTGTAGCTAAAGAGGTGGTGTGGGATGTCGATACAGATTTACCTAGTTCTTTTGATTTTGGCCCTGAGTAAATTTTTGCTGATGGCAATGCCAAAGATGGGAACTATGTTCATATAGATTTAGGCCACTATTGGGCCCTGTTGATGGTATTGCCGAAGATGGGATTGCACCAATACATGACTTGTATTACATTTAAATACTTTTTTTTTTTCTTTTCTAAATTTATCCAAATTGTTGACCTTCTAGCAACAGTAAATGTAGGAAGTATGAAAGGAAAACCATTAAGAAACGTAAAATGAAAAACATTTAAAAACTGATAAATTGAAATTGATTAATGGTCAATTTTTGTAAGCATTTTGGAACCTTGTTAATAAACCATTCGATTTTGGTAACCCCTTTTACATATTGAACCAAACGGGAACAATACAATTAAACCGAAACTATACTGTTTAATGCATCATGTATGCCAATGCATCTAGTCTTCTATTGGAGTTCGGATCCTCCCTAGTGGCTGGGCCACCCAATGAGGGATTAGATTGGGAAAAGATCTTCTATAGCACGCCTATGTGGCACTGCTGATCTTGACCATTTAAGTGCATTAGTCTTGTGTTCTGATATACTCTCAATGGTCAAGATCAACACTACTACACAATGGTGTTACAGAGGATCCCAATATTATCAGATGACTGAGGATCACTCAGTGTACACCATCGGATCCCTCACTAGGCTCCCTGATTGCGGGAGAGGATTTGGAGGCCTTCTTGTCTCTAACTTTTCAATTCAATATTTTACCACTTGTTAAATTCTAATTGAATGAAAATTGAAGATGAATGGAACCTAGGCCTCTATTTTTATATTAAAAAAAAAATTCTTTTCCGAGAGTCGAAAAGCCTGATCATGAATTCATGACTCAAATAATCGATATTGGAACAGTCGGATGGGACGATTCATATCGGTTTTGGAGTTCATCCCCAGATCTGAATCGTCTCTTCCCTGTACTTCAGGGAGGAGGGAAACGCCCCCGTCAAATGGCTGACGTGACTCTCGGGAAAATCCGAGCCCCACGTCCTAGCCGACACCCCCTGTTGGCTCGGCTTGTCGGTTGAATGTTGGCTCGGAAGTGGAGTTCGGATTTTCCCGAGAACCACGTGTCAGCCATCTGACGGAGGCGTCTCCCTCCTCCCTGAAGTACAGGGAGAAGACGATTTGAATCCCTTATCCCCGAATCCTGTTTTAAATATCAGAATTGAATGCGAATTCTGATTTCACACAAATGGATATATCCGATTCGATCCGTTTAGTCTTATGTTTAAGACGCATATATCCTTAGGGGATCCACATCATCTCCTCCTTGAGATTCGGGAGGAAGGGCGGCGGTTTCGATGGATGGTCGACACCTGGCTCTTGGGTGAATCCGAGCCATCCATCTTAGCCGACACCCCTGTCGGTTCAGTTTGTCGGCTCGGGTGTCGGCTCCGATGGACGGTTCAGATTCACCCGAGAACTAGGTGCCGGCCTTCCATTCGGACCGCCATCCCTCCTCCCTCCCTCCTCCCGAATCTCAGGGAGGAGACGATTTGAATGCATCCTTAGGTTATAAGTATATATGATCTTTGTCATCTTATCCTCTCTTTCTCTAGCCGTCTTGCGTTTAAGCCTGAGAGAAAGAAGGTGAGACTAGGGTTTTAAGTTCCGACTTTCGACCGCCGACCGCCGACCGCCGACCGCCGACCGTCGACCATTGATTGCGGCCTGCAGACCGAATTTCTCCATCTCTTGTGAGTTTTCCTTAAATCTCGGGTTTTGGCTCTTTATGGACAAGGAGAGGTGTGTTTTCATCGATTCCTTGTTCGAACCTTGATAGGCCTCTGTGGTTTTTATTATATTGCTATGGCGTCTTCTCTGAGGAATGAATTCTCTGTCCTTGGGTCGAATTAGATTGAATTGAAAACAGATAGGGTTCTTCTCGGGTTTTGTCCAATTATTGGGTCTTTGCAGTTTAAAGAGTTGAAACCCTCAGATCTCCCGGTTTTGAAGAGCGAATTTAAAGGAGCCCAAGTGTTCGTTTCAGTCTTTTAGATCAGTAGGTTTCTAAAACCTATCCTTTAAGTGATTGGAACCCTATCAGTTTGTGATTTTTCCCCTTCCTCTTTAGACTGGACGGTTTCTGAAAACCATGATTTCAATGGTCTTTCATACGGAGAGTTTCTTCTAGATAACCATCTTTCTAGGTTTATGCAGCTTGATTAAACCACATGGACGGCTGATTAAGTTATAACGCTTTATATTTATTGTTCCAGGATGCTTCATGCTTCGTATGGATTCGAATTGTTTTTTTTACAAATCCGGCGGATTTGGGATCTGTTTCGGATAGGATAATGGTGTATCGGATTTGAATTTGATAATGGTGTATCGGATTTGAATTTGATCCGTTTATATCTTTACACCTAATGGACTTCCTTTTCTACGCAATAAAACCCTAACAACATTCTTTCAGATCCTATCTCTTTCTTTCTGTTTGCTTTTTTTTTTTTTTTCATTAGCATTGATTTAGCTTCTCTCAGTCTTCTAAAGCAGCAATGAAGGTTGTCGCCGCATATTTGCTCGCTGTGTTGGGCGGAAATACCAGCCCTTCCACGAATGATTTGAAGAATATCCTGGGATCAGGTATTACTCTATTTAATGTTTTTATTTTCTTTGATTCTTATTGATAATTAGGGTTTTTTGCATATTTGTTGATATATCTGTGCTTGTGGACGAGCTTTCAACATTTGAAAACGGGTAATTTGTTGATTGTTGGGGGCTGTTCTGTTCGAATTGGTTTATCTAGGTTCAGGTTTTATGGATCCTTGTATTCTTGCTGACTTTGCCTGGAATTGATTTGGTTTGGTATTTGCTTAATTCTGGTAGCTGATTATTTGCGTTGGTATGTGGTTTAGTTTAGCATTAATTAAGTACTCATACTGGCATTGCACCTTCTGATTATGGATTTAACTATTGTCAGGAATTTATTGGTGGGTTTTTTCTCTGTTGTTTCTTCCATCTATTGAGAAAAACCCCTTTGATGCATCTTTGCTGGGTAATCTATTATGACCTAAAGATAATGCTGTCAAGTTGCAGGGACAGAAAGTGTCATCCGACTAAGAGTGTTGTGTTCAGTGTTGTGTTATTGTCTTTTGTTTAAGCCTCCTAACCAGCATAGCTTTTGAGTGTCGTTATTCTAAGTTATGGTGTCTTATATGATTTACATTGATTGTGTTATTCTATTATGGTGGTTACAGGGAGCTGGTATAATTTGAGTCAATTCGTACATCTCTTTACAAAAGCAATGGTCTCAGTTTTCATTAATTTGGATTGGAGTTTGTGAAACATGGATGGGTGACTTATTATGTCGGGCTCTATTTTTTCTTTTTCTGGGTTGCAAACATGGTCTCAATTAGGAGAATATAATTCTAAGTCTATTATTATATGCTTGAAATCAATGTTGGTATGTATGTAAACTGGTTTCTGATACTGGGTATGGCATTTTTTCCTTAAGAAATAACATTTGTTAATTTTTTTTCCTGTTGTAAAGATGTGACAGTTATTTGGATTTGCAGTTGGGGCTGATGCTGATGATGATAGGATTGCGTTGCTTCTCTCTGAAGTTAAGGGAAAAGACATTACAGAGCTTATTGCATCTGGAAGGGAGAAGTTGGCTTCAGTTCCTGCTGGTGGAGGTGGTGCCATTGCTGTAGCTGCTAGTGGTGGTGGGGGTGGTGGTGCTGGTGCTGCACCTGCTGCAGAAGAACCAAAGAGAGAGGAGAAAGTTGAAGAGAAGGAGGAGTCTGATGATGTAAGCATTTGCATAAAATCCATTCTGAATCAGAATTGTATGCAACGTCTAATGCACTGGATGCCATTTTGGATTCTAATACCTCCCAGGATACCAAATATGATTCATACTTTGGTACAAGGACTATGACTCCAACTTAACTAACTAATAAAGTAAATCACATGTATTTAACTCCCATCTTTATTATAGGCCCATTAAAGTAGCTTATTACAAATAAAGCCTTTAGGGCCAGATGGCCATACAAGTGTTAATCAGACTTACCCAAAAAAAAAAGTGTTAACCAAACCAAAATTTATTTTTAAATTAAACCCACTGCTGTGATTCTACTCCATCAACCAGGCTTCTCTAGAATAGTTTTTTCTGGCATTGCTTCTGAAAAACCTGCTAAAATGAACTTGCATCCAAAATGTCATCCTTGCTCTATATGCTTATCCTTCTTCCTATATTTGGTTTAAAACCTGCTTCACTCAATCAGCTCTACCTTGCTAGAATTTTTGTACTACAAGCAGCTCTAGCATCCTAGAATTTTTGTTTTTTCATGTTTAGAATATCAATGAACCCTGTCTATTTGTTTGTTCTATCCTTATGTTCCTTTTGTTTTCATTGTTACAGGACATGGGCTTCAGTCTTTTCGACTAAGGGATTTGCTGCTGGTCTTTATATGATGAAGCCTTTTCTTATGTTTAAACTGGTGAGATTTAGAAAATTTTGGATAAGCATGATGTAAACATAGGGTTGCGAATTTGTTAGAATCTTTATGATTTTATTTTATTGTATGACATTTTAGAGGACGCACAAATATGCGCTTTTAACTTAATTGGATTAATGGAACAAAAATTGTGTTAAGCTAAATTGTTTTCAAAGCTGTTGAGAAGGTATATCAGTACATGCTGTTGATCTAGACGTTTGAGTTATGGGCCCGTGAATAATTGGGAGACTCAATACTTAGTGATGATTTTTTTTTTTTTTTGGGTAAACATACTTAGTGATGATTACTGTATGGAGTCAACTATCTTTTTAACACAATACTCAATTTGGATATGATCCGGCTGGACCAGCACTAGATATAGGCTCTAGCCTGGCCTTGGGTTTGGGTCTAACACCAGGCCTAAGGCTACCCAAGGTATGAACTTGTTAGGGTCCTGGGCCTGTTTGGGTTTCTAAATTTTGTTATGTAGTTGGTATAGGTTTCCATTGATTCTTTCATGTACATATGCTTATAAGGTCGTGTTATCATACTCATTTTTTTTTTTAACTTGAGTAATTACTGTTTCAGATTACATTTAAATCTACACTTGCATCTTGTCGTCACGAAAGCACGTATTCTTTCATTATGATTATAAACACTAGGGCGGCTTGCTGAATTCAGGTGGGCTGGAACAAAGAATGCCTTCCCAGCTTCCATCATATTGAACTAGTCACAAGGGGTAAAAGGTATCTAGATATTCTGTATCATCCTAATCTTGTTCACCCTGAACTAGGCCTCTGCAGTTGACACTTGACTACTAGTTCGGGGCCAAATTTTGCCACAAGAATTATTCAGGCTCCGTAACTTGAGAATATAATAAAACATGGGCCATATTATAGACTGGTTGAGGGAAGCCAATAAAGGCTCCCCTTCACGCCAAGTACTTTTGATTTGCCATAACAATCTGTTTTATAGTCAAAATAAAGCCTGGTGTGAAATGGGTAAATAAGGTTAAAATGTATTGATACAATCGAAGTGAGCAACTGATGTGTTCTTAGGTTAGAGGGACACAGCTGTTCTTAATGTTGCATTCTTATAAAAGAGTGTGAATTTGGATTTTTAGGTTTAGATGTTTAGACCTAGATTGTTGATTTGAAGGAACACAACTCTATAATAGGTTATATTCAAGAAAGTCTTCATCTTTATAAATAGAAGATGAAAAATCCTCTTGGAACAATGATTATGTACAAATGGGGAACTGTTTTCTCTCTTTCCCTCTTCCTCCTTAGAGCATATTTTGTACTGTTTTCTCTCTTTCCCTCTTCCTTCTTATAGCATATGTTTTTTGAGTCAATTTTTTAATCTTAAACACAATTATGAAGTTCTCTAAGGGATGCATATAACTAGTGCAAGTTTGTTGCAGAAAGATAAATACTATTTTAGGATTGTACTGATCGTGGTATGACTAAGCCTATGATATTATCATCTTGGTACAATTATTCTATCCGTATCACTCTTGCCACATGATAAGTCAATTCTCATATAGGGCGAGTGTCACCTCCATTTTGTTTTGGGTTCTATAAATATTTTGTATTAAGAAAGAGTCCTGAACAATCATAAAAAAGAAGTGACGACCAAAAAGGGGAGCTTCTACCCATATATAAACGCATTGTTAGGAGGAAGAAAAGCAGGTTACAAATTCCCACTCCATTACCCTGACAATACACATCCCGAAATATAACTGCTTCTAATCAAGTAAAAGAAAATATAGATAATCCTCAATGAGTAAGCAATCCGCCAAACAAAAGTAGAGACTTATTTATTAAACAAGGAAATAATCAGAAGAGGATCTGTTTTTAATATTAATTTTTTATAACCTCTAGTAATTGCTAATTACACTCTTCATGGACTGCGATAGCTTCAACCACATGTACATAACTATAACCAACAGAATCGAATAACCTCTCAAAATGTGTCATTCGGAATCATGTCAAGAAGCCTTCCAGCGCATGCTAATCCTGGAGCAACATGACTTGGACCATCAAAATTTACTTTTATAAAAGGCGGATGTGGCGATAACCATTGACAGCAATTAATATCCTTTGGATATGTGCTTCCCCCTCATAAAAGATATTTTCTTGTATTCTAAGGCAAAGGGATTGCTCGAAAAAGAGAAACAAGCCCTCGTTCCTCCTAAAAGCCAATTATTCTCACATAATGTAAGAAATTTTTTATTCCTTTTTAAGTGTTTTTAAACAGCATAAATAGCTAGAAGAGAAATTACTATAATTGCATGGAAAAACCGCCGATGTCATCCTGATTAAGGGAATAATACACCCTCAAGGACATGTGTCTACATACCTGGCCTAACTTTCACAAGACATGTGGTTCGCTCAAGTGTTGATGAATCAGGTCCTTTAAATGGTCACCACAGAACCACCTCAGCCGGCTCAGCTACGTTTATATACGCTCAGCACCCACCTCTGCATGACCCAAGAAAAAAAAAATAAAATAAAACAAAAAAGCACCCACCTCTGCACGGAACCATGTGGAGGTCCATGTGCCAGACCCCACAGCATGAAGCACCATGTGTTAAAGGTGTCTAAATTGTTTCTTGCGGTCGTGTTGTCCGCAGGGTCGGATTCAACGCTCACCCCTAATTTATGACGGATGGTCGACGACCCAAACCCAGATCGCGGCGGAATCGGCGCAGGAGACGATTTGATTTTAATAGTTAAAATATCCCACCCCAACATATATAGACACGTGGTTGAGAAGAAGACTCCTAGCTTTGCATGTACAACCAAGTGTAGCCCTGCAAAGCATCAAGCACGATGTAATCAGCTGCGTACTAACTCCTAATACTACCACCTCATCATTTTGAGACACGTACAGCATCCAAGGTCATTCCCATGAATCCTAAATACCCCACACTTCAAAGGTAAATTATTGAAATATTTTTACAGCCAGACATTCTCTCTTTACATTGCTTTGACAAAATCCACACTAAGGAACTTGGATTCTTCCTATCACAAGTTCCATATGCATTGAAGTGGTCTTAGGATTATTAAACCCGTCCAAACGTGTCTGTTTATTTTTTCTGTAAATTCGAGCTAATCTGGAAAAGATAGACATCTTCCGACATCAACAACAATTCCACCTCAATCTCCACCCTCTAGCTATCCACGTAAATTTCCTCTGATCACCACCACTAAGATGTGATCTAGATCATCCACCAAGAAGTCAACCCATAATTAAGTAAGACTCAAAGAGTACCCCAAAATTGCTGAGTTATTTAAAGTAAATAATACATGCATATTGTATCTGACCAAATATACATTTGCATTTTATTAAAATAACCTAATATATTCTTCATTAATTATAAAAAAAAAAAAAAATTAGGATTGGAAATGGTGCATGCATGTGGATCCACATCGTCTCCCGCCTGGGTTTGGGCAGAAGACTGGGCAGCCTAGATGGATGACCGCCATGTAGCAGTCGGAGGGATCCGAACCCTCCATCCGAGCCGACCCCCCAGTCGGCTCAACTTATTGACTGGACGATCGGTTTGGATGGAGGGCTCAGATCCCTCCGAGTGCTATATGGTGACCATCCATCCAGGCCGTTCAGTCTCCCACCCAAACCCAAGCAGGAGACGATTTCTATACGCATGCATGTATCCATAATCCATCTCCAGTCCAATCGAATCCGATATTATTGTTTGTACTATATTGAGCATAAAATGCACCGGACACGAATACAAATCCATTGACAACCCTAGTTCTTCGTTTCTTTATTGTTAGAACTTATACAACAAGCCTTCGAGCTGATGATAATAATAACTTAGAATTAAAAAGGCACTTTCTTTAAATAAAAAAAAAAATGTAATTATTACTTTGGACGAATAATTGCACCCTTGATGACAAGCCCAGTCTTCCAAAGCTTTATTTTCTCGCCCTTGATTTCCCAGAGGGAGAATTTGATCTTTCCTTGCATACCTTGATATGTCTTGAATTCACCTACCACAGTTTCTAATATTTGTTTCTTAGGCTTGGAAGAAAAATCCTCTTGACGTTCCAGCTTCGTTCCATCAGGAAGTATGAGTTTCAAGTTCACTGGAATATTCCATCCAGAAGCTGCATCTTTCAACGACATCACAAATACCACCTCATACATGACATCTGGTGTCAGATCTGATGTTTCAATCTCTCCACGCACATCTAACCACATCACCTTTACGAGAAATACTATCTCAATAAATACTTTGCTGTAAATAAAAAATTAAGATGAAATATTAGAACAGAATATTGTGAATACATATTTGGAGTAATTAATATTGTTTGGTATACCTTGTTTCTTGAAAAGAATCCCAATCCCAGTAACGCTTGTCACGACCAAAAGTGATTGTAAAATCTCTTGCAAATACCATGAAACAGTTATAATTGTTTGGATCAATCCAATACTTCTGCATATATAAAAATAAAATAATTTATTTTAATACAGCATGGTATGTTTATCAAGATGGGGATTGGAATTGTTCTTACCTTTTTATTTTGATCTAAGAACACTCCAACTTTGAGACGATCTAGCAGCTCCTTCTCTGTCAAGGTTCCGATGCCTGGTGGGTTAGCGCGTTGCATGATAGCTCTGCAGTTATGTGGAAGCCCAACCATACTTGCTGCCTTGAAGATAATCCCGTTGTAGATGATCTGCTGTGTATTTATTGCTGCAGTATTGTTGTAAAATAATTTTGGACTCTGATTTATGCTAATGTATTCGGGTGGGCTAATGCACTTACAAAATATCCAATCATATTTTTTTTTTTATCTTTGCTACGGAATGCAATATTTCTATGATTCTGAGGATAGTTAACGTGTATGAATTTGTAATCTTTATGGGATTCCATCAACATCCATATTTAGAGGATTTTACACTCTAAAGATGGGTCCCATTTCATATCGACAGTGATGAGATTCATGACGAATACACGTACATGCAGTTGATAACAACTCAAAACATTTTCCATTCGTCAGTCGGTCTTTGGGAGGTACCCACTACCCATGTGGGGAGGGAGATTTTTTTAGAATACAGAAAGACTTCGCAATTTTACAATAAAAAAAGACTCTGGATAAAGACAGAAAGAGACTCGCTAAGTTTTCACTATAAAGAAAGACTTAGGATTGCGGTCAAATAGGCATGCTTTTAAGTATCAAAATTAAAAAAATACTCATCGTTGAGAAAAGGGTTTTTTTTTTTTTTTTTTTTGTGCTAAAAATCCAAATATATTAAA
Organism: Protea cynaroides; assembly: GCA_028583415.1. Taxonomy (NCBI): domain Eukaryota; kingdom Viridiplantae; phylum Streptophyta; class Magnoliopsida; order Proteales; family Proteaceae; genus Protea; species Protea cynaroides. The sequence continues at coordinate 79,664,509 of CM053267.1, read as the reverse complement.
CAAGAAAGAAAATACAAAATACCCTAGTAGGGTATTGAACCCTCACCTTCGGCTATGTCATCTGTAGGGGGCCACCCCAGGCGAGAATTGACATTATTGAAATCGGTATCTAGGTCTATGGGAAGCATCCCATACAACCTCTCTACTTACATTACTAGGACAAGATACCCAACACCGAGACTATCTTTCCTTTGCTGCAGTTTTGGCTAGAATGTCAGTAGCCGTATTCACTTCTCTGAAACAGTGGGAATATCGGACTTGGCATTCAGCCAAGAGAGACTCCATTGTTGAGAAAAGGGTTGCACATACTGTAAACCACATTCGTATAAAAGTGGGAACCGTAATATTATGATCTTAGGTAATTTAGCATTATAAATTGCATTGACAACAGAGTTGTATATACTAGAAAGGGTGTCAATTGACACGCTATTGATAATCTAGTACGGCTTTGGTACGCTACAAGGAAAAAAATCTTTATCTTTACCCTACTGTACTGGCAGAAATGCCAATTTCCCTTTTCATTACCATGTTGGTGCGGTATGATTTTTAACCGGTATGGTATACTTTTTTTATATGGTACAAAAAGGGTTTTGGATTCAATACAAGTTGCGGTTTAAAATTCGGTATGAGTTGTGGTTTCAAATTCTATACGAGTTGCGGTTCTAATACAAAATTTGGTTTCGGTATCAAATTGACACCATTTGATATAGGGGGTAACAACCCCAATGAAATTCTGACTCGTGTATGGCGTTTGATGGATCTTCGATAGTGAAATCTATCCCAATGTCAAGCCTCGGAGAATCGGAGAAGAAATTGTCTATCTAGGGGCCTCGGGCAACAGGATGAATCTAGCCTTAGAGGGTAAAGAAGCCTCGGAAGGTCAGAGCCTCGGATGGTCGGAATCCTGTAGCCTTGGACAGTTAGAGCCTCAGAGCCTTGGAGGGTTAGAGACCTCAAGGGGACAAGGTCTAAAAGGACGGAACCTCACGACAGTAGAGCCTCGTGGGCGAGCCAGCATATGTAATAGCGGGCCCCATCCGAGAAATCCTCCTTTGAGACAACAAGATTCTCCACATGTAGATCATGGAGCAATCAATGGAATCTAGTAGCAGAGTCAACCCCGAATGATCCAGCAGGGATCCTCTTGATTTCCACATCAGCTTTCCACATCAGCTTGCAAGGATCACGCCCGAAACAAGACATCTCGTTGCACCAGGAGAAATGTCAAATCCTCCAAAGTTGGATCATCTCTAGCCTATATATTCGGACAACAGACACAGGTAAAGACACACAAAAACTCAACCTCTGAACTCAGATTGAGAAAACTACCCGAATTTCCTTTGACAAAAGAGATAGTTCATTCTGTCTATCCCATATTGCTTGTCCGTTAGACTTACTTAGGCATCAAAGTGGCCCGAGGGCGTAACCACCCGATCATCACTGCAGTGTTTTTTCATTCTTTCTGTAGGAAGACCAATCGAGCTAAGGATTTATCCAGTTCGGTGCGACAACAGTTTGGCACCGTCTTTGGAAAAAGGTAGTGACTTGTGTATCTAAACTTTAGACAACACCTAGATTTTCTACTGATGAAAGTCATCAGTCGAGACTCAATATCAGAAGAGGATGAATGCTAACTAGTAACCATCAAACAACAACCCAAGGAGGAACCTGCCTCTGAGAAATAACCTCCCAAGGGGCACACACCCACTGAAGGGTGTCCCTGGGGTGAACGAAGCCCAGATTCCTATCGCAGATAACTTTGCTCCCGAAGCAGAAGTCTCACCACCCAACTCCCCTCAATATGTACGAGGGAGCAGTTTGACAATGTGGCACATCAGCTGGAGCTCCTGACAAAGTGGCTTATGGATCAGCCTCACGTGGCAAATGTTTAGCCAAACCCTAAAGCCAAGCAGTAGAATAGACGCCGAGAAAGAAATTGAGGATAATCCAAGCTCTGCAGACATCTAGACCTAATTCCAAACCAGGACCCACCTTGGTATGCAAGCACTATCCAGAGAGATGTCCTTATGGCACTTTCCCCTCAACCCCAGAGGTCGGCAAACCATCATTCCAGAAGAATAGCAGGTGCGATGCCCGGTGGCTCCCGAAGTGTAAGCCAGCCTCGCCATACCACAACAAATATGGAGCAGGAGCTCTAAGACTTAAGAGGACGACTGACCCCAAGCACCATCTTGATTTATATGTGGCTCAGATATCCATTTATGTATACCCGGAGGATATAGTCTATCGAGCATTGCCCGCCACCCTAAAAGGGGCAGGAAGACTGTGGTATAATAGCTTGCCCAGAAGGTTAATAAACTCCTTCAACGAGCTTGCTGACAGTTTCCTAAATCACTTTCAAAGTCGGCGAGTATAAAAGAAGATGTCGTACAACCTGAAGGACTACGTCCAGGAGGAAGGAGTGACACTCAGAGCCTTCCTCAATAGGTTCAATTTGGAGGCCTTGAAGACTTGGTCCACAAAACCACCCTCGAGGGTGGCATCAGAGACCCAAACTTGAGCTTTTCCCTGGCCAAGAAACCTACAGCCACTCTAGCCAAACTACAGGCCAAGTGCGAGAAATATGCCATGGCAAACTTAGCCACCATGAAAGATCTAGCTGCCAAGAAGCTACCACTTCCTGCCTTGGAGAGGAAAAAAAGGGAGAAGCCCAAGGATGCTACCTTAAAAGGGGAACCATCCAAGAAATAGAAGAAAGACAAAATGATCGAGATAGAAACCCCTAACTTCTAACCCTATGAAGATTATCATCCACTTCAAAAGACTTCGACAGAAATATTCATGGTAAAAAAAATCTCAAACGACCTTTTGAAATCCAGGGAGGAAGAACTTTGATGCGCAGACCTGAAACCCACTACTGTTCTGCACTTTCCACAATGAGCATGGGCACACTACAAATGAGTGCCGGCACCTTCAGGACACCATCGAGGAGTTAATCCAGAATGGTGAGCTCAGCCAATATGTGGACAAAAAGAGGCCAGCTCCCCCTGGCACAGAGGTTGTGGCATCCAAATCTGACAATTGCTAGACTGAAGCAGGGAAAAATCAAGGAAAAAAGGATGACGAAGATAAGGAAGATGGGGGTGCAGGAAAAACACCGTCCCAAATAAGACCCACCATTGGGGCCACATACATGATAAAGGCCACGCCTGTATGAGGAAAGGAGGTGAGGTGGGAAAATAAACGGGTAAGATTTGTACACTTATCCAACTGCAACCTTGAATAGAGCCTATGGGTCCAATGCTTTGACGAAGAAATGCCTATCGAACTGGCATACGGCCGAGGCAGACCCAAAGCTAGAGCGATGTTGGAATATTGGGAGAAAAGATACCAGCAAGATCTTCCAAGGGTTGAGATCAGACTCCCCCAGGACATTATAGTGGCTGACCTTGATACCCAATATAGAAAGTCTGACTGGTTATACTAGATTCGTATGTAATTACTAGGCGCTCGGCAGCAGGAAATAACTATACGAAATTAGCAAGAGCATACGTCAGGGAGTTGGATCAAATCAAGATCACTCCAAAAAAGTCGAGAATGGGTGATCTCATGATCTTCAGCGATGATGACCTTATAAATGTCGTATCGCCTCATGAGGATGCCTTCGTAATCACCGTAGTGGTAGCAGATTTTGATGTCGACCACATCATGGTTGACACAGGTAGTGTAGTTGACATTCTGTACTACCACACTTTCCGAAGGATGAATTTCACTAATGAAATGCTTGGGCCTGCATTCTACTCCTTGACTGGGTTCACTGGTGATTTTGTGTACATGAAGGGAGGAATCCTGTAAGACCCGTGTCAATCTAACCCGGTCTTACCACCTTGAACCAGGTTTACCAGTCATGGTCGAGCCAAATGGACCAAGGGCATGAAGGAGATCGAGATCCCAGGTATTAAATCGACCCAAAAACACTTAAAATAGGGGGAGGGTCGCATACCAAGCTAAGCAGGGTCAGACCTCCCAAAACAGAAAGTCAGACCCTCAGTTTTGAAGGGAGGGTCGGACAGGTTAGAACCCTAGGGTTGACGGGATCATCAACCCTCGGTTATCGTAGGAAATAGAATTAGGAAATTTCCTAATTTTCGGTTGGGATTCCTTCCTAATCTCAAAGGGACTTATTTTAGGATGTTCCTACTCTATTTAAAGGACGTCCCTAAGCCACTTTCACTCCTTTCACAATCCTAATTGAATTGAGAGAAAGAGAAGAGAAGGAAAAGAAGAAGAAGAGAAACAAGGAAGAGAATTAAGCCAAAAGAGAAGAGTTACAGAGAAAGATTATTCTTCTCAGGTATGGATACTAATTCCATGAGTTTCTATAGACCTTAGGTTAGTTATTGTTGAGAGTATGATCTCGGAGAAACCCAAACCATCAATCTATGGTTAGGTTTTCATGGAAAACCATAGGAGAATGCATAAAAGCTATCTAGGTGGGTTATACATGGTTTCAGACCATGGAATGAATGTAGAATGGAATGTAGGAGCAAGCCATAGGATCCCAAGCACGAAGAATGGATTAAAAGAGGGAATTGAACCAAAGTGCACCGAGGTTCGCACCGAGGGTCGATGACCATCCAACCCTAGGTGATTCTGACCATCGACCCTCAGTGTTCGGGAAGTTCAGAGTTTGGGGAGGGTCGCACCGAGGGTCGATCAGGACTCCGACCCTACCTCCGACCCTCAGTTAACAACATGATTTTTAAATTCGGAATTAATTTTAATTAAATTCTATCAACTTTGTTAGGTCTTCTAGCAATATAATAACATTGTAAAGGTGATTCTAAAGCTTGAAAAAGTATCTATTAGCAAGCTAAGGTGAGGAACCAGAACTCCAAACTAATTGGTTAATAACAAAACTGTTTTTCTATTTCTTGAGTCCTATGCTATGCTTGATTCTATGCGAATATGTTTGTAATGTGCATACAGCATGCCATCCAATATTTCTATTACTTGTTCATGCATATTTACTTTATTTTTTATAATATGATGATGATGATGATGATAGGAATAGGCATATGCTTGTATGTGTGTGGTTGATGTATTTGATGCGAGCGAGTATCAGGGGAGGTGTGATGAGAATGTCAATAAACGTTAACCTTTGGCGGGTCTCAGCACTTTAGCTCTATCTCTAACTCAAGTCTTGTGCATTAGCATCGTCGTATCGCCATTACTTTAGCAGAACTATTATGTCGTAGAGTATCAGGGGAGGTGGTCTCGGTCCTTGTAGTCTCTGACTCTACCGGGGGGGGCCTTAGCTCTATCTCTATGGACATTCTGAGGGATGCTGGGGTGAGGCCTTGGATACACTTTTTGGCATTAGGATTGGTTAGTTGCGAGCCCTCGCTAACAGGGGCTTACGTGTTGGTATGGCAATATATAACAATAAACGTTAACCTTTGTTATATACTGTTCATGGTTGGGTGCATGTGAGTCGACGATAAACGTGATCTTCAGGTGACATCACACACTTGTGTATAGAGGCGGGGTCAATAAACGCGATCTTTGGCTACCTAAACCTTTCTATTGCATACTGCAAACTTTAAACCGGACCAAAGATATAAATTGATTGCATGCATATGTACTGTTGCATTGTTTTGGCTACTCACTGAGCCGTGATGTGTGCTCACCCCTCGACGTCGAATATTTTTAGTTGATGAATGCGTCTGCGTACGGGAACGTGGCAGCAATGGAAGTTGAAGTTGAAGTGGATACACACGACTCCTCTTGCGAGTGCAACTCGTGTGTATTTGATTAGATAATTTATAGGTTTCTTTATTTGGATTTATTAAGACATGTATTTGGTATTTAAATATTTATGTCTCAGTTGAAACAAAATAAATTGTTATTTAAATTTTAATATCACATAGATTCTCAGTTCTTCTTATTATAAGACTTCCGCTATTGTGTATTTACTCTGATTATGATTACGGATGTGTGTAAGTTTAGATAACGCGGGGATAGCCTTTTTGAGATCCTGGCTGAACCATCCCCACGTTATCCAAACTTAGTGTCACACCCCAATTCAACACTGTTCAGAATGGTGTGATGAACCGCTAAATAACCAACGGTTCAACCAGGATCTCTAATAGACCATCCCCACGTTATCCAAACTTTACACACATCCACAATCATAATCAGAGTAATACACAAAAGCGGAAATCTTGTAAATAAAGGAACTGAGAACTAGAATGATATCCATAAATAATAGCAAATTATTTTGTGTTTAACTGAGACATAAATATTTAAGTACCAAATACATGTCTTATAAATCCAAGAAAGAAATCTATAAAATATCTAATCGAATACACACGAGTTGTACTCGCAAGAGGAGTCGTGTGTATCATCTTCAGCTCCAGCATCCATGGCTGCTACATTCCCGTATGTAGACGCGTTTATATAATCTTCGACTGTATAACCTGCATCATCAACTAAAAAATATTCGACGTCGAGGGGTGAGCACACAACACGGCTCAGTGAGTAGCCAAAACAATGCAAAATACATATGCATGTAAAAAGTCAATTTATATCTTTGGTCTGGTTTATAGTTTGCAATGTGCAATAGAAAGGTTGGGTGGTCAAAGGTTAACGTTTATTGACACCGCCTCTATACACAGGGTGTGGAAGCCCGCCCGAAGGTTAACGTTTATCGTCGTCCCCATCCACCCTACCATAACATTATACAACAAAGGTTAACGTTTATTGCTATATAATGCTATACCAACACGTAAGCCCCGTTAGCGAGGGCTTACAAACCGGGCTCATTGCTAACCAATCCTAATGCCAAACAGTGTATCCAAGGCCTCACCCCAGCATCCCTCAGAATGCCCATAGAGATAGAGCTAAGGCCCCCCGATAGAGTCAGAGACTACAAGGACCAAGACCACCTCCCCTGATACTCTACAACATAATAGTTCCGCTAAGGTAATGGCGATACGACGATGTCAATGCACAAGACTTGAGTTAGAGATAGAGCTAAAGTGCTGAGACCCGCCAAAGGTTAACGTTTATTGACGTTCTCATCACACCTCCCCTGATACTCGCTCGCATCAAGCACATCAACCACACACATACAAGTACATGCCTATTCCTATCATCATCATCATCATCATGTTATAAACAATAAAGTAAATATGCATGAACAAGTAATAGAAATATTGGATGGCATGCTGTATGCACATTACAACATATTCACATAGAATCAACATGGCATAGGACTCAAGAATAGAAAATAGTTTATTATTAACCAATTTAGTTTGGGGTTAAGGTTCCTCACCTTAGCTTGCTAAAAGATATTTTTCCAAGCTTTAGAATCACCGTTATAACTTTATTATATTGCTAGCAAACCTAACAAAGTCGATAGAATTTAATTAGAATTAATTCAGAATTTAAAACCATTCTGTCAACTGAGGGTCGATGCTAGGGTTGATGCTAGGGTCGATGGGTTTATCGACCCTCCCTCCATTCTGAACTTCCCGAATGCTGAGGGTCGATGGTCAGAAACACCTAGGGTCGGATGGTCTATCGACCCTCGGTGCGACCCTCGGTGCACTCTGGTCCAATTTCTACTTTTTACATCATTCTTCGTGTTTGGGGTCCTATGGCTTGCTTCCTACATTCACTCAACATTCATTCCATGGTCTAGAACCATGTATAAACCATCTAAATAGTTTTCGTGCAACCTCCTATGGTTTTCCATGAAAACCTAACCATGGATGGATGGTTTGGGTTTCTCCGAGATCACTTTCTCTTCAATTACTAACCTAAGGTTTGTAGAAACTCATGGAATTAGTATCCATACCTGAGAAGATTACTTTTCCTCTGAAACTCTCTTCCTTTTTGCTAGGTTCTCTTCCTTGCCTCTCTTCTTCCTCTTTTCCTTCTCATCTCTTTCTCTCAATTCAATTAGGGTTGTGAAAGGAGTAAAAGTGGCTTAGGGACGTCCTTTAAATAGGCTATAAACATCCTAAAATAAGCCCCTTTGAGATTAGGAAGGAATCATATCGAAAATCTCAAGGTTTCCTATTTTCTGTTTTCGGCAGGATGGGAGGGTCGATGATCCCGTCGACCCTAGGGTCTTAAGCTGTCCGACCCTCCCCTAAAATCTGAGGGTCTGACATTCTGTTTTTGGGAGGTCCGACCCTACTTTGCTGGGTATGCGACCCTCCCTTAGAATTAAGTGTTTTTGGGTCGATTTGATACCTGGGATCTCGATCTCCTTCATGCCCTTGATCCATTTGACTCGACCATGATGGGTAAACCTGGTTCAAGGTGGTAAGACCGGGTTAGATTGACACGGGTCTTACAACTCCCCCCAACTTATAAAAATTTCGTCCTCGAAATTGTACGTACCTTCTGAATCAAACAAGTGAGGGTATTGCTTTCGCATAGCATTTCTCTTCTTCCCATGTAATTTCTTCCATGTCTCTACTTTTCCATGTGACCTTAACATAGTAGATATCTCTGTTGCGTAGACGTTGAACCTTTCTTCCGGTGATTTCGTTGGTGTTACTCGAATGTCAAATCATCGATCCAATTCGGGCAAATCTATCGTCAACACGTGCGTCGAATCCTTGACATACTTCTTCAATAGAGAAATGTGAAATACGTCGTGCACACTTGACATAGATGGTGGTAATACCAACTGATAAGCTACTTTTCCACGCTTAGCTAGAATTTCATATGGTCCGACATACCTTGGACTTAATTTTCCTTTCTGTCCGAATCTCTTCAATCCTCTCATAGGCGATACTTTCAGAAATACTTTATCGCCTACGGCGAACTCTAGTTCTCTTCGTCGAGTATCTGCATATTGCTTCCGACGGTTCGAGCTGTTTTCACTCTCTCCTTGATGATGTCGACCACTCGACAAGTCTCTTCAACAAATTCCGGTCCAACAATACTACGTTCTCCAACTTCATTCCAAAACAAGGGGAGTTCGACACTTCCCGCCATACAATGCTTCATAAGGTGACATCCGTATAGTAGCCCGATAGCTGTTATTGTAAGCGAACTCGATCAATGGTAACTTTTCGTCCCATGATCCTTTGAAATCAATCACACATGCTCGTAGCATATCTTCTAAAATCTGGATTGTACGCTCCGACGTCCGTCTGTCTGCGTGGGTGGAATGCAAGATCGAACTTCAATGTTGTACCCATAGCCTTTTGCAGTCCTTCCCAAAATTTAGAAGTAAATCGTGGATCTCTATCGGACACAATACTTTCCGTACACCATGTAACCGAACAATATTATCCACATACAACTTTGCTAACCTTTCCAAGTGTATACTTGGGGTCGTATCGGTATGAAGCAAGCTGTCTTAGTCGGACGGTCCACAATCACCCAAACTGCGTCAACTACTCGAGGAGTCAATGGTAGTCCCGTGACGAAGTCCATAGTGATGCAGTCCCATTTCCATGCTGGTTTCGTAATGGTGCAACGTGGTCCTGCGGGTCTTTGTCGTTCCGCTTTTACCTTTCGACAATTTAGGCATTGAGACACCGAACTTGGCTACATCCGCCTTCATTCCCCTCCACCAATAAAGTTTCTTTAGATCATGATACATTTTTGTACTTCCCGGGATGTATCGAGTAGATGGTGGTATGGGCTTCCTTCATCGGTCGGTGTCTAATGTCCATACTTTCCGTTTCGGTACACATATTCTCCCTTTATATCTCAGTACCTTCTCGTTATCTAAGGTGAACTCAGAGTTGGTCCTACCTTTCTCAATATCTTCTTGTACTGTTCTCAGATAAGGATCTGCTTTGATAGCTGTCTTCACTTCATCCACTATATCCGGTATGATCTTCAATGCCGCGAACATATTTGAAAACCGATGAATAAACCCTTGGTTGGCTGGTCCATCCATTGTATCTATCACATATTATTCGTTGCCGTGATTGAACACCATTCCGTTGGTATACATTGCTGCAGTCGTGCTAACTTCTCCTTGAGATTTTATCATTGCTTTTCGCGCTCAATGCATCCGCTACCACGTTTCGCTTTTCCCGGATGATACCGGATATCACAATCATAGTCTTTCAATAGTTTCAGCCATCTTCTTTGTCTCATATTCAACTCCTTCTGATTAAATAGATAAGTAAGACTTTTATGGTCTGACTTAATCTGAAATTTCTCTCCGTATAGGTAGTGTCTGCATATCTTGACAGCATGTACTACTGCCGCTAACTCCAAATCGTGAGTGGGGTAATTTTTCTCCTTTCTTGGTCAAACTGGTGAGAGGTACGGCAATCCGAGAATAGTCTTCTACGAATCTCCGATAATATCCAGCTAGACCCAGAAAACTTCTAATTTCTGAAACACTCTTTGGTGCTTCCCAATTTACGATAGCCTCGATATTATCGGGGTCCACTTTGATTCCTTCGGCGGATACTACATGGCCTAAAAAGGCGACTTCACTTAGCCAAAACTCACACTTCGAAAATTTGGCGTATAACTTCTCTTTTCTTAAACGCTGTAGGGCTGCGTTTAGGTTCTTGACATGGGTTTCCTTGTCTTTGGAGTACACCAATATGTCATCAATAAATACTATAACCGACGTATCCAACATATCGTGGAAAACCCGGTTCATAAGTTCCATGAATGTTGCCGGTGCATTAGTTAATCTGAAGGACATCACTAAGAACTCATAATGTCCGTATCTTGTCCTGAAAGCTGTCTTCGGGATGTCACCTTCTTTAATCTTCAGTTGATGATAGCCTGATCGAAGATCGATCTTTGAGAATACCTTCGCTCCTTGTAACCGATCGAACAAGTCATCGATCCCGGGTAGTGGATATCGATTCTTGATTGTCGACTTATTCAACTCTCTATAGTCGATACATAACCGAACACTACCATCCTTCTTCTTTACGAACAACACCGGTGCTCCCCCATGGAGATATACTTGGGTCTAATATAACCCTTATCCAGCAGTTCTTGTAATTGTACTTTTAATTCCTTCAATTCAGTAGGAGCCATTCTATAAGGTGCTTTTGATACCAGGTGCGGCTCCAGGTATCAGGTCTATTACAAACTCCGTAGTCCGGTCGGGTGGTAATCCGGGTAGTTCCTCCGGAAATACATCAGGAAAATCTCACACAACGTCAATATCTTCCATTCGTGGCACATCCTTGGTTAGGTCGACCACTGATACTAGATATCCGACCGCTCCCTTTTCAAGGCACTTCTTAGCCTTCAATGCTGAAAGTATGAGCTTGCGTCTCCGGGGAAGTTTGGTTCCCGAGAAACTGAATTCTGCTCCTTCTTTGTCTTTGAATGTTAGCTTCTTCTCGGTGCATAACAGATTTGCCGAGTGCCGAGCTAACCAGTCCATTCCCAAGATGACATTGAAGTCTGCCATCTCACGTTGTATTAAAGATGCATCCAAGGTTTTCGCCAATGAGAACTGGACATGGCCCATAACCTTTCTCTAATTCCACTTCCAATCCCATCGGTGACCGTACAAGTAACTTGTAGTCTAATGTTTTGATGGGTAAATTGGTCTTCTTTCGAAACGACACGGATATAAATGAATGCGTAGCTCCCGAGTCAAAGAGTACTTCGGCTGATACGCCATTGATAGGTACAATACCCGTGATCCATTTTACTTAGTCTACATGCTCAATCAATGAAATTATAATCTTAAAAGTTTAGGTCATACCGTGACCACATCGGGCGATGCGGCTGCATCCTCTCGATGTAACAAAGATATACCCGTCCATGATGTAATCGCTTCTTGGGTTTTGGGCACTCTCTTGCCATATGCCCCGGTTGGTTGCAGATTATAACACTCGGGGCTTCAAAATTTGGCTTTGGCCGTGGTTGAGCCGCGGAAGTAGACTTTGGTGCAAGTGGCAAAATTCTAAGGACGAAAAGGTTTATACGTCCTATTTGGGAGAAATAACTCTCCTTCTGGCTCGATTCGATCACTCGAGCAATCTGGACAGCTTCGTTGTAGATTTTCTTCTCTAAGCCCAGAAAATTTTCTCTTATGCTTCCTCTTAGTCCCGCGACAAACCTACGGGTTTTTGTATCTTCTTCTTGCATGCTAGCTGGTGCGAAGAAAAATAGTTCTTCGTAACGCTGTTGATACGAGTCTACGGACATCTGCCCTCGGTACGGACTCAAAATTCCTTCTCCATTGAATCTCCGAAGCTTCTTGGGAAATACTTCTCGAAGAATGCTTCTTTATATATAACCCATGTCGAGGGGGGCGTGCTTGGTCAATAAATACGTCTTTGTAGATTTCCACCAATGGTGTGCGTCGCCTTTAAGCATGAAGGTGGCGCATAGTACTTTCTCTTCCTCGGTAATAGTCATCATAAGGAAGTTCCTTTCCATTTTGTCTATTCAGTATGCTGGCCATAGCGGATCAGACGGCTTGCCGTTGAATTCCTTAGGTTTCATCTTCAAAAATCTCTCCACTAATCGGGAGTGATCCAGTTGATTTTGGTATGCCCCAAACATAGGGGGTGGATACTGATAGTTCCCTTGGGCTGCTTCTGGGACTTGCACCGGAATTGGTGCAGCCGGTTGTTGAGGTGTCTCGTTGAGCTGGGTGGTTACCCACCGGTGCTGCACTAGCTTGCCCGGTGTGCATGGTTGCAGCCCGAGTGGCTTGAAACATAACTCCCATCGCAACCTCGCATTTGAGCTTGTGCGTGTTGCATTTGCTGTGTAGCTGTTGTGCCGATTCATAACCATAGTTGCTAGCTCCGGTGGTGGAGGTGGCAAATTTGTAGGGCCTGCTGGTTCTGGATTACCCCGTGCATGGTTATTCTCTTGGCTAGTCTCCTCCACCGGTGGTGGTGGTGGGACCGTATTTCGGGTCCGGTCGGGTAACTCTACGTCCAGACATATTTCTTTTGAGATGGGTGGTTCCTGAAAATCATCAAAATCAGTGAGAAATCATTTATACTTCATGTAGGCACGCTAACCGATATAAAATTCAAATCTCTAATTCATTCTGAAATAAATACTGTCTTTTCTATGTAGGGTCGATGGTGAGGGTCGCTGGTATATCCGACCCTGGGTATTCGACCCTGGGAATGACCTGTTCTTCCCGAGAGCTGATGGTCAATGGGAGGGTAGATGGGTGTCCGACCCTCAGGTCCGACCCTCGATTTTCTGTCAGATTCCCGAGAGCCGAGGGTCGATGGGAGGGTCGATCCGAGGGTCGATGGTGTCAGTCGAATTGTCCAACCCTCGGACCAAAAATCAGATTTTTAAGATCCGATTTTGGGTCATTTCTCACTATTCCTCCTCCGTTTCGACTCGCCTCTTCTATCCGAGTTGCTACAGTGCTACTTCCCTGTTGTGGATCATTCTTAGTCCGAGTTTCGACATCCACATCACCTCTACAGGTATACTTTCCCAACTTTACCTGTTTTTAGGTTTTTATTTCTAGGTTTTTGCTCATTTAACTCGTATTTTCCAAATTAAACTTTTTCCAACCGTAAAAATTTGATTTTTATTGGGGGCTTTTGTTATTGGGGTCTTGAGGAACGAAAGCCCTAAAAAATTTCTGAGTTTCATCGGTTGGTCATCGAGAAACTTGAAATTTTCTCTTTTTGCCCTAATTTGTCGACATTTTTGATTTTTCTTGAATTTCTTCAAATTGGACATCGTCAGTTAAAATTTCCTACTGTAGGTGGATTGTAGGATATGTTTTAACTTACGTAAGTCCTTATGCCCACTTGTATGGTGAGGAATGAGCTTTTATTTTAAATTTTTTGGATTTTTATCCTATTAACTCCTTGTTTCCTTTCTCTTTCTTATTTTGCAGATACTATGGCCCGTACTAAAGTGCCAAGATTGCGTGATCCACTTCGCTTCCGTTCGAATGAAGCTGAGGCACAGTATGCTGACTATACCCATAAGAAAGTGGAAGGGGGTCGCATGGTGAACTTGGCTGAGCTAGCCTTGTTCAATGTAGAGGGAGCATTCGGTGATATGGGGTGGCTCCCTGTCATCACATACGATGCGTGTACATGTCCAGATTTGGTGCGCCAGTTCTATTGTAATCTCCAGGTGGTGGGGAATTACAATGACGTTGAACACGGTCAGGAGTTGCGCATCACTAGCTATGTCAAGGGGGTGCACATCTCCTTTGATTATCGACAGCTGGCCGATCTATTGGGCATTGCCTATGATGGCCCTATGGTGTACTGTGCGCCGGGAGAGCCACAGTTTGTTGAGATGGAGATGAGGGCGTAGATCGACAACCGGTTGCTCCGTCCCGATAGATGGCGGATGAGGGCTTACTACTTGCGTCCAGCTCCACGGGTTTTCTCGCAAGATTATCCAAAGATAATCCGATCCCGCAGAGTGGGCATTATGAGAGGGTGTCTCGGCCTGACCCGGTTCTTGATCTATCGCATTCGCACTCACCAACCGGGTCTCGCCTTCCTTACATCATCATGCGGACGATGATTAGTGCCACATTGTCCGGTCATAGGGGTAACCTACTCTATGGACGCATGATTACGGTGCCACCGACCCGCCGGGGGTGGATCCGGTAGATGAGAAGATCCAGGAGAAGACCTTCTCGTCGCCCTAGATTGGGAGGCTATCTCGCAAGATGGGGCTGCGAGATGCGGAGGTTAGTGATGAGGAGAGGAACGCGATGGTGCGCCCTCACACTCGGGTTGAGATGGCTGATGCCGAGGCTGCCGCTAGGGCTCGTGGGGATCCGATCGACGATGATGATCGCTTGTATATGGATGTCGATGCGATACCACCGCCATCACCCACGCATGCGGATAGGGCTGGTACTTCGCCGCGGCGGCCTCGTACCGGAGACCAGTCCTTCTCATGGTGCTGGTCCTTCATGCCCACCAGCCGATGACGTGCTGAGTATGTTTCACGAGATTAGAGAGGCTCGGGCCGCGCATCGGATCCGAGGATAGGGGAGCTCCTAGACGCCCGACGTCGGACCGATCGGGAGGGTGGCTGATCTCACGGCCTAGTCCGCAGTGACTCGGACCCGGGTGGCATGGTTGACTAGGGTCTATGCCAAGGACTATGACAGAGACCGTGAGGCACCGCCTCCCTCCTTCGCCTCCAGCCTTCCCGATTTATACTTTACTTTTCTTGTACTACGTAGTAACTGTCCGGGTTGTGGACTGTACTCTGCTTTAGCGATGTATATACGTTTTGTTTCTTTCACTCATTGTATATAACTGGTTTTCCCTTTTTAATAGATGCATTATTCTATTCTAAATTCGGTTTCAATCATCACTTGGGCTTACAGTGTGTTTGTATTAAAGCTTTTAATTTATCCTATCTCAGTTCACAATGGTCTTGAATGCGTGTAAGTTCGGCGGGCAAAGCCTGAGAAGCTCGATACCAAGTTGTCACACCCCCAATTCCACACTGCTCGTAATGGTGTGATGAACCGCTAAATAACCAACGGTTCAACCAGGATCTCTAATAGACCATCCCCGCGTTATCCAAACTTTACACACATCCACAATCATAATCAGAGTAATACACAATAGCGGAAATCTTGTAAATAAATGAACTGAGAACTAGAATGATATTCATAAATAATAGAAAATTATTCTGTGTTTAATTGAGACATAAATATTTAAGTACCAAATACATGTCTTATAAATCCAAAAAAGACATCTATAAAATATCTAATCGAATACACACGAGTTGCACTCGCAAGAGGAGTCGTGTGTATCATCTTCAGCTCCAGCGTCCATGGCTGCTACATTCCCGTATGTAGATGCGTTCATATAATCTTCGACCGTATAACCTGCATCATCAACTAAAAAATATTCGACGCCGAGGGGGTGAGCACACAACACGGCTCGGTGAGTAGCCAAAACAATGCAACAATACATATGCATGCAAAAAGTCAATTTATATCTTTGGTCCGGTTTATAGTTTGCAATGTGCAATAGAAAGGTTGGGTGGTCAAAGGTTAACGCTTATTGACACCGCCCTCTATACACAGGGTGTGGAAGCCCGCCCCGAAGGTTAACGCTTATCGTCGTCCCCATGCACCCTACCATAACATTATACAACAAAGGTTAACGTTTATTGCTATATAATGCTATACCAACACGTAAGCCCCCGTTAGCGAGGGCTTACAAACCGGGCTCGTTGCTAACCAATCCTAATGCCAAACAGTGTATCCAAGGCCTCACCCCAAAGATCCCTCGAATGCCCATAGAGATAGAGCTAAGGCCCCCCGGTAGAGTCGAGACTACAAGGACCGAGACCACCTCCCCGATACTCTACGACATAATAGTTTCGCTAAGGTAATGGCGATACGACGATGTCAATGCACAAGACTTGAGTTAGAGATAGAGCTAAAGTGCCGAGACCCGCCCCGCATCAAGCACATCAACCACACACATACAAGTACATGCCTATTCCTATCATCATCATCATCATCATGTTATAAACAATAAAGTAAATATGCATGAACAAGTAATAGAAATATTGGATGGCATGCTGTATGCACATTACAACATATTCACATAGAATCAACATGGCATAGGACTCAAGAATAGAAAACAGTTTATTATTAACCAATTTAGTTTGGGGTTAAGGTTCCTCACCTTAGCTTACTAAAAGATATTTTTCCAAGCTTTAGAATCACCGTTATAACTTTATTATATTGCTAGCAAACTTAACAAAGTCGATAGAATTTAATTAGAATTAATTCAGAATTTAAAACCATTCTGTCAACTGAGGGTCGATGCTAGGGTCGATGCTAGGGTCGATGGGTCTATCGACCCTCCCTCCATTATGAACTTCCCGAATGCTGAGGGTCGATGGTCGAAACACCTAGGGTCGATGGCCTATCGACCCGGTGCGACCCTCGGTGCACTCCGGTCCAATTTCCACTTTTTACATCATTCTTCGTGTTTGGGGTCCTATGGCTTGCTTCCTACATTCACTCAACATTCATTCCATGGTCTAGAACCATGTATAAACCATCTAAATAGTTTTCGTGCAACCTCCTATGGTTTTCCATGAAAACCTAACCATGAATGGATGGTTTGGGTTTCTCCGAGATCACTTTCTCTTCAATTACTAACCTAAGGTCTGTAGAAACTCATGGAATTAGTATCCATACCTGAGAAGATTACTTTTCCTCTGAAATTCTCTTCCTTTTTGCTAGGTTCTCTTCCTTGCCTCTCTTCTTCCTCTTTTCCTTCTCCTCTCTTTCTCTCAATTCAATTAGGGTTGTGAAAGGAGTAAAAGTGGCTTAGGGACGTCCTTTAAATAGGCTATAAACATCCTAAAATAAGCCCCTTTGAGATTAGGAAGGAATCCAATCGAAAAATCTCAAAGTTTCCTAATTTCTGCTTCGGCGGGGATCCGAGGGTCGATGGGAGGGTCGATGATCCCGTCGACCCTAGGGTCTTAAGCTGTCCGACCCTTCCCTAAAATCTGAGGGTCTGGCATTCTGTTTTTGGGAGGTCCGACCCTACTTAGCTGGGTATGCGACCCTCCCTTAGAATTAAGTGTTTTTGGGTCGATTTGATACCTGGGATCTCGATCTCCTTCATGCCCTTGATCCATTTAACTCGACCATGATGGGTAAACCTGGTTCAAGGTGGTAAGACCGGGTTAGATTGACACGGGTCTTACACTTAGAGCCTTGGAGGGTTAGAGACCTCAAGGGGACAAGGTCTAAAAGGACGGAACCTCATGACAGTAGAGCCTCGTGGGCGAGCCAGCATAATATGCACCAGCTGTATATGTGCGTGTAACAGCGGGCCCCATCCGAGAAATCCTCCTTTGAGACAACAAGATTCTCCACATGTAGATCATGGAGCAATCAATGGAATCTAGTAGCAGAGTCAACCCCGAATGATCCAGCAGGGATCCTCTTGATTTCCACATCAGCTTGCAAGGATCACGCCCGCAACAAGACATCTTGCTGCACCAGGAGAGATGTCAATTCCTCCAAAGTTGGATCATCTCTAGCCTATATATTATGACAACAGACACAGGTAAAGACACATAAAAACTCAACCTCTGAACTTAGATTGAGAAAACTACCTGAATCTCCTTTGACAAAAGCAATAGTTCATTCTGTCTATCCCATATTGCTTGTCTGTTAGACTTACTTAGGCATCAAAGTGGCCAGAGGACGTAACCACCCGATCATCACTGCGGTGTTTTTTCATTCTTTCGGTAGGAAGACCAATCGAGCTAAGGATTTATCTAGTTCGGTGCGACAACAGTTTGCCACCATCTGTGGAAAATGGTAGTGACTTGTGTATCTAAACTTTAGACAACACCTTGCTTTTCTATTGATGAATGTCATCAGTTGAGACTCGATATCAGAAGAGGATGAGTACTAACTAGTAACCATCAAACAATAACCCAGGGAGGAACCTGCCTCTGAGAAATAACCTCCCAAGAGGCACACACCCACTGAAGGGTGTCCCTGGGGTGAACAAAGCCCAGATTCCTGCCGTAGATAACTTTGCTCCCAAAGCAGAAGTCTCACCACCCAACTCCCCTTAATATGTACGAGGGAGAAGTTTGACAATGTGGCACATCAGCTGGAGCTCCTGACAAAGTGGCTTATGGATTAGCCTCACGTGGCAAATGTTTAGCTAAACCCTGAAGCTAATGAGCAGAATAGACGCCGAGAAAGAAATTGAGGATAATCCAAGCTTTGCGGACATCCAGACCTAATTCCAAATCAGGACCCACCTTGGTATGCAAGCACTATGCAGAGAGATGTCCTTATGGCACTTTTCCCCTCGACGCCAGAGGTCGGCAAGCCATCATTCCAGAAGAATAGCAGGTGCGATGCCCGGTGGCTCCCGAAGTGTAAGCCAAGATTTGTCCTCTAGCACCTCGGCAGCAAGTGTTCACAGGAATGTGAGCAGAGTTTTGGCCTCGAAACTCCTTGGGCCTCAACCACATCACCATGATGATGTCCAGGCGAGGCTTGATGCTGCTAGAATACAGAGAGTGGCAGTCGAAGCCCAACCTCGCCATACCACAACAAATATGGAGCAAGAGCTCTAAGACTTAAGAGCTCGACTGCAGCGAATGGAGGAAGGTCGGCCAAACTTGGCACGACAAGCATACACAATAGAAAGTGCTCTGTCAGAGCACATAATGAGGACTCGTCTTACCGAGGCTTCGCTATGCCCTCAATTGAGGCTTATGACAGGACGACTGACCCTAAGCACCATCTTGATTTGTATGTGGCTCAGATAGCCATTTATGTATACCTGGAGGATATAGTCTATCGAGCATTCCCCGCCACCCTGAAAGGGGCAGGAAGACTGTGGTATAATAGCCTGCCCAGAAGGTTAATAAACTTCTTCAACGAGCTTGCTGACAGTTTCCTAAATCACTTTCAAAGTCGGCAAGTATAAAAGAAGATGTCCTACAACCTAAGGGACTGCGTCCAGGAGGAAGGAGAGACACTCAGAGCCTTCCTCAATAGGTTCAATTTGGAGGCCTTGAAGATTTGGTCCACAAAACCACCCTCGAGGGTGGCATCAGAGACACAAACTTGAGCTTTTCCCTGGCCAAGAAACCTGCAGCCACTTTAGCCAAACTACAGGCCAGGTGCGAGAAGTATGCCATGGCAAACTTAGCCACCATGAAAGATCTAGCTGCCCAGAAGCTACCACTTCCTGCCTTGGAGAGGAAAAAAGGGGAGAAGCCCAAGGATGCAACCTTAAAAGGGGAACCATCCAAGAAATAGAAGAAAGACAAAATGATCGGGATAGAAACCCCTAACTTCCAACCCTATGAAGATTATCATCCACTTCAAAAGACTTCGACAGAAATATTCATGGTCAAAAAATCTCAAACGACCTTTTGAAAGCCAGGGAGGATGAACCTTGATGAGCAGACCTGAAACCCACTACTGTTCTGCACTTTCCACAATGAGCATGGCCACACTACAAATGAGTGCCGGTACCTTTAGGACACCATCGAGGAGTTAATCCAAAATGGTGAGCTCAGCCAATATGTAGACAAAAAGAGGCCAGCTCCCCCTGGCACAGAGGTTGTGGCATCCAAATCTGACAATTGCCAGACTGAAGTAGGGAAAAATCAAGGAAAAAAGGATGACGAAGATAAGGAAGATGGGGGTGCAAGAAAAACACCGTCCCAAATAAGACCCACCATTGGGGCCACATACATGATAAAGGCCACGCCTGTATGAGGAAAGGAGGCGAGGTGGGAAAATAAACGGGTAAGATTTGCACACTTATCCAACTGCAACCTTGAATAGAGCCTGTGGGTCCAATGCTTTGACGAAGAAATGCCTATCAAACTGGCATACGGCCGAGGCGGACCCAAAGCTAGAGCGATGCTGGAATATTGGGAGAAAAGATACCAGCAAGATCTTTCGAGGGTTGAGATCAGACTCCCCTAGCACATTATAGCGGCTGACCTCGATACCCCAATATAGAAAGTTTGATTGGTTATACCAGATTCGTATGTAATTACTAGGCGCTCGGCAGTAGGAAATAACTATACGAAATCAGCAAGAGCATACGTTAGGGAGTTGGATCAAATCAAGATCACTCCAAAAAAGTTGAGAATGGGTGATCTCATGATCTTCAGCGATGATGACCTTATAAATGTCGTATCGCTTCATGAGGATGCCTTCGTAATCACCGTAGTGGTAGAAGATTTTGTTGTCGACTGCATCATGGTTGACACAGGTAGTGTAGCTGACATCCTGTACTACTACACTTTCCAAAGGATGAATTTCACTGATGAAATGCTTGGGCCCACATTCTACTCCTTAACTGGGTTCACTGGTGATTTTGTGTACATGAAGGGAAGAATCCCCTTTTCCTTCATGATCGGAAGCAAGCTGGCCCACAAGATAATTAATGTCGAGTTCCTAGTAGTTGATCTCTGAGCTAGCTACAATGTTGTCCTCGAATGTCCTTCCCTACATATGCTTTAGAGCTGTCTATCAACCTTTTACTAGGTTATCAAATTCCCCATAGATCATGGGACTGGAGAATGTAGGGGAGATCAAAGGATCTTGAGACAATATTATGAGGTTAAACTAGGACGGGCTGCTAAGAATACAAACCTCAGTGGAGCCAAAGGAAGGACTAAAGACCCTAAGGGAAAAGGAAAAGCCTTAGTTTAGACCACCATAATAGAAGACCTCAGGGACGACCTGCGTCAGGTATGAGGGACGACGATCCAGGAACTCGTCTAGATTCCCATCTCGGAAGATTACCCTGAACGAACCTTTCAGATCGGAGCTTCTCTACAGGGAGAAATATAGGAAAGCCCCATTGCCTTCATTAAAGAGAATGCAGATGTGTTCGCATGGTCAGTAGTGGATATGCTGGGCATTGACAGAAGCCTAATGGAGCATTGCCTGGCTATCGACCCGAAAATCGTCCTGTGAGGCAGAAGAAGAGAAGTTTTGTCACACCCCATTTTTGTACTATTCAGAATGGTGTGATGAACTGCTAATTAACCAACGGTTCAACCAGGATCTCGAATAGGCTGTGTCCATTTGCTTAAACCATACACATCCACGACAATAATAAGAGTAAATACACAATAACGGAAGTCTTTATACTAATGAACTGAGAGTCTAACAATTATAAAATAATAAATTATCTAATTATTCTCCATTGACTAAGACATAAAATAAAATATTTAATCAATTACATCGTCTGTATAAATTGAATAAAATTCTAATCGAAAACACAAGAGTTGCACTCGCATGACGAATCATGCGACTCCACCATAACTTCAGCGTCCATCGCCGCCGCATGTCCATACGTAGGAGCATTCATATAGTCTTCAACCGTGGTACCTGCATCATCAACTAAAAGCATTCGACATCGAAAGGGTGACCACACATCATGGCTCAGTGATCAAACAAAACAATGCAACAAACATATGTATGTATTCAATTCATATCTTTGGTCTGGTTCATAAGTTTGCAATGTGCTATAGAAGGGTTCGGTGGCCGCCTCGCCTCTATACACAGGGTGTGTAAGCCCACCCAACGGATCAAACACCATTGTCGTCCACATCTATCCCACCATGGAATAGAGATAGAGCTGAAGTGCTTAGGACCGCACCGCATCACACTTCCCCTGATGCTCTACCCATACCAACACGTAAGCCCCTGTTGGCGAGGGCTTGCAAACTGGGCTCGCAACTAACCAATCCTAATGTCAAACAGTGTATCCAAGGCCTCACCCCAACATCCCTCAATACGTCCATAGAGATAGAGCTAAGACACCCCCGACAGAGTCAGAGACTACATGGTCCGAGACCACCTCCCCTGATGCCCTACGACATAATAGTTCTGCTAAAGTAATGGCGATACAACGATGTTAGTGGACAAGACTTGAGTAGAGATAGGGCTAAAGTGCTTAGGACCGCACCGCATCACACTTTCCCTGATGCCCCACTCGCATCAAGTACACCAACCACACACAAACATTCACATGCCTATTCCTAGCATCATCATCATCATCATGTTGTAAATAAACTAAATTAAATATGCATAAACAGTAATAACAGGAATAGTAGATGACATGTGATATGCACATTACAATCATACAGTCATAGAATCATACATGGTATTAAACTTAATAAACAAAAATAGTTGATTATTAGTCAATTAGTTTAGGTCTTGTTCCCTCACCTTTGATTGAGTATAGATCATCGTTCAAGCGTTATGAATCACCTTTAAATCACTAGAAAGGCCTAACAAGTCGATAAATTTTAATTAGAATTAATTCCAACAAATTTAGACTAGTTGAAATCATAGGGTCGCAGGTAGGGAAGCACCTAGGGTCGGTTACCAATCGATCCTAGGGGTAGGGTCGGACGTGGGGTCGGTTACCAATCAACCCTACGTGCGACCACACCCTCCCTGGGACTTCCCGAGGGCATGTGATCGATCCTGTGGTCTTGTAGCTCCATTATAAGATTGTTCTATGGCTCATAACTATGATTTTTACACACTTTCCATTGCCTATGATGATTACTTCCATGGATTCCTTTGGAACTCATCCATGGATGGATGATTTGGGTTTCTCTTAATCTTAACTTCCTCATAATCTATTTTAGGCTCTTACTTTATGAAGGAAATTAGGTTCATACCTGAGGTTGACTGAGATTCAGAGGTTTCTCTAAACTTCCTCCTCTTCCTTAGCCTTTTATCCAATTTTCCTTATCTTCTTCTTTTCCTTCTCTTTCTCTTTTCTCATTTTCAATTAGAGTTCTAAAAGGAGTGAAAGAGGCTAAGGGGTGTCCTATTTATAGAGGAAAATCCTCCAAAATAAGTCCCATTGAGTTTAGGAAAGAACCCCTTGGAATTAAGAAAGTTTCCTAATTTACGGTTTCTGTCTGAAATCGTAGGGTCGGACGTAGGGTCGTAGGATCCGTCGTCCCTACGTTTTTCTAGTCATGCGACCCTACGACTAAAAAATCATAAGTTGGACTTCTGTTGAGGTGGGGTCGACCCTAGCTGTTTAGGCATGTGACCCTACCGTCACATTTACTATTTTTGGGTCAGACTCATACTTGGTCTTGTGATTTTCTTCACGCACTTGGTCTACTTGGCTCGACCATGATAGGTAGACCTGGTACAAGGTGGTAAGACCGGTTAGTTTGTTACGGGCCTTACAAGTTTTGCACCCGATATGCAGGCCATTATAAATGAAGAGGTGGAGAAACTTCTTCAAGCAGGTTTCATTAGAGAAGTAAAATACCCTGAGTGGCTGATGAACATTGTAATGTTTCTAAAATCAGGGGAACGTTGGAGGATTTGTATAAATTTCATCGATCTTTATAAAGCATGCCCAAAAGATAGCTACCCTCTGCCTCGAATAGATCAATTAATAGATGCCACCTCAGGTCATGAGTTATTTTCATTCATGGATACCTATTGGGGATACAACCATATCCCAATGTGTCAAGAAGATGAAGAAAGCACCAGCTTCATTACAAACCAAGGAACTTATTGCTATAAGGTCATGCCCTTTGGCTTGGTCTTCAAAGATCAGGTAGGGAAGAACATGGAAGTGTACGTCGACGACTTCCTTGTAAAAAACCTGAGGGCAAAGATGCACATCGACGACCTCCGCGAGGCATTCGAGGTCCTTTGGAGGAACAACATGAAGCTAAACCCCATAAAGTGTGCCTTTGGAGTATTGTCAGGAAAGTTTATAGCTTCATGGTGTCTCAACAAGGGATTGAAGCTAACCCTATAAAGATAGAGGCCATACAAAATATGAAGGTTCCCCAGAATGTGAAGCAAATACAAAATCTCGTAGGAAGGGTCGTAGCCCTCGGCCGCTTCATGTCGAGGTCCACAGATCGTTGCTTGTCCTTCTTCAAGACCCTCAAAGGCAATAAGAAGTTTGAATGGATCCTATAATACCAGCAAGCATTTATAGAATTAAGAAAATATCTATCAACCCCACTAGTATTGGCAAAACCCAAGCTCGGAGATGAGCTCCAACTTTACTTAGTTATCTCATCGGTGGCAGTAAGTAGTGTGCTAGTTAAAGAGGTTGACAAGGTACAACGACCAATATACTATGTGAGCAAGATGCTTTTGGACATAGAAACTAGGTACCAAGCCATAGAGAAACATGTGCTAGCTTTGGTCACCGCTGCGAGGAAGCTAAGGCCCTATTTTCAGGCTCACACAATTGTGGTCCTTACTACAAAGCCACTAAAGAAGATCCTTGCTCGAAATGATGTATCAAGAAGGATGATCAAGTGGGCTATAGAGCTTGGAGAGTTTGACCTCCAGTACAAGCCAAGGACAGTAATTAAGGCTCAGGCCCTAGCTAATTTTCTCATATAAAGTACATTGATGGATGACCCTGACGACCCTAACACAACGCTATAAGTACGCCCACCGACTCCAGCGGTAGAACCAATCCTGCCACCCTGGACCTTTTTTGTCGACGGTGCATTCAGTGAGCAATAAGCTGGGGCAAGGGTCGAACTAATCAGCCCTGAGGGTTTCAAGAGAAAGAGTGAAGTAATGTTTGATTTTGCCGTTACTAACAACAAGGATGAATACGAGGCTCTGATAGCAAGACTCCAACAAGTAAAGAGTCTGATGGTTACTCGTGTCTCTGTATACAGTGACTCCTAGGTTGTGGTCAAACAAGTCACGGGCGACTACAAGGCCAAAGTTACTAAAATGCAAGCGTACCACAAAAAAGTCAGGGAGTTGACGGTGGCCTTCCAAAACTTTGACATTAAGAGTATAGATAGAGAAGACAATGTAGAAGCTGATTTATTGTCCAAACTCTTGAGTACATACCTATTACAGTTCAATAGCTCAGTATACATGAGTCGGATGGACAAACCGAGCATCACTCTGGAAGTCGAGGTCAATATGCTCATCGACGAGCAGTGTTGGATGGATCCAATCCTTTTTTTTTTAAAATGGAGTACTCCTAGATGATCGCAAAGAAGCAAGGAAGGTCCAAACAAGGTCGAAGTGGTATGTCGTATATGACGATGTTTTGTACAAGAGAGCATTCTCTCTACCTTTGTTGTGATATATGCGACCATCCAAGGCTGCTGGAGCCATCGAAGATGTGTACGAGGACTTTTGTGGGAGTCATCAGGTAGGTCAAACGTTGGCTCAAAAGTTGGTTAGACAGGGATATTACTTTATAAATATCGTAAAACAATGCGAGGAGTATGTGAAGAAGTGCGTGCAATGCCAAAAGCACACTAAGGTTCAGCATCAGCCAGAAGCACTGCTACAGCCAATTGCCAACCCAATTCCCTTCACCATATGGGGAATGGACATCCTAGGGCCATTCCCTATAGGACTCAAGCAGAGCAAGTTCCTTATAGTGGCCATTGATTACTACACCAAATGGATCGAGGTGGAGCCCATGCCAAAGATTACCGTTACTGAGTTCTTCAAACTCTCCGTGGGGTATTGATACAGGATACCCCAAGTGGTGGTCACTGATAATGGAAAGCAATTTAACTCAAACAAGTTTAGAGCCTTCTGTAAATAGTATAGGATAGCCCAACACTTTACCTCGGTGCACCATCCAAAAGTGAACAGCCAAGTCTAGGTTACTAATAGGACCATCCTCGATGGGCTGAAGAAGAAGATTAAGTAGGAAGAAGTGATAAACCAAAAAATACTGAGAGGATTGAAGGACAGGCTAAACAAGGAAAGGAGAAGGTGGGTAGAAGAGCTGCCTAGCGTCGTCTGGTCTTACAGAACAACCAGTCGAACACCAACAGGGGAGACACCCTTCATGTTAACCCACAGAGTAG